>VZTY01018239.1:0-75744 GCA_013400935.1 Turnix velox | reverse complement strand
ATGTCCAGAAGCTCCTTGCTAATCCATGGAGGTCTCCTGGCGTTCTTCCCCATCTTCTTCCTTGGGATGCACAGCTCCTGGGCTTGGAGGAGTTGGTTCTTGAATACTGCCCAGCTGTCTTGGGCCCCTCTACCTTCCAGGACTGTCTCCTATGGAACCTTGCCTACAAGATCCATCAACAGGTCAAAGTCTGCCCTCTTGAAGTCCAGAGTGGTGAGCTTGCTGTGCCCCTTCTTGGATGCTCTGTGGATAATAAACTCCACTATTTCGTGGTCGCTGCATCCAAGGCTGCCCTTTAGCACCACATCACTCACTAGGCCCTTGTCATTGGTGAGAACAAGGTCCAGCATGGCTCCTCTTCTTGTGGGTTCCTGTACCATTTGAAAGAGGAAGTTGTCATCAACACATTCCAGGAACCTCCTTGACTGCTGGTTCCTCGCTGTGTTTTCCCTCCAACAGATGTCAGGAAGGTTGAAGTCACCCATGAGGACCATGGCTTGTGAGCATGAAGCTGTTTTTAGCTGTTGATAGAGGGCTTCATCCACTTTTGCCTCCTGGTCAGGTGGTCTGTAACAGACTCCCACTACAACATCTCCCTTCCCTCTGATCCTGACCCACAAGCTCTCTAGTAGATGCTCATCTGTCTCAAAGCAAAGCTCCATGGACTCAAGCTGCTCGTTAATGTAGAGGGCAACTCCCCCTCCCTTTCTCCCCTGCCTGTCCCTTCTAAATAGTCTATATCCAGCTATTCCTACGGTCCAATCATAAGAGTTGTCCCACCAGGTCTCTGTGATGCCAATGACATCATACCTGTTCATCTGTGTATGTATCTGCAGCTCTTCCTGCTTATTACCCATACTCCTTGCATTGAGATACAGGCATTTGAGCTGCTCCCTTACCAGTGCTGACTTTGGAGCCAGGACTCTCCTTTTTAGAACTGCTGGTGATCTCCCACTGCCCTGCGGTCCCAGTCCACTCCCAGCGACATCCAGGCTGCCCAAAATCTCGCTGTCCGAATCCTCGTCAACACTGGCATCCTCCCTCTTCACTTCGACTTCTGGCAACTCAAAACCCTTCCTTGTTTCTAGAAGCCCAGTTCCAAACCCACCCCCCTTCAAATCTAGTTTAAAGCCCTCCTAATGAGCTCTGCTAGTTTCTGTCCCAAAACCCTTTTGCGCCTCTGAGACAGGATATTCCTGTGTGTCCCTAACAGGTCAGATGAATCTGAGGCAGTCTGAAACCTGCCAGTATCAAAGAACCCAAAGCCCTGCCTGCAACACCAGTCTTGAAGCCAGTCATTCATAGACTTAACCTTTGCACTATGTTCCCTGTCGTTCCTTGTCGGTAGTAGCGAGCAGAAAATAACTTGGGCTCCATACCCCTTCACCAACCGTCCCAAGGTCTGAAAGTCTTCTTTCATCTCTTGTTGATTATGGGACGTAACTCCCTCCCCACTTGCCTGGAAGACAAGCAGTGGGTAGTAGTCTGTTGGCTTCACCATGTTTGGGAGTATCTTAATGATATCCCTGACATGGGCTCCAGGCAGACAGCAGACTTCCCTTTGTTGAGGGTCAGCTCTGCATATTGGTCCCTCAGTTCCCTTCAGGACTGAGTCCCCTACAACTAGGACCCTTCTCTTTTTCTGCGTGCTAGTGGTGCCAGTGTTCCCTGAGGGCCTGTCTTCTTTTGTCAAGTCCTTTGCAGTAGGTCTCTTATGATCTGCTACAACGTCCCCTTCCTCGTTTAGGATCCCATACCTGTTCTGCAGAGGCACCATGGGGGGTGGTGGGGGTTGAAGGGGACTGTGCAAAAGGCACGTTAACCAATTTTGGAAGGGAGCTGTTGTCATAGAACACTGAATAATTTTTGAAAAAAGTTTGTTTAGCTTTTACTTGACAGTGAAAAACAAATAAAGCACCATTGGGTCACTTGTTTTGCTTAGTTTGCACACACAGCTACATGGGCTCATGGATCAATCCAATTTATCAATATTCAGCGTGACATTTTAAAATCACCATGACATGCTCTACTGAGAAAGAAAACAACTTACACAATATAATTAAAACATGTACCTTTTCAGCATTAAAGTCTGAGTAAGCATTTGTGTCAGCTCATTAGGTCCTAGGTCTTTCAAATTGCCAAGGAAACTGTGAGTGCTTAGGTAGATACCATCTGTTTTCCCACTCTGAGTCTGACAAGTTAATTCTCCATTATACAACAACAAAGGTTTATAGGAAAAGGGGACCTCTGTGCCACCTGCCAAAATAATCTTGGATCCTAGATTCAAAGAACAGGGAGAAAAGAAGTCATAATTCTAGAAAACCCTACATGGTAAAATGTGTAGTAAGCAGTCACAGATGAAATAATGTAGATCTGCAA
Organism: Turnix velox; assembly: GCA_013400935.1. NCBI lineage: Eukaryota > Metazoa > Chordata > Aves > Charadriiformes > Turnicidae > Turnix > Turnix velox. The sequence goes on along the minus strand of VZTY01018239.1, from coordinate 73,365 downwards.
GGAAAGGCAAGGCACTAATGCAAGGCCTCTAATTCTGGTTGTCACCATCTACTCTACAGTGCATATATTTTTCTGTAAAGCAAACATGCATGACTTAAGTTTTCTACAGCATTGTGGCCATTTTCCAAATGTTTGTAATTAAATGCTGTAATGGTTCACTGTCACAAGTACAGAAATAGCTATTATTACACATTTGTTTAACGATGTTATGTGAAGACAAGTTTTGCCCCCTTATCCTCAGGGATGTTCCTGTGAACATTTAAAAACACAATTCAAGCCCAACGTGTAAATTTCATATATGATTTTGTCAGAGCAAGAAACTTAAGGACTTAAGATCAAAATGCCTTGTTGAAGCTTGACAGAGGAAAATACAAAGCAACTAGTTCTTCTCATCAGTTGCAGTTCAAAACTTAAGTACTATTTATTTAGCTATGCAATTATGAAATTAAGACAAAGGGTCACTCACAACATGTTTTACTTCATTTAGTAAGATAGTGAATAGGTTTTTTAAATTGCTTACAGTACCTTGAATGGCATCCTTATGAAAAACGTAAGAGTACACTTTATCATCATCAAAAGCAACAAAAACACCTTTATCCATTGGCCAGTTTTCCCACAAAATTCCTTTAATTGTTGGTGAGAAGTTAGGAATTTCATATAATCTATCATTTGCCTAGAAATAACAGAGAAGTAATATTACTAGCAAATGAATAAGGAGAAAAACGAATATTCGTATCAGTTGCAATGGAAAAAAGAATGTCAGTATTGCAGAAATGAGAGAATAGTACCAAGAAGGTTTTTTGTAAGCCGTGATTGAATTACGTAATATTTTAATTCATAAGGGAAGTAAATATAGAAAATGCACACTATATTCTTGGAAATAGGGGGACTGGCAGTGCTAAATAGCTGTATTTAAAAACACAAACATACAAATTATCCTAATGTACTACAACAGATTTTATTTCCTTACATTGCCTTTAAGTTATCTCCAAGCTTCCCTGGTACTGCACATATCTTGGAGTGACAAAACCTTCTTCATACTTAATTAAAAAGACTACACAGCTGAAGACACTGCTTGTAAATGTAGTTGTATGTACATGCCACATGAACTTACTGGACAATAGACAAAGCCTTCACTTTTGTCATCTATGAAAGCCAATCTGGTTCCATTGGGATCTGGAAAAATTTTTCTTATGCTGACAGGATGCCGATATTCATTCACATACTGCCAGTCTTCAATGTAGAAATAATGAATAACTCCAGTCTAATGAGAAATAACAGACGTAGCTAAAAATGAGATCAGTAAGTGGCAAATAGATGATTAAATCTGTTGTAGTTTCTCTCACCTTAGGGTGCTGAGCATAAAGAGTATTTAAAGAGTATTAAAGTATTTAAGAGTATTTACTTTCAGATATTTTTTTGGCTTCCTTTTTCATTCTTCATTCTTCAAGTCCCTTCCAAACTACATTTGTAGAAGTGATTCTACAAATCTATCATTCATGCCTTGTTTTGGGAAGGACAGGAAAACATGAGGATTTTTGGAGGGCAGGGAAAGGAGTTGGAGGTTTGAAGGGTTGGCAATTGCTTACGCTGTTTATCTCATTCTGATTTGTGGACACAAGCTGCATTTATTGTGCAGTTCTCTAAGCAGGGCACTCCTCTCACTACAGCAAGAGAATTAAATTCTGCTATTAAAATTTAAAATAAATGTTTTGCAACAAACACGAGTCAAAACAAAACTTAACCCTCCTCCCATTACATGTCACATAAATGCAATAGTAAAAAAAGCTGGATGCAATTTGGACTGTGTTTGCAAAAAGGCCTTGCGAAGAAAATAATCTTCTGTGAATTTCTCAGAAACAGAATTTCTTTTGCCAAAAATATGAGTAATAATTCAAGTAATTAATATAGAAATGTATACCATCTAAAATGATCTTTAAAAACAGAAGTAATACTTACATCTGTACCATATATGAGGAAGTCATTGGTTAAAGCATGGCACATAACGCGACATTTATCATCATCTGCTGGGAAGAGTCGAGTTTCTCGTTCTTCCTGAGCATCCAAACCTCCACCTTCTATCTAAATGTAAAGAACAGAATGAACTGAAAGACTGCACTGATGACAATGAGGTAACATTGTTTTGCCCATATCAAACTCTAAGGAAATGAGATGAAAACAAACTTGCAGGTGAATCCCTTAAGAGCCCCAGATCTGCTTCTGTCACACTGCCACAGAAACTTTTAAAATAAAACTCGTTAAATGGTTACCAAGAAAGCACTTTTTATTCATTTATTCTAGGCTAGGTTATATTTCTAATGTTTATAGTAACTCAGGTTTATGCTTTAATTATTCAGGCGAAAACGTTGATAGAATTTTTATCTCCATTAACTGAAGATTGCTCCATTTTCTGTCCTTTTAAAAATTTCATTAATGTGCTTAGCTTAGATAAACTCATTATTTCAGCACTGCAAATTACGAGAGTTCTTACCATATGCAACTGAACTTTGCCCTCAAAGAGAACAGCAGCATAATCAGAATTAAGGTGCATCCTTGCTACTGTTCCCAGGTACTCCACATCTTTAAGCTTTTTTGCATCTAAAGAATTCAAACAGAAATGGTAAAAATATTGTGATTACGACAGGTCTTGACTTGTCACCATCTATATTTTCTGCCAACTAACCACACACTGAAAGAATAGGGGCAAGTCAGGTGTAAAAAGGCTTTCATCTTAGCAGTCATAGAACCAGTTCGAAAGTACAAGAAAAACTCTTTTCCAGTGCATTTCTGACTGGTGTTCTTACCATTTTCATTAATTTGAGACTATTCAAAAAAAGGTGATGCTAAGAGAGAAAAGAAAGCTTGAAGCCCACTCTCTGAAATCTGGACACAGCGTAACCAATTTTATCTTACCATGAACATGAGCAACACAAACATCACATTAAGAATTTAAACCCTAATATAAACTCTAGGTACTTTGCCAAATTTAGTATTGAAAGACACAGTGAAATAATGTCTCAAAAACCTAAAAGTCCTTCATTGGTTAACAATGTAGTCTGTAAAAAACAAAAAAGAAACATTCTACATTTCATTACTAATAACTTGAACCGGAAGTTTTATTTCTACTACTTACAATGCCTAGTCATAGCTGCATTATCTGGTACTAACAGACCATACAGCAATTGAAGTTGTTTTTCTACAGTGTGGAACGTCCAGAACTGCTAAACACAGCACTGAATTAATAAAATAAGACACAACAATACAGAAGTTTTAAGAGAACTAAATTCAAGCTTACTGTTCTCTCCAAGTGCATAAAACCAAGCCCGATTGTTCATTCCTACAGCCAAATGATAAACACCAACAGCAACAAAGCTGGGCTCTACTTCAACAGAGACTGTGACCGGTGGCTCCTGTAAGAAAATAAAGTAAAATAAACCAGTTTTCATCCACTGTTAATACTTAGTGGAATTATATCCAGTGAAGTTTAAAAGAAAGAGGTTGTCATACTTTCTCCACATGATTTGCTACAGTAACTTCAAGAAGAGAAGTGAGGTATACAATCCGAGTACTGCAAGCATCTCCAAGGATTGGAAGCTTTGTCAAGAAGACATGGAGGGAACCAATTCGTGTAGATACTGCCAACAACTGTCCATCATCTGTCCAAGCCAGCTGATCAACACCTAAAACATTCACAAATACTTAGAAAAAATAAAATCCTTTAACGACTAAAACCAAGAAAAAATTATTTTGCCTTAAAATGTGAACATGATAGAAATTCATAACTAGAAACACATGTATTCAAGCAATTAATCTAATTCCAAGATTAGCTAGAATCACTCAAGCAAAACCTATTATTTATTAACTTAGCATGTTTCTGAGACTGAAGACTTGGAAATAACTGAAGTATTTACAGACACTACCAGAGGAGGCAATGGTGGTAACTCATTATCCAAGAACATAGTCTTGTAACAATGTTTTGGAAGCTACAAGCACAAATTGTGTATATCAGGATGAGAACAGATTAAGTATTATGTATTAGTACAAGAGATGCTGAAAATCCCAAAAAAACTCTTCAGCCACCAAAAAAAATGGGGAAAGAAGCAAAAACTAGTTCAGTATATTAGTAATCTGAATACATGTATTATATATTCAAAAAACTAACTTATCAAATATTCTGAGGGGAGTAATTTTCTGAACAGAAAAAATAAAACACACTCCCATTTTGCTGTGGGTCACCCAATAAACCCAGTTTGGATAAAAGGGATTTATAATAAACTCTGTATTTCCAACAATAGTTTCAGTCACAATCAGAGCCACTGCCAAAATTTCATTTTATTTATTTTGTAAAAATTGGTAACCTTGTTGAGACTGTTAACATACCTTTGTTTTCATCATCCAAATTTATTATGGCATACATTTCTCTCAGGTCTGACAGATCATGGATTTTAATGCTAAAACAAAATAAACAGTCAGTTACATAAATCTCAATCATCATAAACTATAAGAAACCCAACCCGATCAGGACAACCTAATGAAAAAACAAACAAACAGAGCAAACAAAAAGCAAAAAACAGAGCGGGAATGTAAAATGATTCCTAGAAAGCAATACATGCTCATTTTATTCATATGCTGAAGAATATCTTAAAGAAATAATAATTATTGTGCAGTAGCTGAAGTGCTTGAATTGTACCCTGTTTTGCTCATAATTATACCACTCTTGATGTACAAGTATCATAAACCAGCAGTCTGCGAAGGCCATGTGTGGAATTGAGCAGACAGAATGTTCTCCTACTATCACGCAGCTCCTTTTTCAATGAAAAATTCAGTAATCACAGAATTAGGGAGTAGGAAATGAGGGAGTAAAGAAGGCAATCTTTTATATGCATAACATTCTGGAAAGTCCAGTCCCTCTATTTTTTTTCCATAATGGCTTACACATTTGCACCTTTGTCTAGATTGCAGGCAAAGATCAAACACCGGGGAGAAGGATAACATTAGGATTATCGGCATAGTTAATACAGCTTTGAGCGATTCATTTCCCTGTTACTAAGCAGATGATTATGTCCAATCAATAAATCATAGTAAAGAACTTAGGACATTTTCGTAGCTAAGTAATATTGTAGAAAAAAGAAACAAACAAAAGGAATAAACTAGAGTTTAATTAATTTATTTTGTTTTACAATTACTTATAATAACATTAATTACACCTGTTGACATTTTGGTTGAAACTAGTTTCTCCTAACTTTATTCAGAGAGCAATTCATCTTACCTTTGCTGCAGTGATCTTTCAGGGAGCCCTGAAGCCTTAGGGAGTCTAACTTTTATGCCTAACAGCTAAATTTATATGAGATAATTCCATTCTCTGTATACAAAACCTCTACTTACCAATTGTCTCCACATGATGCAGCTTTGTTTAATGACTGTGATATGGCAATGCCAGTCAGATTATTCTTATGATTATGCGCCTGAAAGATTTCTTGACCTATCTCACGAATGTGTGTAGAAATGACCACAAAACACCCACGTGAGAAACCAATCATAATGTAGCCATCACCATACCTGTTACAAAAAACCCAACAATTTAGAAAAGCAATCTACTTATGCAACATGCATTCCTTTCACACTACTGGGCTATCAACATCCCCCTTTACTTGTAAAAACAAATTATAGAAATTTTAACATAATGTAGAACAATAGAGTATGAACTGGATTAAATGAAAGCCAACCAAATATTTTTAATAGATAAAAATGGATTTGTGCCCAGATTTTACTCATAAGTCATCTTTATTCTATGTTCTATAACGCTACTTTACTTTCAGTAAGATGCATACATAGCAGTGATGCCAAGAGAAAGATGTTGGAATAAACATACCAGAAGATGGAAACTTGGCCCCATTCAAAGCTAAAAATAATAATGGCAGCACATAAGGCATATTACTGCAAACAGTGAAGGTATCAATGGTATTGTAAATAGATGGTTTGTTCACTTTTCTTAGTGTCAAGCAGAAATGGTGACGTTAAGGCAGAAACAAGTGTGTAGAGATGAATTCAAACATCTCATCAGCTTAGTTGCAAAAAAATAACTGCAAGTAAAACAGCTGAGTTATGCCTTGTTAGATATGTGTTCATAAATTAAGGTGCATATAGCTACCAGTATTCTTACACTGTTGCAGTGTAGAGAGATATATGTTAACTCCATATTGACCAAACAGGCATTAAAAGACAGGGTGTCCTGATTCAACAGTTACAAGATTATATTTGTAAATAATGCTTTTTATAGCCATTGAATTGTTAAATCGAACAATTCCAAAGAGGAGACTTCTCTGTGCTGGAAAAGAATTACTAAAAACTCTACAATGCATCCAAGAAAAATCCAGTGTAAGCAAGGGTTATATAATTTCATTCTCAGCATTTATCAGAACTGTTGGGAAAATCTTCAGTTTGTTAATATTAGAATGCTTAATTAAGAAAATCTGCTCACCATCTGTAGGTTACAATACTGCCATAAGGCTGCTGAAATTTCAGATCAATTGGGTTATCAGGATCATTCAAATTAAAAAGAAAGAGCGTCTTCTTGCCAACCACTACACTTACCTGCAAATGAATGAAAAGGAAAATTAACTTGACAAGAATGGTATATGAGATGAGATTTAGAATTACAATAATAATAAAGAATTGCATGAATCTTAATCAACAGTGAAGAGATTTTCAGGATATTTCCTTTGTAAGACAGTGGTTTACAGATTTAAATGTAAGCCCACAAGAACACACTTTCTAATTCAAGATTTTTCCCTACAGAAACATTAAGTCTCCTCAGAGGAAAAGGCACCAGGTCACACATGGAGTTATCCTGTGAGACTGCTCTCACTTGAACTTGATTTTTTGACCCACAGAATTTTTATCTGGGAGTTTGAAGGTTTACTATCACACAGTGCTGTTGTCTCAACACAAAGACAATTCCAAAAGAAACAGCCTGTTCAGCGTACATTAAACATCCAATATTTACTTCTTGGTATCAGTCTGGGTGAATGTATTTCATTTAATGGATCTCATTGAGATGTTGGACTTTATAGTGGTAGACAGGCTCAAGTCTGATGGTTTTTTAGATCATTTTTGTTACTAGAGTATGTGTTATTGTCAGGCAAGAGTCAAACATTTGTTTTGCAGAAGCAAGGAGGAGCAGCTTGTTTCACAAGTATTCTTTGACAAAGGTACTCTCGAGGACTATTCACAACAATTTATTCCTAAAATAAGAACTAAAAGAATGAAATACAAAGCTGGCATTTTGAAAATAGGGAAGAAAAAAAGGCATATGTTGACCTCAAAACCATTAATCCAGAATTACAAACTCAAATTTTTACATGTAATACCTAAATTTACCCCAAATACAAAAAGTATCCTTTCTGCCCTTCAAAAGAATTTGCTTATAAATCCATAGTAGCTTAATCAAGTATTTAAGAAATACTTTCAAGATCCAACTTGCAAGATTGTTTTTTTTTCTGATGTCGTAACTGGAAGTGATTGTTACCAAGCCAAGTTCCTCCACTACAACAGATATCTAGATAATAGGTGTCATGTGGTTTAGACTTTCTGTCAGACCTTCCAAGCACAAACACCAAAAACTGCATAGTTACAGAATATTGCCTAACATTTGTTTTACAGGAAACTTGAGAGTTGTAACAAAAATCCTGCAAAGCCTAAGCTATTGCACGCCCTAGGAAGCAGAAAAAATCATGGCTCAGTCCCTTTATTTTCAAAATATCCACTAATCAATTAATTAATAATTTCCCCAGGAAGCAGAAAACATTTTACTCCCTGCAAAGAGGAAAAAAACTCCTACAGGTCCTTGCCAGTGTTAATGATGGGGAGGACTGGGGAATTCTTGACACCTATACTCCATAGATGAAATGCAACTGAGAAAATTTACCTGTGTTGCATCTGTGTATAGACTTAGAAAGTTCCAGTAATACCAGCTTTTGTTCCTTTTGTCTTGGTGTATAATTACTGATAATTTAAAAATTACTCTGCTAATTTTGTCATTACCCCATTTTTCTGGACTTCACCATGGACATAGATTCATTCCAGAAAGATGATGAAGACAATGAAACTGTTGCCACTTAGACAGAGACAGATTAGGTAATTCCCACACCAGAAGGAAGACACCGTGGCTTTTAGTCTGATACTGAGGTCTGCTAAGATGAAAACCCGGAGACCAACAATCTGTTCCCAAACCTAACAGCTGAAAATCTGCCCTCTAGAAGCATTTCTGTAACTTTGACAATCCTGCTCCATTTTCACCTACCACATGGCATACACTGTTCTATTTACATTCTATGTGTTTCTTTAAGTTCCTGCACACATCTCCATCTATTATGTTAACTACCACCACAAAACTGCTCTGCTATCTTACATATCACCAACCACTTCACTTTTCATTAATACATCCTTAACAAACAAAGGACTATAGCTTTACTCTAAAGGAAAGATTCGTAGAAGGATAAAAAAAATAATCTTAAACACCAAATGTGAAGACAAGGAAGACAACATTGCTCTCTGGCCCATGCTTGCTGCCAGCTGAAATCCCAAAACATCATTAACACTTTTGTAGTATCTTGCATTGAATTCTTACTGTGCTTTCCCTGGTTGATATTCTTTCGTCAGTCTTCATAACTGAGAACTGCATATCACTGGGATCTGAGCTCACTGAGGTCTGCAAGAAAAAGTTCAGGTTGAGAAATCAAAAGTTCATGTAGCAAATACTGATGATAAATAATGGGATTATTCCTGCCCTGCATATTCTATGTTAAGGAAGGAAGGAAGGAAGGATGGATGGATGGATGGATGGATGGATGGATGGATGGATGGATGGATGGATAGGTAGATAGACAGACAAATAGAGTTGCTGTTGCATTAAGTACCAAAATTAAGAAAAAAGTTGGAGAAAACACAACTGGAGTACGGATCATGATGACAGGTTATCATAGAATATTCTGGAAAAACATCTAGGAAACGGAAATACAAAGCCAAATAGAGAAGATCCAGATGAGGAAAAAGACTTGCAACGTGATGTTATATAGGCAGTACAAACTGAAGCAGCACAAACAAGGCCAATACGATGCAAATTCAAAGAAGGAAGACCAAGAATAAAGCACAGAGATTATTTACATTGCATTTCAACATGGACTTACTTGGTCTGGTTTAGGCAGCGACAGCAGGTTTAGTTGCTTTTGTAGTCAATATGAGGTTACCAAATATCATAAGCAAGCCTTGTCTATGTTTGCTGCCACAGTTCCACTACTTCTACTACCTAAGTCAGCTAGTTGAAAGCACACACATACCCTAATAATTTATTAGGGTGTTCTTCTCCAATGGTGATCTCCAAACATACATATGGAAGTACATGAAATGAACTTTGAAAGATTTATTCTTTGAAAAACCACTATCAAAACACTGTTCATTAAAGGTAAAAGAGTGAATTACATATATTTTCACATGACTTTTTCTCTTGACTAGAGAATCTAGGTGTGCTTCCAGGAAGCATTGGAATCACTTTCTCAAGAATGCAGTGAAGGTCCAATCAAGCAGGAGTCCCTGTACATCAGAGGCAAGGACTTTGTTTAACCAACACTACAAGCCTTCCTAAAGGCTTTATGAAGAGCCATGTGTGGATTGTCCTGTACTGCTAAAGGGAAAGTCAACCTAAGGCTGTGCTAACAGGATCCTCTTGTAACACGTACACATGGGGACAGAGGATGAGAGAGGAGCACAGCAGAAAAACAGAGACTCTAACACCTTATGTCTCATTTCATAACACAATGGCTCAGATGTTTAGATATGCCCTCATCCTACATGAGGTTTCCCAAAGATCACCTGCCCTTGAAAACATTAAGAATGAAAAGGCAAAAGCTCCCACAGGTCCCAGATTTCTTGGGAACCAGAAGTATTAACATATGCCTTCAAATCAAATGGGAATTATAAATACTACCTGTCTTATAGTGTCCCCTTCCTGATTGCTTATAGTAATCATTTTGTCTTCACCACCTAGAGCCAGAAGGTTTTCAGTGCTCCAACAACCACAAGTAATCCGCTTAGTGTGCTTACCTGGAAAAGAAAGAAACCTCTGTAACACAAATGAAGAGAACTACCACAAAAAAAGAAAACTAGGATGGAAATATTCTGTTTGGGCATTCAAACACAGACTGTACAAATGTGAAACAACTTATCAGAACCATTACAAATTCAAGAGCAATTTAAAAAAATGAAAACAAACAACAAAAAATTACAACACCATCTATTTCCAGACAAAAGTCTTTTGACCTTGCAGGAACTTGCACAGCCCCTGTTCTTCCATTTATTTGCACCAAATTTCTGAGGACTGTACTATATTCTTAACCTTTCTGCCCAGAGGTATTCCAAGCAAGTAAAAAAAGAAATAAATTCAGCAATAAGAAAAACCACATAAACCCTTCGCAAACAGTAAAACAAGGAAGATAACACAAGTTTCCCATAAGGCAGTATCAGGTATGTGTATATACATTTTTAGCTTACAGTGATAATTACAACAAGACAGGAGGTGCAAGCTGAGCATGAGCATATTTTTGACAGAACTAAAAGGAATTTAAATATATTAGCAGAATTCCACTTTCACATGGGTAAGCTTAGTTTCAAAACAGAGCGTACCAAGAACAGGAATCTTGCGCGAAGTCTGACAGTTATAGATAAGCAAGTTTCCCTTTGTTGTTCCAACAGCAAGTAAAGTTCCAACTCGAGACCATAGTAGGAAAGACATTGCATCTCTAGAATAAAGAAAAGTTTTACTGCGTAAAATAGAGATTCCTTTCATGTGCTTACATTTTACATTTGTTTTGCAGTTTAACAAATTCACATAGATAAAGCAGAGTCTTTAAATTAAGCAAACAAGAAGCATCATAATTATTTAACTGTGCTTGAAATAATTAAACTAACAAAAAGTTGCATAATATAGAAATAAGAAAGACTTGTACAAATGGAAATGTGTTTGCAACTATCAACAGTCTTCCATGGAATTATTTGGTCAAATATGCATACTTAAAAAAACCTCAATCATGGAAGTACAAGAAACTTTCCAGTCACTTCCCATATTTCTTATTTGTACTTCAACCATCTTACAAATTCAGCCAAATCAAAGTGAGTATGTATAGTTCTAGTCAACACAATAAGAAAGAAAGAGCCATTATAACCTGAAGTTTCTGATACAGCAAGTTCTATTTTGATGTGTATTTCAGGGTATACAGATAAATGTAAACCACATTTTTTAAAAAGCCTCTTAAGCAAAATAATTTTTATCAGAATTTTCTAATTAGTACAGTTATTTCCATCAATGCTTCTCTCATCTAAATCTTTCTGTAACCACACGATAGTAGTTTGAATCCCATTTCAGACATTAATTGATACATAAAATCACCTCTTGTATGTATTTAGTTTGCATGTGAGGAGTTTTGTTTGTCCTTTTCTACTTTTTAAGAGGAAGATACCATAAAAGCCTAACTTTGCGCGTTAGTTTATATGTCTTAGTGCTTACTCTGCTTAAGCAATAACACTGTGACAATAGAAGGATTAGGCACTAAAATTGATGTATACTGTCCTAGTGAGATTGCCTTCAGTAAGCAGTTTACCTCAGGTATTAGAAAGATCATGAAGCAACTGCAATAACCATATACTCCATCCAGAAAAGTACCTTCTGTGCTCTTTTTTGCTTGCATACTGGCTAGTTACTCTACCCTACAGCTTCATAAATTATTTTGATTATATTAATTCCTGTAGCTCATAAAAACTCAAATCACTACTTGGGAAAACTTAAAACTTCACACCTCCAAAAAAAAACATTGATGAGGTTGATGTATCTCACCAGAAAAGATTATAAGCAATAATCATTATGACATCTCTGCTAAAAAGTCATGTTGTTGATAATATATAATAATGACAAAAACCAGTTAAGAAATAATTGACTAATCCACAAAGACCTAAACCAGGTGGCTGTATAATGCTATATGTAAGTAATTAGGTAATAGAAAGAAGTAATGACTATAAATTTCTCCTTTGTACATACAATCATTAGCTTATTTTGAAATTGTTTTCTAACATGACTTAACATTCTACCAACAATCAATATTCAAAATATACCTTTGTTATATCATGTATAGGTTAAGTCACTGTATTTTGTGCAAAGTGGCAATTATTTTACTTTTTCAGAATGGAACTTGCATAGAAGTTATTTTTTGTTTCAGTACAGCTTAAATTCAGTTTCAGCATACACTTAAAGGATAAGAGGACGTAACTTATAGAAATATCCCATCATTAAATATCCAATATTCCAAATTAATCTTATAAAGCAAAGAAAGATGGCTTATTGCCATATTCAAGACATGGGGTTACCAACTGAAAACTGCAGAAACATCACCCTCATGAAATCAACATAGCTTCCATAAAAAATAAAACACATAAAAGCACAAAAAAACAACAACGTTTTTTTTTGGTGGATAAACCATTCCAATTTTTTGAAAAACCCAAACAAAAAACTGCCAAAAACATACAGAAAGGAAACTCAGAAATTAAAGGTTAAATCAGGAATGTTTGTCTCAACTCAAGTAAATAAAACAGTTACAGTATCTAAAAAAAGCTGGATTCCTGTTGACAAACACAATACAGCTTCCATCCCACTCCCTTTCCTACAGACTCTGTTTATGCAGAGTGCAATAGATTAGTGTAAAAGATGCAGAGAAACGAAAAGTTTAATTGTTAATCCAAGCTTATTTGTAAACCCAATGCTTGATTGTTATGTAGGCCTCTGGACAGTTTCAAGTCTGTGGCCAAATTCAGAAAGGCATGGATCTGATCATCAAGCAGGATGACCTTTCATCCTAAACCAGTCTGCTCAGTGAAAAGCATTTTCATCCCTTTATAAATCTTAAGTGAAAAAATGCTGGCACCACTAAGATCACTTCCTTTACTTTTAAGCTCCCTTTTACTTGGGCAAAATACTTTATAGAAAGCACAGCTGACACAGATACACAAGAATTTCACCCATTCTTACTGCTGACACAAAGTGGAAACGCTGAAGAGGCACTCTCTGGGGACTTCAGTCCTACTGACAATTGAAAAAATCAAAAGCCATCCAACTTCCAAACCTCCACCCACAACAAATGCTTCAAAACCAATAGATCATACCAAAAACAATTTAGCAACAAACTGTACGATGTTAGTTTAACAGTACATGTGCTATGAGGACTCCAAGAAAAAGGTGATCTTTGCAATACAGACTCTATGACAAGAAGCCACAGTGGTCCAATCTTCAAATGTACATTTTAAAATAAGCTTTCTTACCTCATGCCACTGTCAACTTGGCTTGTTTTGTTTGTGTTTGCATCCCACAGAAATATGGCACTAGATTTATCTGTGATCATGGCTAAAGTATCTCCATCCTTGTCCCAGTCCATAGCAATGCAGTTACTGGAGGGAAAAAAACCCAGGTAGCTTTCACTAATAATGTTAAAATACATTTTAAGTGTACAAAACCAGAATAATTAAGTCCCTAACAAACCCCCAACAGATTGCAAATTTATCTGTAAAGTGCTCTTTTATTGCATCCATACTTAAATCTCATCAAAATGACAGAGACTGGAAGGAAGATCATAAAAAAGAAACTGTTACCTACATTCTGGTATTTGAAATACTGTCACCTTGATTTTCAAGGGACAATGAAAATCCCACCTAAGGTTCTATTTTGTTAGAGGCTATTCAGTGCTGGAATTATTTTTCTCCCAGTTCAATAAGCATAATGAAGTTGGGCAAGAAACCTACGTAGAAGCAGGAAAAAGCTCTTGCAAATGGCTCCCAGAATGAAAAGAGAAGACTGACCAACAGGTCCCCGGTGAACTTGAAACCATGTTGTTTATAACACCTATTTAAAGCATCTTATACAGCAGACAAAAAATGCGTGCCATCTGAGACCAATCTTTTCTTTCTAGATAAATAGTTTTCAGGTTAAAAAAAAAAACCTCTATGAAAAGCATTATTTATTATCACTCAAATGAAAGCTCCCAATGTGAGCAACGTCCAAGGCGTCTTAGCAAAACATGCATTACCATAAACTAATTCAGTAACCCTTTGGTTCTAGTTTCTCCTGTCTTTCTTTTTTAAAACTTAGGAGTAAACTAAAGAATAAATATGGTCAATTCCCAAAACACACTCATGAACAGTCAATCAGGAAATCAAGAGCAGGAATAACAAGGACAAAAATCAATACAGATAAACAGAAATTATATCAACATTACAGTGAGGAGATACTTGCAACACCAGTGATTATGGCAGAGAGCATTTAAACTCCACTCTTATGCAAGGAGAGGTCTGTCAGTTAACAATTACAGTTGGTTAAGAGTGAACCACCAAATAAAGAAGCGAAGTTTGTCCTGATGNGCATTTAAACTCCACTCTTATGCAAGGAGAGGTCTGTCAGTTAACAATTACAGTTGGTTAAGAGTGAACCACCAAATAAAGAAGCGAAGACCATGTCCAGGCAATATATGGCCTGTTCTTAAGGACCAACTGTCTTCAGCAGTCAGACTGCATTTTCCAAAGTACATCCATTTATAAATTTCATCTGAAATGCACCCAGTTTGTACACTCCAACAGCACTCTTTCATGTGAGCCAAGCTGTGGTAAGCAGGAAAACCAGTGAGACTTGCTTCAGAAGTACAATCTTGACATAAAGCAAAAGCAATGAGACAGAAGTTATACCAGTGACATAAGGAAAAACACTAAATCAAAAGGGTATCTTTCCTCACTGAGGCTACAATAATAAATCACTAGAAAACAGGCAACAGCAAGAAGGCTGCTGCAATCAGCCTGACACAACCAAATTGTACACAATCTCATTATGCTCTTTCCTAATGTGACAATTCCTTTTCTAACATTTTAATAGATTAATTTTAATACTAGTAAGGAGTGCTTTGGATAGAAGAACTATTTTTCTGACTATCTTTGATATCTCACTACAAGTTCAGCACTTACTGCCTCAGTCTCCATACACACTCATCAGTTTGCCTTCTTTTCCAGATATATTCACCAGAGACAGTATCTCTTCCTACAAAGTCCCCACACTGTATAAGGTCCTCACCAAAAGAGAAACATCTTAAAGAAAACAACAAAGGAAATAATTTAAATCCACTTCAGTACCTACCCTGGTAAGCTGATTTCATTTCTTTTCTGACCATGACGATCAAAAATTTTCACAGTACGATCACCTCTAGAAAAGATTAACATACAAAATAATTCCCCATCTTCATAAGTGATTTCTAATGGACAAATGTAGTAAATATTTGTAATCTTACCCTGTAACAGCAAGGAAGGTTCCCAAAGTTTTCTGCCATGCAAACTGCACATGGGAACCAGATGAAGATTTTTCTAATAGACTGAATACTTGCTGGGAAACACAAAAATAGGAAATATCATACCTTAAAATCATAAGCTTGTAACAATAAACAACTTCCTAATGTTTTAGCATCTGTTAGTGCTGTGAAGAAAAACAAACTTCAAACACAACTTAAGGTGATTCAAATGCACTGAATTAGACAAATATCACAGAAAAGTCTTTTGGCTTGTGCTGGAAAATACCCTAAGTGCTGGTTGTCTGCATTGAGAACTAACGTGACTGTGTCACAGCTATTGTTTTTCCTCTCACCAATCTGCTGTAATTTAAAAAAAAAATCACAATGCTCTCCCCTTCCCATCCAAGGACAAGAAAGTTTGGTTGTTTAAATTTCATGGAGAAATCTGTGACTAAAAAGCATCCTTAATTTGTGAAACCAGATTGCGAGCCAAAGGGTCAACATTTACTCTTATAAAGATACGCAATTATTTTCTTACTCTGAACTGTTGTTTCTTAAAAGCTAAAATCTCTTACTCAACAGTAAGGAGAGATTCTGACTAAGAGTTTAGCAAATTCCTTTTCCTTGTACACTTAGGACACATTTTTCTACAATTCGGCCCATGTCTTTGTTTCACAGCTGCTACTCTGACTTTTTCCCTCCCATATCATCAGTTAAACCCCAGCACCTGGTATCACCAAAGGCTGGCTGCTGAAAGTTCCAAATCCTCTTTCCGGGTGAAGGTGAACTGAGGCATTCTTCACATTGTATTAGCATTTTACTTACAAAGATGTAAACTTACGACCAACGTGCGTCACAGGAACAAAGAACCTGGCGACTACGTTTGAGTTGAAAAAAAGTTTAAATTGAATTTGTGATAAACCAACAACGGAGAAAGTCGCGGTGGGAAGGGGCAAGCAATTCCTGTCTCTTCACGCCCCAGCTTTACAGCGATGCATAAATCAACACTTCCCAAGGGAGCAAATAACTTTGGTTTTGGCCCAGCCACTCAGCCGCTGGGAAGGAGGGCCCCTCGCACCCCTCTCCCTGACTGGGCCAGCGTGAAGGCTCAGAAGAGGCGGGAGACACGGCAATAACGGTTCAGAGCGAGGTCTCGACAGGCACCCGTCCCAACAAGAGCCAACCCGGCTGGAGCCTCCCGAGACCACATCTCCCCTGAGGAAGTCGGCACCCGCGGGCGGGTCCCACCTGCGCCTCCTTTCCTCAGGCCGCAAGCACCGCCCGCCTAAGGCGGGCCCCGCTTGACTCCCCCGCAAGGGATGGTGCGGGGCGGAGTGAGAACCACATCTCCAACTACCCACCGCCGCAGCCCCAAGGCCGAGGCTCCCTGGCGAGTCTCTGCCCGCGTACGGCAGCCGAAGGGACCCACCTTCATCTCTCCACCGCTCGCTTGCGCTGCGCCCCACAGCGCACGCGCGGCCCCTACAGACCCCGCCCGCCAGCCCACAGCGTGGCCGTCACCGGGGCGACGGTGGATGGAGGGTAGGACTATGAGAGATCGGGGGCGGGCCCACGAATCGCAACCAGTAGGTAGTCGCGCCTTCCTCCCGCAACCAATGGAGAGGCGTGGCTCAGGTGCCAGCCCGCAACAGGCCTCGCCCTCCGCCGGCAGAGGTGCGGATCCCTGAGGGGGAGCACAGCTACAGCTCTCGGGGTCAGGCGGGCGGATCCCCAAGGGGGGGAAGCAGCGTGCCGCCACCTGTTCTGGAAAGGATAAGAGCTTGTATTTAAAGAATTTAAAGGAAAAGACACTTGTTCTAAAGGCAGAAGTCCCATATAAATCCCGTATCTCAATGGACACGTGAAGTGGGGGATGCAGTTGCCTTCCATTTTGTGTAAGCCGGAGAAAAAACGGCGCTGACACGGGCACATTGCGTTGAAGTTCAGCTGTATTCAATTGCAAACAGTGCAGGTTTCATCACAGAATTTCACTTCTTAGTATTTTCTTTCAAAACAATAAATAGTTCATCCAGAGCGTTAATACATTTAAAATTACAAATGTACAAAGACTTTTTTGGGTACCAGACGCTTCAAAATTTTTGAGAAAGGCTTTTGAGCTCACATCTTCCCATTTGCCATTACAAACACACAGAGATTACCTACTGTTCTGAAAACATAAGGAACAAGGCACAAAAAAGCAAATACAAAAAGACTTTTCAAGAACATTCTGACCATTCAAAACAATTCTGTGTAACAGCACACATCTCAAGAAAGGCAAATTATAAAAATTTTTAAATTAAATAACTAATTAGATATAATCCTGCGAGGAACACAAAACTCTCCTGTAAGACATTGAACGTGCCCAATTGGCAGCAGTGAAGCCTCCTACAGGACTGGGCCCTTCACACTTGGAAGTAAACTTACTGGAAAGATAAACAATTGCTTCATCTTATAAAATTATACTTTTCAAATTATTGCAAAGCCTCACGTAAAAACGTAATTAGTCTAGATGTAATGGAATGCTTCAAAAATTCCAAAGTGCAAATATTGAACTTGAAACTGGTTAATTTTTAATCACACTTCAGAATTCCTCCAATTAATTCATGTGTATAAATTTTATTTTCCTTAAGAATAGCAAAGTAAATCTAAGAACTAAAGTAGAGAAAAAGTTACGATGTTCTGCATCTCAAGTAAAAACTTGGAAAATACAAAAAGTACAATGGATACCCAAAATCTCTGGCAGAAATTATTAAATAGCAGATTTCTGTTAGCATAATAAGACAGTATTTAAAATAAGGCTTTGGTTAAATAAAAAGTTTACTAAACTAGGAATGATGATAAAAGTGCAAAAGATTCACCAAATACACAACTTCATTTCCAAGGCAGGCATTACGCCTGCCACTTCCAATGGTTTGCATTGGTATGTCAGCCTGAGTAGTAATAGCTCAGACACCTATAGAAAAACATGTCTTTATAGGCAACAAAACATATGGGGGGCTAGAGGGGGTCCAATGCTATAACTTTTTTCACCCAGATATAGCCTCAAATTGTAACATTTAGAGTATCATTCTTCTCTGTGTTTGAGGGGATCAAGGCCCTGGATCTGCAACACTTATTATAGTGACCTTCACTCATGAGATCATTTGCTTTTCAGCGCTTCCTAAACAGAAGTCCTCTGCTGGTAACTGATTGATTGTAGCTGATTTTCTTACAAATAGAACTCTTGTAACATATGGGTAACAAAGAAGACTTCTTGTCAAAAGTGCTTAACATTGGTCCATAAGAACAACATGTACGTGTTAGTCTGAGATCAAACACTTTGCTGTGGTAGATTGTCTGCTCCTCCTGTTTATCGGTGCACTGGTAGTTTGCTTGAGGAAGAAAGAAATCATCTGAATCTACAGAGGAGAATGTCACCTTCATAGAGAAAGTAATCTACAGCTTCACAGTCACAACACATGCTCCAGCTCTTCCTAAGCACAGTGGTGCAACCTGTAAGCAGAAAAAAATAAAATTACATCCACAAAATAAATGCAGTCAGCATTTATTTCCTAGAACTGAGCGTTTAGTTAATGGTTTTATTAACAGCTGTATGGCTGCGGCAGAGTGGCAGTATCACCCCACTCCCTTAATGCGAGTTTAAAAAAAAATAGCTAATTGGTGTTTATGCCAAGCCCCGCTCCATCACCCATTTCTTTTTTTTTTTTTATCCCCAGGAACAACAGACTTGTCCTGCAGCATCTGTGGCTCTGACAATCTTCAGTTAAGAAAACTCAACTGCCCTCTTTTTGAGTTGTACATGGATGAAGCAGTGGCAAACTGGGGACATATCAAGAGCTAAGGAACGTACATGGGCACTTCAAATCCCTCTAAGAAGGGTTCAGAACTGTCCTATATACTGGGATCATGGGATTTAGTGAAATATAGAAAGTGAAGGCTAAGGATACAATAATACATACAGATGGTAACCACCTAGACATCATGCAAGTTTCATGTAGATGCAATGGTGAAAAGCAACCTGTGATACACATTCTTTTTTTTTTTTTTTTTTTAGTAGGCCAAGTACTGCCATGGGTTATCACTACCATTACAGGCCCCAAGGTTTGATGAGACTTCTAGGTGACTTGCATTTTAAGATCTTGCAGCAGTATGGAGTAGGGAATATGTACAGCTCAATTTTCAGTGTTTCAAAGATTTTGTTAGAGATCAGTTCTCTTTCAGAATTAGCGGACTGGAGCTATTTACCAGTATACCATATTCAGGAGGTCAGAAACTAGCTGCCTAAATATCAGTGCCTGATACTATTCTAGATGACCTCGAACTTCAGATCCTGGTCTGGAATTGGACTCCAGAAGTGCTTTGGCTTGCTACAGATTTTTGTATCTGCCAGCATTGTATGGATGTAGACAGGGTATCTACATCTGCAGTAGATACCTAAGGACAACCTGCTCAAGAAGTCCTTGCATGTGCTCTTCTGACAGGGAGGCATATTCCTGGGGCTATAAAAAATTAGAAGTAACAAACCTTTGAATTGATGGTGATGGTTTCTAATCATGAATCGAAGGGGTTTTTTTGTTTGGGTTTTGTTTGGGTTTCTTTGGTGTGTGGTGTTTGGTGGTTGGATTACTTTTTTTTTTTAATTGAGTGAAGAAAAATGGGAAAAAGCTCCCTGAAAGTTGTACACACTGTACATAGTACTGACATCAGGAAGGGCTTAATTATGAAAAGATAACCAAAAACCTTGAAGAAACAGATAAACTTACAGGCACATATTAGAACCAAACTAGCCTACATTTTAAATTTATTAGTATGCAGAACATTTCAATACATTTTATTAACAATGGTAGAAAATGTCAAAATAGCTATATAGTTGCCAAAAAAAGGGCAGTTCACTAGAACTTAATACTGTATTCAAGGTGAATAATCTTGAGATGGTAAAGGAAAGAAGACAGAGGCAACAGACTAGTAAGAAATTGTTACTCAGAGAAGAAGTATTTCAATTCTCCCTGTAAAAAGAGGCACACTTGAAATAATAGGATAGATAGTAGAGTAACTGTACCTGTGTCCATTCATTTGTCTGGGGATCATAAGACTCCACTGTATTCAGGTATGTTTGACCATCATACCCTCCAACAGCATACAGCTTATCACCAAGGAGACACACTCCCACTGCATCTCTGCTAATGCTCATAGAGGCCACAGCAGTCCACATGTCCGTTTTTGGATCATACCTAAAAGACAGTTTGTGTTATGCTCCAAAATTGTTGCCAAAAGTCAATAGAAAAAAAAAAGGTACAAGAACAGGTACTGGAAAGCAGGTAGTAGGACAGCACAGATTTGGATGTTAACTTCAAATAACTTTTTCCCTCCAAAATGTTACCTTGGAAAGTATTTCTTTAGTCACCTGGTAACACAGTATCTGTGCTACTTTCCCTTTAGTCATACATACATACACACATAGGGCAGCTGCTCTTACTACATTTCTTACTATATGTCCAAACATACCACTCCAGAAATTGTTCTGCTGCTACACTGTGGTAGAGTAAGTGCTTAGAGCTAAGTGGTAGCTACTACCTGTCAAAGCACAAACTGTTAAAGTTGATGATGGTACTAAAGAAAGTTACATGCTATGAAAGATTACAATTTTCAAAAAACAACCCCGTCAAAAAAATGTCTGGGGGAAATGCGAACCCCTTAAGATAACTTACAACACTTTTAAAATCATAGCACCATATCATCAGAAGCATCAGTATGGTAAAAGACAGACAGTTTAATGAAAAACATTACACATGATTCTAGAAGAGTACCAACATTCTATAGAAGTCAAACTGAGAATTACCTAGAGTTCATATTATTATGTCAAAGAGCATATTTTAACTTGACTGAAAGACAGGGTTAAAATTATAGATCCCTACAACAGATCTGATGTAATCACAAAACTCTGAAGGTCTCTAAAGGCCTATTAAAAATACATTTAATTGGCTAAGAGACCTAAATCTAAAATCACATTTGCTCCAACCAAGTTTGGAAAATTCTAGTGTTATTTGTTTGCATTAAGAGCATCAGTCAAAAGACCTCTAACAAATTTATCTGCAGGTCTCTAAACAAAGTACTGGAGGAATGCATGCCAGCATTACTGTGACATGAAAATACTGCCTGAAGCAGAAGCTGCATATAGAAGTGTAAGGTAGTGGAAATGGGAGATTTGTGAGTTACGTAGAAAATAATACAGTGCTAAACAAATACTCAGAAGCATAATGTGTTTTTTATGAAACTACCAACTTTTTAAAGGAACCACTTCCATGAAGTGGATAGTTTTCAGTTTTGCCTCACCTAAAGTCGGAAGACAAAATGCATTACAAAATTGCTTGTTTTTACTGAGGTCAGTAATGTTCATTAACTTCATTCAGAGAATAACTTTTTCAGAGAATATTGATGGATAAAGTACATGGACCTACTGCTTTCTCCCACACTTCTCATTATCTCTATTCCTCAAAAAATTTGCTGCGATGTAGCTTCCTATCTGCAAAACTTTTATGGGATCTTTAGTGTAGCTTCCACATATTAAGTGGTATGGGCCACGCTCTGTATTCTGAGTTCTATTAGGACACTGAAAGTCTGAAAACCAGAGACCTGTTTTATGGTGCTTTGTTGCTTTTTCCTTTAGTTTGGTTGAGGCCAAGTCACATCTCCCAGCATATAGAAATGCAGTGAGAGAAGATGGATGATGAAGAATCACTGTATGTGTGAGGAGATAACAGGAAAGAAGTTATTTTACAATTTGGTGTGGAAAAAAAAGGAGGAAATGAAGTGAATTCCGAAATACTTGAAATGCCAGAGAAAACTTAATGCAGTACATTATGAAGTATTTACTTCATAAGTAATAAGTTATTGTTAAACATTTTATGGATCACATGTGTTTTTGCAATTTCTAATACATTCATTAGTAACATTGTAGAGACATACCAACTTTGGAATGGCTGAATTACATACCAGCTTCCCAGTGTCACAAGGGGAATACAAGAAAGCGTATGATATTAAAGGATCAAAGACCCTGACTATTAACTCCATTATAAGTTCTGATATAAACTAATACAGATATCTGAAGTTAAAGAAGTTCTTTAAAAACATATGATTTCAAATTGTTCTCAGTAGTCAATCAGAATTGTGAGTATCGTGTCCTGTTCTGGAGCCTTCAACGTAAGAAGGACATTGATCTGTTGGAACAGCTCCAGAGGAGGGCCATGAAGGTGATCAGAAGGCTAGCGCACCTCTCTTATGAGGACAGGCTGAAGGAGTTGGGGTTGTTCAGCCTAGAGAAGAGAAGCTCAGGGGGAACCTCAGTACCTGAAGGAGGCCTACCAAAAGGCTGGGGTAGGACTTCTTAAGATGGAAGGACTAGGAATAATGGATGTGAATTGGAAGATGGTAGATTCAGGCTAGATATAAGAAAGAAATTCCTTATGGAGAGGGTGTTGAGACACTGGAACAGATTGCCCAGAGAGGCTGTGGATGCCCCCTCTCTGGAGGTGTTTAAGGCCAGGCTTATGGCGGGGGGGTGGAACTAGATGACCTTTAAGGTCCCTTTTAATCCAGTCTATTCCATGACACTATGATGCTATAATTAATTCAATGCTATTGTTAGAAAAAAGAAAAATTCAAGATGAATAGCATTTGGGAGAATTAGCTGTAAATAATCTGTCTTGGCAACATTATGAATCGTATATGTCTACACAGTATATTTTTATACATAAAACTTTCCTCTGCTCACATAAAAAATAACATGGTGATTTCCTTTCATTTCTACTTGCAGCTCTTTCCATAACTCACTGTATAGCCCTATTAGAATTACCAGCAGGATATGCCTTCATTGTTATATTATTACCTTTCTACACAGTCTGACAGCCTGGATGTTAAGTTTGATGCTGGGGCATCGTGACCACCTATGGCATACAAGAACCCGTTCCAGGTGGTTACACCAACACCTCCTCTTCTTTTTGACATCTGAGCACAGAGGGTCCACTTGTTTGTATGAGGATCAAAACATTCTACTGACTTAAGACAAGAACTTCCATCTCGACCACCCACTGCATAAAGCCTACAAAGTAAAAAAACAAACAAAAAAAAGTAAATAAATATTGCCTGGAGAAGAGTAGATATCTACTGATGCATGAAGGACTTTCAAGTTCATTAAAAAGGAGAATTTCAGCTCTGAGCTTTTGCTCTGGCCTTTTCCTATTGTCATGACCAATGCATAATAACAGCAATTTACTGAAAATTGATATCTATAACACAGCATTTACATTCTAATCTATGTTCACAACTCACATTTTCAAATTAGGCCCTTTAATCATTAGGCCCACTAGTAGCAGGGTCAGAGGGACAAATTCAGTAGCAGATCTGTGCATGCAACAGTTCTGTCCTGCCTCATCTTTGGCATCCAAGAAAATTTTTGGACCTGGGCCTTAGTTTAGGAATGCAAGTAAGTCCCTCACACCCACTAGGTGGCCTGGTTTGCTCAATTCTAAGGCTTACTAGCTTTTGGCATTAACAAAATATTTCAACTTCTTGGAAAGCCTGTAAGGAAAATACTTGTTTTAGGAGCACTCCTTAAAACTCATCAAATAATCAGACTCACTGTATAATTTATGCACAGAATTTATGAGCAATCTATGCTCAGAAGCAGAAATGCCCAGCACTGTTATTTGTAAAGGCAGGAACTCACCAACTGTACTGAAAAGGAAGCAAAGCAGCAGAAGTGAAGTCCAGACCTGAAATTTCATTAATGAAATCCTTTCATAGCCAAATGTTCATTATAGAGTGGTTAAATAATCAAATAAACACTAGATACTATACATGATGACAGTACAAACGATTTACAACAGTTACTATGAAGCATTATTCAAGATGGCCTCAATTTGGGAAATACTGTTGCTCACTGTTTAAATATACTAGCCAACAAACTTAAATACAATCATTTTGTAAATAGTAATTCTCAGAAATAATTTTAATGCCTTTAAAAAAATACATTTCCATGCAAGTTCTCCTGTTTAATAACACAACTTGTTTAAGGTAAGGAATGTACCAAAGGATAATGAAAAATCAAGTTGTAGCCCCAGAAAATTCATGACTAAAAATCAGTCCTTTATGCAACATAGCCTTTAAAAGAAGCCTCTCACCTTGCCTCCCCTAAAAAACAAAGGAGTTTTGATTATTTATGCAGTGGTTTCACATTTAGGACAACAAAAAAAATATATATTTCTCTACATGAAACTTTTGAAATATATCAAGTTACAGAAATACTAGAAAGTGCAAAAGCTACTGCTATGTCAGCTGAAGTGCAATAAATTTGTATGTACTTTTACGTTTTTCAGCTCTAACCATCCAGTGTTGTCATCCAATTTTAAGAGTCTAGGCAATAATAATGGAGAAATGCAAAGCTCCAATTCTAATGGATTTCACCAAATCCTGGATCTCTCGACTGAACATGCAGGATGCTTCAGAGCTGACTTTGGCATCTGAGACTGCAGGTCCAAGGTAGCTGAAGGCACACCGCTTGCTGGTTGTAAAAGTTCTTCCCTCCCTCCTGCAGCCAGTGAGCATTTATTTCCACACTTTCCTGAATTCATTCCAGAACTCACACTACCCTTAGCAGGAGACTAACTTTCTCCCTCCACCCCAAAAAAAAAAAAAAAAGGCAAAAAGCTTTCTGTTACCTTGCAATACTTAAACTGCTCAGGGGAGATGTGTCAGATGGTATATAAACAGGAAGTGAAAATTTGTGCCTGAAAGTGTGTAAGTTTTCTGCTACATCCACACTACTACCCAGCAAATCAGGTTAGCTTTGTCTCCTATGGCATTCTTGTAGCCCCCTAGCAAAGTACGGTTTGGATAAGCCCACTGACAAGCTGGTGAAAAACTGGAAGGACTACTGCACTCAAAGGGCTATGATCAGCAGTATTAACTCCAGCAGGCAGCTAGTTATTAGTGATGTTTCTCCCAGACTGATACTGCTCAATATCTTCATTAATTATCTGAAAAAGGTAATGGAAATCAGCCTTAGCAAGTTTAATGGTAACATCAAATTCAAGAGGAGCTGCTGATATGCTGGATGGCTTGCTTAATATTCAGAGAGGGCAAGACAGGCTGGGAAAATGGGTTTACTGTAGTCTCATGAAGTTCAGAAAATGCAAAATCCTGTACCTGGGGTGGCATATTCCCATGCAATAGTTGGAGCTGACAGGAGAGGAGACAGCTTATCAAAGAGAAAACTGGAAGTCCTGGAAGACAAGACAGCAGTATGCCTTTAAAATAATAGCTGGGAGCCTTTATTCAGTACACAGAAGACTGCTTCTGCATATTGTGTTCAGCTTTAGGTTCACAGTACAAGAAAAATCTTGCCATATTGGAGCTAGAACATGAGGAGTAGTTAAGAGCTGCCTTTGTGCAGTCTTCTGTATTCTAGAGACAGCTAGAGGCATCTTACCACTGTCTTCAACCATCTAATGGGAGGTTATACAGAAGACAGAACATTCTCAGACTTACGCAGTGAAAGGAAAAAGAACAAGAGACAAACTGAAACATGGGAAATTTCAGTTGGATATTAGAAGAAAAACGTTTGGTACAATGGTGGTCAAACATTAGCTGCTCAGAGAGGCTGCTGAATCTCCATCCTTGAAGACATTCAAAACTCAAGACATGACCTGAGCTACCTAAGTTAACTTTGAATGTAGATCCAACTTGAAGGCTGGCTCTGGTTTGAGTTGGTGTTGCAGATGGTCTGGAGATGACTCCAAAAGTCCCTTCCAATCCAAAATGTTCTATGATCCTGTCATAGCAACTTATCAGTTGCTATAACTTGACTCAGTACCATTTGCATTTTAGGATATTATACAACAATTACATTTAGCCAAAACAAAGTGCAAAATTACTCCAATCATGGCCTACAAAAAAAGGCTGGAAGAGGTGCAGTTATCCATTCCTCATAACAGAATATTGAGGGGATTGTCTTTAAATGCAAAAGGCTGTTGAGAATAGGAAAAAAAAAAGGCATTTTCCATGATCACTCTGAATAGCACAAACAACTATAATATAAACCAGCAAAAAGTATTTAAGACTTGACATGATGAGATTTTCACAGATGTACTAATAGTTAAGCAAATTGCTTAGAGAAGTTATGGAAAGGTTATCACTGTAGGTTAAGAATAAGATCACGGCTATGAGTGTTCTACATGTAATTGATTCAGCTTTGGAGTAGCAGAATAGATTAAGAAACTCCTTCAGGACAATTCCAAAACCATTTCCTGTGACTGCAACAAAAAATGTCTCAAAATGCTTTGTTGAGGAATTAGGAATACTTTCACAGCTTTAGAAATTTCAGATACCACTCAGGATTAGATTCACTTTGGCAGAGCTTACTGTCCTGATGAGCTAATTCAGTATCATGAGTACTCCTCCACAGCTACAGTAATTTACTAAGTTGATTGTTCCAGCTATCTCAGTAAGAGGAAAGCACCACGGTCTTGGTGAAAGAGAACCCTTTGTTCCTTTCTGTATATTAAAGCAGATGACAGGTACTCATTTGCCCACAGATATGGTGCCTCATAAGTGATCCTGAAGGGCACTGCAATGCTGTTGGGAAACTTGCTTGATCCAAAACAGTATTTTTTATGTGAATGAAGAAACTTGATTCTTAGAGGTATACTCAATATATGTATATATCAAGAGAAATAACAGTTATTTAGGATGTTACTCTAATTACATTAAAATAACAAGATAGAAAATAGAAATTGCCTTCACATACTTTCCATTTAATATTGCTACACCAACAGTGCTCCTTGGAGTTGACATACTAGCTACAAAGTTCCACTGACGAGCCTGTGGATCCCATCTTTCAACTGTATTCAGGTAGCTCCAGCCATCATGTCCTCCTACAGCATACATGGGACCTTCCAATACAGCTACTCCTGAAAAAACATATATGAGAATGATCACTTCTGGATAAGGAGAAAAAAACCCCAACTTTTTCTTAGTGACAGTTCAGCATTCTTCAGAATATTTAAAAACAAATAGAAATTTCCTTTTACTGGCCAATGCAGGATATAATCTGAGAGAGATGTTCTTTAAGCAGTTGTCATTAAAACCAAGTTTCCACACACCTAGACTTCATTTTGGAACATTTTTTGACCAGTGCTAAAACAAAAAAATAGCCTTTTATAAAGATGCATTTAGCTTTCACAGATCTCTACATACCAAGACCATGACGATGAGTGGACATAGGTGGCATTACGCTCCAAGTTTTCGTTCTAGGGTTGTAGCACTCAACAGTGTTCAATGTTTTCAGTCCATCTCTGCCGCCAACAACATACAATTTATCATCTAAGACAGCAACTCCAAATTGTAATCTTCGTCCATTCATGTTTGCTACAGGAGTCCACATGTTGGTACGAAGCTCATACTTTTCAATGCTTGTTGCTCCTGAGTGACAACATATGCAAATAACTTTTTAAATGAAAAAAGAATTAGGATAGCTTTTATTTTAACAATATGCTGAGCATCCTGCAGGATGGTCTTAATTCTACCGATAAAGATACTTTTTTGACTTCCTCAGGAACTAAGTGCACCATTATAAAAGAGGACTTTCTCAGTACTTATCAAGACAAAGAGAGGATTTGTAACTAAGGAGCAAAGTCTTGAGAAATACAAATTTTAGGAATGTAAAACAACTCTGATGAAATGAATTTTTTATTGAAATAAACTGTTTTGTAGTACTAGAAAAAAATCCAAACCTGCGTAACGTGCAGTACTATAAAGTGCTAACTTTTAAACAAAGAGTTAAAGAAAATGCTTTCTTTGCTGCAACTTTTTTAACTTGCCAGACTCTTTCTAGCTACCATTAAACAGTATGGAAAGAAAATCCAAGTAGGTGTGTAGAACCTTCTAATAATTAGTCAAAACCCCTATTTTTTTGTTTTTCAATCACACGTAGGTAACTTTTGTGCCTTTTTGTAATTTTCTTCCTTTTCCACATTACTTCCCTCTAAAGCAAATAAGGATGAGTTTTCACTTGTTTCAGCGTTTCACTATTCATAAATCAGATATTCCCTTGACAATTTCAAATCAATTGTAACAGCATCTTCCAGAATGTTTAGTGTTATCAAAACATCACACAAAGACACAAAACCAATGGAATTAATTGTACAATTAAGACATTTCATGTTCTGCACAGTAGAGTCTTTTAATTTTGACATTAACAAATAGAAACATCTATCAAACATTTCTTGTAAAAAGAACCCAAACATCATATCAACTAATATAATCCAAATACCTTTTGTTGCATCCATTCCTCCAACTGCAAACAAGACACCCACTGTAGATTTTCTAGGTTTGGTGCGGGGACTTTGCAGCATAGGTCGTCTCTCTGGCAACAGATGGTACTTCATTGCTTCCATAATGAGTTTTTGACATTCGATGTCATCCCTAAATAGTGCATTATTTTCCATATCTGCCAGAAACTGTGAAAAAGAAAGCAATACAGCTTGTTTGCTTTTCTACAAGCCACATGAAGAAGAAAAACAAGACTAAAGGAAAACATTTTAATAAGCATTTTATCCAAATACTTCCATGTTATCTGATTTAAAGTTGATGCATTTTCAAAATGGTAATATTAAAAAAAAATTAAGATAAACTTGTAATAAACACAATATTCCCATCCTAAGCTAAAAGAAGGGCATCTGATCTAAATGGACAATTTAGGCTTAATGGTCTCAAGGAAAAAAACCAAATCTTGTGTTCCAGTGCCACAAGATATGGAATCAGACTCTAGTGATGTAAGTTTAACTTTATGTTCTTACTCCTGAATCCATCTGATCCAGAACTCTGTGAAGGTTGCCTCAGAAACAGGTTGAATATTTTAGTATTCTATTGATCAGACAAAAAATCAGATAGCAATGCACTAATTAATAATACTTGCCTTTCTTAAAATTTTAAGATGAAGGATGCAAGCAAATTTGTTAAACGTTAAATTTCAAATCTGACTTCAACAAAATTTAAGTTAAATAAAGACTACTAATATAAAAAGTTTCAAATTGAGTCTTTTGTACTCCGTGTTTGCCAGATGTCAGGAGAAATATATTAGTAGGCTGAGAGTCTTAACGAATTATTAGAATTCTAAATAACTGGCATTTTTCTGAGCTGCAAGACATGGCCTGTGTAACAGAAAAAAAAAAGGAAATGAAGTGCCCCACTGAGACCTGGACAGTTGTGAGAACAATGTGAAAAAGGCAAATGTCTCTGCATTGCTACAACAACATCCAAACACTTTGTGACTACTAGAAATGTAAGCCCACAAACCAGAATGAGATGTCATTGTTGAGCTGCACTTCACCAGGGATATGCACACCAATAAAAGATACAAAATTGCTGTGAAATTAGTAATGAGGAATACTAAAGGGACTCATTAACATCATAATGTGGTGTTCACATCCCTGGCATAAAGCTACCTTAAGACTGCAAAGTGGCAAATATGACATCTAGGACTGTGGAAGTGATATAGGTAAGTATAGGCTGCTAAGTCTGTACACCTCTGAGTCAGGAAAATCAACAGAAACTAGGACAGAAAACTCAATTAAGTTAATTAAGATAATAAAATCTAAAAATCCTAAAAGCTATTAAAGTCCTTTACCAGCAACCTTTCAGAAAATTGATACAGCTCTTGCAGTGCCTCTCTAATTGGCTAGTCTTATGATTCTATTTAAAATAGCAAATTAAAATCTTCTCATGTAAATTAGCAGATGGACAGCCACCAAAAAATTTTCATTCTTTGACTTTCAGTACTTCCTATTGTTTCTTCTCTCCACCCAAAGCACCACATACCACTTTGCAGGATGACTTGGTGATTGTAAGTTGTAAACCAAAAGCCATCTTTTTAACTGCCACCATGGAATGCTGTAAAATTGCACATGGCTTTAAAAAAAAAACAAAACACCGGCTAATTACTGCTCTAAATTGAACACTGTCTTAGTTGCAGGCAGGAAAACTAAGGCCTGTGGACTAAATCACAACGCCAATATTTTTTCCCTGATAGGCAAGCAGCATTTAATATTTAAGGCAACACCATTTGTGTATATCAGAGTTCTGTACATTTACAAGATGCAACCTACGTTTTCCCTTGTTTCTCACACCCACATCCTATACAGGAGTTTTCTTACAGCAGAGTGCCAATCTCTGAAAACTACTTTATCTCACTTAAAAGGAAATGCAATTTAAGATTGTTCTGATACCCCAGAACCCCTGCATATTCTCAAAACTAAAACTCCTATATTAGAATTTTCAATAAATACTGTACACTCAAAGAACTTGGAATAGGCTTCCTTAAGTGAGAGCAAATTTTCCAAGTTTATTGTTTACATATCTGCTTATATTAAAAGCATAACTGAGCAGTTACAAAAATTGTGTTATAGTGAAATTACAGTGATGAGAAATTTGACAAAGAGAAAGGTAGCACAGATACTGAAGTACTAAGAATTTTGTCTAAAAGGAAGCTGAACCTATGGAATGAGACAGAATACTTGTCAGCTTAAGAACCTGACAAATATTACTCTTTAGCATTTGCAAGAGGAGAGACCGCTTGTAACCAAAGAAATGATGGAATGCTAAATACAGAGACACATAAAAACACAAACAGTAAAGATGACAATTCATTATGAAATTTTGCTTTCAGTGACAGTTTCACAGTATTTCCCAAATTGGTCTTTATATAGCTTATGAATCTGACATACTTTACATCTCTTCCTGCAACACTATCGATTTCTGTAAATTGTTCAATTTTCTATTTTAATTTCTTTCAAATAGCTATAACCCTCCAACAGTAAAATTGGCAACCTTTTCATTGTGTTATATTTGCTGTCAGATTGCCTAATGTCATGAGATCGTGAAGCAAAACACAACTCCGAAAATGTTAAGACTGTTTTCAGGCACTTTAAACCAATCTACTCAATGCCCTAATTCTTGCCATATTAAATTCGCAGCTCTTAATTTGTTAACACAAGTGATAGATAAAAAAGGTTACAAAAAATTATGACATTAGAAATATAAGTATGTATTTGGAGAAGATGGGGAAAATTAAAGCGAAATAAATAAAATTGGATATTGCTATCGTGTTTCATTCAGCTATTTTTCTAATTAGTTATTGAGTGAACATTTTTTGGATAAGCCATTTACTTTCAGTTTCTAATGATGTATCAACTAGAGTGAATTAAGTAAAAGGAATACAGCAGTGGTAATTTAATTATCAGTTAATTAAATGCTCAAAAAAGAAGGTATTCCTCTAGGTCAACTGGCTTACATTGTATTATATTTTTAGAAAGAAACTGATTTACAAAGTCAAAGCCACATACAAGAAAATCTTCTCATTGCACATACCATATAACCATGCAAATACTAATGCTTGGTAGTGAAGCTTGCTATTGAGCAAGAGGATAGAAGATTGAAGGCAACACTCAGTATGTTGCATATGTGAATGATCACTGTGGATGAACTGAACTCAGTTTTTGTTGTATTAGCATGTTCTACTTATTACTTAGGTTCTATAAAAATCCCATTTTCTTCTTTTAATAGAGGTAATTCTTACTAAACCAGACAAAAACTGTAAAGCAAAACCTAAGGCAAAATCCTTTGACTGTACTGTGAGTGTTAAATGCAACTAATAATGCTCCAGTGAGGAAGGCTAGCACAAGGAAAGAAAGAGAAAAAAACCCAACTCATGCATGCTATCAGATAACAACAACAAAGCTACCTACAACACTTACAAGAAAAGTCCCTACAGGACTAGAAAAGCTGTAATTCACAACCATTTCAACAAACTGAACTCAAGTCTTCTTCAGTCTTGCTAGTAAACGTCCAAGAAGGAGAAAAGTTATAGATGAGGAAGAACAATAAGTACTCTCAGAGAGTTTATCAAGAGTTAATGGCAGAAAACTCACTCCTATTATCTACTAATATCGTGTTACTAATAATCTATTCAAATTGAGTTTCCTAACTCTCAAGGATAGCATGAAGGGAACGTAAAGATCCACATAAACTTTGCAAGATCCATAAAGAAATTTAAAAATTTAATCCCCACTAATGATAAACACATCCCTGAAAAGCATTTTTATAGGTAACAGAAGCAATTTTTTCCTAGCAGCTCCATATAAGGCTGATCACAGGTTAGGATCGGAACACACTGTAATTCACAGATACAAGCTGTGATGCCTGTGAGGCATGCTAAGTCCTTATATGCAATTCTAAGAAAATAATCATTAAGAATGTGAAGCTTTTATCATTTGTCATTATCAATATATCAGTTCTATAGTCATTATGCCCATGATAACCACTGAACTGAACCGTTTACTTGTGGAGCGAGCAGAGGCAGTCTAATGTAAGCCAGGAGTTTACTGAGGTCTTTCCTTCTCTGTTCCAAGTCATGTCGAACCCATGTAAGTAGTGCATTCAGTATAGTTTCTTCATTAGGAATATTCATGTCATCACTTGCTAACAGCTTTGCAATTTCAGTGGCTGGCAATAACAGAAATTCCTGGTTTCTAATTACTTCCATGAAGTTTTCCTGAAAAGGAAAAAAAAAAGTAATTTTAATACAGTTAACATCATACTTTGAAGACATTTTTAATGGAACTCCTCCTATATCTTCCCCTCTTCCCCCCTTTACCTCCCTTCATGCCATCTCTTACTTGTGCCAGTAAGTACCTCCAGAGAACTGACCTGGGAGGAAAAAAAGGTAAAATAAAAGCACAAAAGCATACCAAGTTATTTTAATCCCTGATCATCTAGGGATATTTTAATCCCTAGATCAGTCAGTCCCAAAGACAGATGTGCTGAAACAACTGAGGAGGAAGTGCAAGCAAGTAGATAAATGAGCAATGGGCTGCATGTGGGGATTACTAATGTGGCAGTGCAAATTGAATAAATACTTTCTAAAGTACAATACAAAATAAAAGGTGCACTTAGCGCCTGTTGACAATACAGAACACAATGTGAGATGCTTTGTCAAGCAAAGAGCTCAACATGCTACAACTGCTGGGCACACCTGCAACTGTTTCTATTAATGCTAGATAAAACTATAGCATTAAGTTTTCAGAAAAAATAAATACCACTAGCAATTTTATTGTTGGTTTAAATTTTTTTTTTATTTTAAAGTTTATTTTACTGTTTTGTATGTTTTATACAGCCTATCTTATTGAATGAGGAGAAAAACACACAGAGTCCATGATATTGTACACACCTTGCTTTATTAACAATATTTACTTTTATAGGATTCAGCTTTCTAACCTTAATTCTGTTATTTCAAGCAACAAATCCTTACATCAAAATAGGACAGTCACAATATGTGCATTTTCTAACACTGATATCCTATTAATTCATAGAATACTTAGAATTCATACAATGACTTGCAGAATATTTTGTAAAGATTTGTGTGAACTTAGGCAGAAATAGCTGAAAAGTATGCAGAAACACAACCAGCACTGGGAACTTACAGTGAGAAGCCTGAAAGTTACAGAAAAGGGTAAGATCATGTCTTATCTTTTTTCTCCAGACACCTTTTACAAGGTAGCAGAGGAAAATAAAGTAAAAGCAGTCCATGAATCACAATTTTGATAGCTCAAAACCCAGTTAACCTCACACTTCAAACTGAGAGTAACTTGATGACAATGAAACAGTAGTACAATCTGTTTAGCAAACATGCTATTGATTACTAGACAAGGGAATGCTTGCTTTGTCATCACATAAATCCCCAAAACACCCAGAAGAATAAGTACATTAGATTCACAGTCAGGGAAGTCTAACTGGGCCTAATAACAAGATTAGCCTTACCTGGTATCTTGTTTAAAAAGGAGGAACTGCACACTACTGAAAAAACTTAATTAGAAGCACATACTAGTTGGGATAAAAATAAGATTTTTAGGTCATAAAAACAGGGAGAAGCTTGGGAGCAGAAGCAAGACTTGTGCTACAAAACAGGTACAGATTCAGCATATAAAATGGTAACAAAACCATACAAACATACAGTTTGACTTTGTACATGCACAGGACACCATGACAACACAGTGAAAAAGGTAACATCTCTTCCTTTTTGTTGCTTATTTAAGTAATTTCAAAGCTACACCTCAAGACTATTAACATTTTAACTAATTAGAGAGGAAAAAAGCTAATAAGGAGTAAGCCAGTCCACCTTAAATGAAAACCACACATACGTAGGATGGTTACAAGATACCTATTAGGAAAGAGTAAAGTGATCCCACTCTACCAGCAACTCTGAAGTTGAAAATCGAAAAGAACTGAAAATGTTACCTATGCACATAACAACTCTGCATTACTGGACAGAATTTAGAAAGGAAGATTTTGCATTTAATATTTTAAAAGCTTTCCTACTACAGAGATCCAACTTGCAACATCAAAGTAGTGCTTTCAAGTGAAGAGATGATATAGAATCATCTTTTCCTCTTTACTTAGCTCATCTCTCTGTATTACAAATGGAAAACAAAGAAAATTAACAAATACAGGAATTAAAATCAGTGAAAGGACTGTGCCATTATTAAGTAGCACTATACATGCAGTTGTATTTATTTTACTCTGATATCAAATGCTTAGGATTAAAACTGTAGCTGAAGAAAGATAAAAATAACTTCCAGAGTTTAAACACGTACTTTGCAGTAATTCACATTCCACTGAATTAATTTTTTTTCCCCACTTCTGTTTTGTGGTTGATCCTCTGTCCTAGAGAGTGTGCACAAGCTGGAGTGGGGCTTTAGTATTGCTGAATAAGCAGGCAGCAATCACTGACAAAAAGAAAAGCCAACTTACTACCTTAAACTTTCCATATTGTCTATCCGGATCACAGGAAGAGGAAGGGGAAAGCACCTGCATGGAAATTTTCCTTTGTCTCTGCCAGGAACAACAAGCTGATCTTTCATAAGTCATTCAAGGA
The DNA here is from genome assembly GCA_013400935.1 of Turnix velox. Lineage (NCBI taxonomy): Eukaryota > Metazoa > Chordata > Aves > Charadriiformes > Turnicidae > Turnix > Turnix velox. Next base: position 38,016 of record VZTY01018239.1, on the reverse strand, counting down.
TCTTCTTTGGCAAGCTTTTTTCCAACTGGATTTAATCACTTCAACAGCTGTTGTGTGTAAAAAGCCTGATTTTTCCTTCTTGCTGCTTGCAGACAACTGATTTCTGATGGGAACAGATTCAACTTCCTCTTGCTCCCATTCTATTTTTAAAGCAAAGATGCCTTTTGAGCATAGAATCAAAGCATTCCACTGGGAATACCGCCACACTGGCCTACGTCTGAGGCTTTTTATCATCTGCATTTGACAATTCCTCTTCCTCTACAGACAGACATTTTGAAGACAAAAAGGAGGAGCCAGTGTATCTCCTAGCATTCTTAACCTCCTAATTAGCCTTTTCTTTCTTTCTTTCTTCTTATGGGAACTCTCTGTGGAAGAACAGGATATTTCAGAGAACAAACGGTCTGCAGTTTCAGCCCCTTGCCTTCTGATCCTGATAGGAAAAAAAGAAAGCTTCCCACCCCAAAAATTAGCTCCTTGAAGAGCTTGGAAACTTTATCAAATGAATAGCCTGTGGTTTATGTACCAGCTAAAGCAAGGACAGACACACAGTCCCCATACTCAATGCTGCACATTGCTCATTCATATCATAACCTTAAATTCACCTTTCAGCAAATGCAGAGTGAAAAGTACTGATATGGTTAACCTCGGCTCTGTCTTGGTACAGAGCACAGAAGTATCAAGAGCCACATTACTTATTTCTAAGTGGTATTTAAGCCCCAAAGTGGGATCCAATGAGATGGTTAGGGTCCCTCTACAATTGGACAATAGGATTAGAACCTCAAAGGAGCATCAGGACCCCTGCAGGCTGATAAGGATGTACACTGAGGTGGCCCAACAGGCACATCTAACCATGGAGCTCTGCTTAAACTCTGAACCCAGGAAAAAAGCAAGCAGAGCTTGATTTGCAGGACATCACTGAGAACAAACAGGGAACATAATTTTGTCTACTGGCTGCTATCACCAGCTGGTCAACTGAGGCAGGAACTCTCAAGAACTGAGCTACCTGATCTCCCAGTAATCTATCCATAGTCAGATGTAACCAGCAACTTTCCTTTCAGCCTGTTTTGACTGCTGTGGTAAGTGATAAACTGATCTAAAACCTCTGCTATGACCAGGGTTTGGTTAGAGTACAGCTATTGTAAGCTTGATTCTTTTCTGCAGAGTTTCTGGATGCTAAAACAGGCTGGGGAGTGTGCAGAAACCTATTCAGTCTTGCCAAGGCCATACTCATCTATTGTGTTACACTGAAATTAGAGAACTTGAAAGACAGAAATATTTTAGGTTTTCACAGGTTAAAAGAAGTGAATGAGTATTTTCAACTCAATTACTGAGCAGGATGTTTTGCACTGCAATTTCATGTTCAAAATATAAAAACCTTATTTCAGGCACAAGCACAATCTTTGGATTTGAAAAAAAAAATTAAATTTCTCCCCTCTTCAATCTCCTCACTACCAAAGGGATAAAGTGCACTGGCTATCACAAGAAAAAAGACAAATTATAACTCTTTTCTTTCTCCTCTCAAATCATAAGCTCTGTGTTGCAATGACTTCTTTGTTAACCAACAGAAAGCATGTCTAAGTGTTCCGCACCAGTTCTTCTGTAAATTTCCTGGCTTCTATGCCTAGCCTTAGTCTGTTACTCTCCAAGTTTTTCATCTTGTAAACAACTATTGGCCGCACTCAGAAATCAATAGAGACTCCAAAATTAACCTCATCTGAATATTGTAACATTTGATTACTGCTCACATAGTTCTGAAGAAAATTAGCATGACTTCTCACTTTGCCCTAAGTGCAGAAATCTGAGCAACAAAATTACAAAGCTCATTACATAGACACTGACTCAGGCATTACTACTAATAAATTTTAGTATGTCTGCTCTTCCTTTTTATCTTGTAATTAAGAAAGTTAAAATCTGGATAGTGAAGAAACTACTGACACTTATCTAAGAATATCTGACTACTCTCCATAGCTACTTCATGTTCTGGCAATAACACAGGCTAGCTTTTCCTCAGCTTCCCCTTGGTTTACTTTTTTTGTGAATGAGGAGCTATTTGTTTTAATTCAAAATACACCATCAACTGCTTGAAACAAATAAGCTGACAAAAAGGGTGTTTCTTTTGACCTTTTCTTTCTGAGAAGACAGCAAGAAAAATGCACAGAAGGCAACCTATGCAAAAAGGCTTTCTGATTTTATCAGATACAGCACTGGCTACCCTAATAAAACCCCTATATATGTAAATGTATGACCCCAACACTATATATAAACTACAGCAAAACATACTAGCCTTTGTACAAAAGACACCTTTAACTTGATAGATCTCATGATTCTGTCAACTTATTTTTACATCCCTGATGCATGAAAGTCAGAGTTGCTCTTCATGCCGCATTAAAATCCACAATTACTTCAGTTTTATGTTTCTCTTTTACATTCTGAGGATCAAAATTTAGTTTGCAGTGTTAAAAAATGGTGTTGTTTTGATGATAACCTTTAAAGGGATTTTTCTCTGAAAAAACAACTTACCAACACAATTTATTTTTCTAATTGCACTGTATTATGTGATTAAATTCACACCATAAAATCATCCTATTGCTTTCCAATGACACTAATTAACATTATTCAGACAAAGCACATCTATTAAGAGAGGAAGGCTTACTAGGATAACCCACTGATCAGTCCTTCAGTTTACCCAAATGCTCATTTAATCTGAAATTCTACTCTTCATTTAAAGAACTACTTTAATGAAGCAGGTAATACACTAATCAAATTAAAGCATGTGTCATAAAAACCTTTAAAACAGAATTTGGTTTCATTGCAGAAAAGTAATTATATGGCAACCTGGTTGGGTGCTTCTCTGTCAAAGACAAAAACTCATAGAAAATAACATGTATAAATTAAAATTTAAGTATTTCATATTATTCACTACCTCTAATTTCAAAGGCTTTAAAAGAAACAAAATTATACAGAAAAGCCGGAGTTATATAATACACTCAGAATAAACCCCTATTGGTTCCATGCAGCCGACTGCAGGATATAAATTAATTTGTTGTTTTGACAAACAGAATTTCCAGGTACTACAGCACACTTAACCTTTATGCTCTAAAACTTCTTAATGGAAAGAGCATCAAGTGGCTAGCAATTACTATGGTTGACCATTTTATTTTTTCAAACAGCTTTAAAACAAATGAAATTACTTGAGGATTTATTTTAATTGAAGATTCAATCAGACTATACATTTCTATGCAGTTTCCATAGCAACACTCATTTCAAACTAAAGAAGCTGCTTCTCTATTACTCATTATTACTAAAATTCAATTTCATGTCTCTATTGGAACTAAACAACATTAAAAGAGGCCTTGGGAAGAATCCATCTAGCACAACTAATTAGTTTTGAAAATGGCTTTCGAAAATCCACCTAATTTAAATTTCATCTGTGTGGAAGCCTTAAAAACAACAAATTTGCCACTGAAGTAAACAATGGCCGAAAGACATCCAAGTATTTTCCTGTGGTCTAAATAAAAGAAGGATAGGTGCTGTGCAAGAATGTTGTTTACAAAGTTCAGAGCCTCAAAGTATTAGCCTTTTCGTTAAAACACTGAGACTACAATCCCTACCATTAATCTTAAAACATGCGTTAGTCTAACATTTATTACCATCCTGATCTTGACAGCTCATTTACAAAGGACATGACAATAGCATGGACCAAAACATAAGCTTCTATGTAAAAAGAACAAACAGGAGGAAGGCTCTCTTTTTGCACACTTTTTGTATTGCTCTTCTGCTCAACATTAATTCTAATTTTCCTCAAAGGCATAAGCCACATTTGTATTTACTGTTTTGTATGATGATCTACCTAATTGCAGTCCCCTTATTTTGTTTGAGCAACATCGAGGATCAAGACTAGAAGCACATAAATTATAAATTGCACATTATCTATTTGGCCTACTTTCGTAAATTTCAGTATGTACATAACTTAAAATACATTAGAGATCAACTCACTGAGGAAAAATACCATGCGCTATAATTGTTTTAAACAGTTACTTTAATCCAAGAAGAAATAATAATTTAAATAAAGAGTTTCTAAACCAGTAAAAACTAGGGCAAGAGGAAAAGATGGGGATTTCTAATACTAATTACAAGACAGGAATTACTCCTCTTGGATGCAAGCCAATAACTTAATGGCAATGCAATGTCATGCCACACAAGCAAATAAAGTTACTGTCTTCATTACTACATCTCTTAGGCAGTATCCACATGCCCTTAATTCAGGTCTCAAGAGCATACATAGGCAAAATTTCATCAAGAGAGAAAAGTGTCTCACAAAACCACAAAGAACAGATGAACTGACTTGTCTCAGAGAATACTCCTGCCTTCTTCTGCTGATAAGATTACCAAAAATACACACGAAGAAGGAAAAGAACAACATTTTATATTAAAATAAGGATAACTATTAAGTTTAATTATGTTGTGAGGTCAGCCTTTCTATAAATTAACTCTCAAAACATCAATGACAAATTTGTATTTAGCCACATGCTGCCTAGCCCAAAATCAAATTGTTTGATGCCATTCAGGATAACACAGAATCTATACTGATCAATGCCCACATTCATACCCCAGGCATTACTCAGAACCCGATTTCTCCAGCTCATGCCAAAACAAGAATTGTAGTTTGATTGTGTATGGTGTTATTTTGGACTAAACAATGGCAGCTTTCCCACTGTTAAGTATGTAGTTTTTTGAGTGACAGAAAAAAAGAACATGTTTTTGAATTATTTTATTGAATGAGTATCATGCAAGTCTATTACTCTTATAGGGAACCATTAATCCTTGCCTATTTCCTTCCAACTCTAAACCAGAAACTTTATAGTTATTTTGTCACTTCTCATCATGGGAACATATGTGCATTCTTGCTTGGAAAACGATCAAGGCTTTCTGGAGGGAAAAACATTAGTATCTTATTCAAGCAAACATTCTGTATTTTCCTTACTAAATAAAGCAGATGAGACTTAAAATGACAACATACCATGGTGTAATTGTGAGCCACCTTGTGCAAGTCAGTGCAACCCTGTGCATCAGCAAAAGATCGGATTCCAAGACAATTAGATGGGTGAAGCTGCTTCATTAGGAATTTACAGCATGCTTCTACAACCTGAGAGAGCTGAAGAAGGCAAGCTGTAGACAACAGGCACTCAATGTTATCTTCTTTTAATTCAAGGCGACCTAGCAACATTAAAAAGTAGATTGCACAATTTTACTCTTACCATTTGTTTAATTCTCTAAAACTCAGAGATCATCCTTATTTACAGATTATGTGACAAAATATAACACTTAGGAAACATTGCCTTCAGCAACACAGAACCAGCTTTTCAAAATGTGTATCTACAATGATGTCAGCAAAGAGAATCTGAATAAGATTCCTTTTTTTGTCAGTCACAATATAATTATTCACATACTTTGTTAACTAACAGAATATTATCAGAGAAAATATATCCTACCAGGTTTCCTCAGGCAGCAGTGACTTATTACATAATGTGAATAAAAAGCTCTAAAAAGCATTTGAAACCTAGTAAATTCTCATGGGAGGCCCACTCATTAGGTAAAATTTTCATTTTAATTACCTGTATATGCATATTGAACCAGCGCCCACAATGCATTTGGCTCCACACCTTCCATCTTGATTTCTTCCTGCCTTGCTTCCCTTACATCATTAGTAAACATTGCCGCAAAGTAGTCCGAAACAGAGGAGAGAACCAATCTGAGTACATCGTGCAGGAGAAAAAGACAAAGAGAGAAGAAGAAACAAACCCAGACATTAGTCAACCTGATGTTTGTTAATTTATGATTCATTACTTTGCCCTTTGAGGAAACACTGTACTGAGAAAAATATTTTAAAATTGATTAACTGCTCCATGCTCTAGTTCCTTTCTATGAATAATGAAGTACTATTACTGAATCTACACTTGCTGCTGAAATGAATGGATTACCCTTTCAAAGCTCAATGACTTTTAATAGGCAACACAGAAACAACCCACAACACCACAGAAATTGGAAATGGAATATAAACACACATTATGAGAAGAAAAAACTCCTGAATTTGCATCCATTTATGTCAGTTACTTTTTTAAATGTGAAAGAATGACTTACTAGACCTTTTCAAAATACTTTTAAATGCTTTTACTGTTGGTGCACACATATGCATTCATTTACTAATACTGATGACAGAACTAAGCACGGTAAACATGGATGTGGTACAGACAGAATAATCTCTTTTGTGGGTGTGTATTTAGCTTTTGTTAACAATCTGAGCACTTCGCAATGCTGAGTAAGTAAACATGTTACTGCTCAACAGACATTTCTCTGAAGACTAAACCACTGAGTACCTGTAACAATGCCACTACATAAAACGTACAAGAATTGAGCTCAGTGTGTCTTCACAGTAGTAGGGTAAAAGAAAGGAAATAAATTGGAGCATGAATATTCACTTGTTGGTTGAATTGTATGAGGTCTCCTGGTGTCTTCTCTAAGAGACCTCCAGGATCAGCCTTGTGGCTTGGATCAGCTTCTGTGTTGCAGCAATTCACTGTTGCCTTGCTCCCAGGGAATTCCAAAGTAAATATACACTCACACACTTACAGAGCTACACAAACAGCAAGCTCAAGAATAAACCTACTGCAAATACAGCACATAGTCCATCTGCATACATCAAATTAACCTAATACTTCACAAAATGTCAGTCAATTCTGTGTTAAATCATTATATAGGCTTGTTAAGGTCAGGAAACCCAAACCAGATCATAATAGATTGAAAAAGTGAGCATCAGTGCTTAAGAGTAAGTCTAAAGTTGTAATAAAGGGGAGGATTTACAGATACATACCAAGTCATGAACTAGAAAGAGATGTCTCTTAGCTGATTAACTGCAATGTAATAAACAGTTGACTGATACCAACTACTGATTTTATTGCTTACTGATTTTCTGACCACTGACCATTCAGTCAGGCCTATGGCAGCTGAGTTGTATTAAGACCATACAGCAAAAGAATTTTAATGAGAAATAAAAGTTCTTTTCTTTTCATGAACATATTACTCTTGAAATATGAGACTTATTCTGTGGCTGACTTGCTAAGAAAAATTGAAACATGCAACCAGGGTATTGCCCAGGTATCACTTTCAAGTAGTTTAATCTCAAGTTTAATGACACCTGCAGTTCAATGAAAATACTGCCTTTAAGAGACCTGTAGTTTAGTCAAATTAGAAAGTATACTCACAAAAGCATCAAGGGAGTTTCTGCAACTGTTTTTGATGCTAAAATGACTTAACAAGATCCAATTTGTATGCAGAAAATAAGAGTTCTCACTAGAAGGGAAGTGTATAGATGGCCAGTTTGGGATAACCCGAGTACCTCTGAAAGTCCGATTCAAAATAATTAAAAAATAACAAAAAAGAAAGACAAACAACTGAAGATACCTCCACAAATACTGACTTGAACTTTTACACAGAATAAAGCTTGGAAAAGAAAGGCCTCTGAGATGAGAAACAGATCAAAAAATCTCATCTTAACACAGTATTGGGAGTGTTTGTTTTTTGTTTTTTTTATATTTCCCTCCAAGTGCAACTGGTTTAATTAGCTGCACTATTATTTAGAAAATGTTAGCACGCCAAAGATAAGCCAAATAATAACCTGAGTCTCCCTATAATTTCCAGTCTTGAAGAACTCCAAAAGGGTCCCTCTCTGGTAATGATGGGTAACAGTTTTAAATTAATTTAAAAGAGCGTACATTTGGATTAGGTATTTACTCTGAGGGTAGTCAGACACTGGAATAGGATGCTCAGAGAAGCTAGGGATGCCAGGTTGGATGAGGCTTTGAGCAACCTGGTCTAGTGGGAGCTAGGAACAGGATAAAGTCCCTTTCAACTCTGACTATTCTATGAAATTATTAGTAATCCATTTACTACTTCTGCAAACATGGGACTAGGATTCATCAGAAAGTGTACAGGCTTCACAGTGCTTTCCAGAGAGTAACTTACATATGCTGAAACAGGGTGTGCAGCCCAGGACTAAGTTACTACAAATAATATGCTGAAGCATAAATTATGCTGGTAACAATTTTGTAATAATTTTAGCCAAGAAGCATGTTGATAATGAAAAACTGCAGTTTTCATTCAACTAATTTAGAAAAAAGTTGTTTCAAAAAAAGTGATCAAAGGATGCAGTGGCAATGCATCAAGGTGACACTGAGCTAGTGTAAAAGGCAGACTTTCCGCCAGCTGGCCTTTTCTTGTCCTACGTTTTTCCCACTGGTCAATAAAAATCAATTACTACTTCACTAATGCCATTTGACACCCTCTTGTTCATTGATATTTTAATCTCATAGCTAGTAACTAATTTTATTTCAATCTTTTTTTTAGGATTGTCTGAAATTAAACTGCATTCCTAGATACAGATCAAACCTGATACCTTTATAATATTGAAGAATCCGTAGAAGATCTTCCCTATCTGTAATTTGATCTTTTTTTGCTTAATAGGCTCTAAAAGAGCTAAGCGACTAGTATGATTTTTCAAAATAAAGATTTGTGCAATGATTACAAAGGCAACACTTATATTCACAGTCTCCTTATTAAATAGCACCATCATGTTAGTATTCCACATAAAGAGAATCTTTGAGTTTAAATTAATCATTACAGCTAACATATTCATTCAAATCAGAGTCCACTGTGAACTACAGATCATATAAAAAACCCTGCCTTTCCTAATTTTAGAAATTAAATAAAGCTATGGTTTTTTGTATTCTGAAATTCTAGACTAGCCTTTTTCACCTAGGAGTAATACATCTTTCAAATGGACCAAATTAAAATGCCTACAAAATCAGTATATATTGACACTAGAGAGGCCTCTTAATTAACAGCACAAAAATAAAAAAGACATAGCTTTAATGTATCTGATATTTTGTTGTTTGGCTGAGGATATGAAACACATTCACCTTTATTATTCTTCTTATGTAAATACCAGCTACTGTCAAATACTCAATTCTGCATAAATAAGGCCACAAGAATTTGGTTACTAGATTATATCTAATAGCTTGGCTGCTTTTTCAATGCACAGGAAATATTTAGAGAAAACACACAGGAATACCAAAATACTTCATGAGAGAGATCATAAAATGTCTGGAACAATTAAACTACAGGAAAAACCCCCACACTCAACAGCTATGGCAAAATACTGGCAACATCTGTATTAAGAGTTCTTACGGGAGGTTCCAATGCTACTGATGTCTTCAGTTTCTCTGGTTTGCAGTGATCCAGAAATAGAAAGTCCTTCCAAATAAGTGAAGCTATCATGGTGGATCTTTCTAATTTCACTGTTATTTACTGACAGACAATAAAATATGTGTAGGTAGGGTGGTACGTCTGAATTAAATTATATTTTTTGTTGTAATCACCATAAGCTGCATATAGTTTTCTAGGTCTTCAAAGCAATTATTTCATAAAATTATGACTGCTGTCAAACTTGTTAATTTTCAGGTACAGTACCTCTCACTCTGATTCACCTGACAGACTGAAGTGAAGCTTCTTAACATCTTAAAGATAAAAGAGATAATTCCTAGGCAACTCCTTGTTTGTGACTATCTAACAGCTGAAAATAGTGCCAGGAAACTCACTAAAAGCAGTCACTGAAGTTGTAACGTGATACTGAATAGTTGATGTAACCTGGCATGAAGCACCTCATATAATGGTGGCTTCAGCTAGTTTATAGTCTTGATAACAAAGCATGTCAGTCATAAAAAGAAAATCTAATATATCTGTATTGAAATTAAATTGGCTTAAAAAGCAAACAATGCCTAAAAATACATGTCATACATTTATGTCAAAGGATTTCCAATTATAGCGCTCTTCAGGGAAATAAAATCTTTCAAAATTTATTTGCTGCCTCTGACACTGAAATGATGATGGCAATACACTTCGTAGTAAAATTCTTTAAAACAACCACACTGCTAGTAGCAATTCAACCTTTTTAATGTAAAGCTATCACAGAACTGTTTTTTTATGTGCTTTGGCTTCTTAGAAAGATATTTTGTTTAAACTTTTATAAACATGTAGCTAAAACAAAACTAAAAAAGAAAGGTTGCAGAGAAGGATTTACCTACTAAGGCAATACTGACTCTGAAAGAAACATTATTAGTCTGAATGGAGAAGTAGTGCTAAGATAAGTACATCTTAAAATAAAAAACCCAAACCAAATGCCCGCAAACCAGGATTTGTGCTCTTCCAAAAAAGCCTCCTAACCCCTGGAGTACAGAAGCTTCCATTTGCCTTCCTTCAGTCCCACATTTTTTGCATTTTCATCTTCTGGTGTCAGTCAGAATAAAGAAAATGTCTCTGCACAGATTTTTCAGTTTGCTGGTTAAAGGATGCCAAGGAAGCTTTACAGCTATTCTGGCCAGGCATTTACAAAGACTTCTTTTCTTCTGTCAATATTCTGATCATCAGTTATTACAAAACAAACTTTTATTATGAATATAGGAGTTAGACAAATGTAACAAATAGGAATGCAATAAATCTATTAAATATCTGGAATTGCAGCAGACACAGAAAAGGCAGCTGATATGTACAATAAAATTAAATAATTTAAATTTCATTTAAAGCCTGGCAAAATTTATTTAACTGCAGGCTAAGGGAATGGGAATATAACGCATTTTTTCCTTCTAGAAACCTGTCTCCTTTCCTAGTTGCTTCTTCATCTCTTAAAGAAGTTCTTAGCTGTAATTTCAGAAAAAAAATGAGATTATATACAGAACAATATATTCAGAAAAAAGATGACTATGTGTGATACTCTTATTTGTAGCACACTCATAGCCTGAATTCTTTGGATCCAAACCCAAACTCTTCCTAATTTCAGAGTAATGTATTACCTGTCTTTATTATTATTGCAGTCACTACATTTGTTGCTTTTTTTTCTAAAAACCTACATCATATGCCTCAGAACATTCAAGTATCATCAAAAGTAGAAGTTGAGAAAAAAAAATACAACTATTACAAATATCAGATTCAAAAGGGAAAATCTGAAAACTTTCTATATAAGCATGATTAATAATAATGAAAAATGTTCTTACTAATTCTATGTGGCCACTTATTCAGAGAAATAATTTTATCTTCCTTAAGGAAAATTAAAAAGAAAAAAGCATCCTGTGTAAGTGAATTTCCTATTTTCTTGCACATCTGAGAATGCCAAGTCATTAATACAATTTCTGTTGCTTGTCAAGTCTTAAGATAAAATAAACACCAACCGGTATTCTGAAACACAGTGACTGCTCCAGCCTTCAGTCCGTACTGAACTCACAACTTGGGACAGCTTTAAGCCTTAAGCCTCCCACCTCTTGCTACATTGCAGTTTCACAACTAATTTGGACAAACTGAAGAAGACCAGAAAATTAAGCAACTCTGTAGCCACAGGGAAAGCCAAATCATCTTGCTCATCCTGCTGTCCCTCCAGAGAGGATGCATCATCACCCACACTTGCATGGCTCTGAAAGTATTTACAAGGAATTTTGCGACAGGGGTTGGTGGTGTGGAGAGCAGGAACACCCATTTCAGCAGTCATAACAGATTTGTTTAAATCATCTCAGAAAAATCAGGGATTATCTTGATTTAAAAATCAAGTTTCACAAAACAAAGTCTCTGAGACCAATGCAAAGTCATGGTGCCTCCCTGCTCTTCAAGTCAGGATCATCCACTCAGTTGTATCAACATAACTGTGTGGATGATATCAGAATGAAAGCAGAAATACTGTCTTTTTTTAAGAAAAATACCAAATCCAAACTGTAGTTTCACTGTGGGTAGAGTGAAGAACAATAGAAAACAGGAATGCTTTACATTGCTATTTCTGTTGTAGACCTTATCTTATGAAACTATGGCTTAACTATACCCAGGTTCCTCTTCCAACTATTAATACTGCACATTAAACACTAATGTGCTTCAGTTATTCATACTTTGTTTCAGAATTTCTGATATTCTCTAACGGAACAGATAGCATGTCACTTGAAAAATAATTGCAGAGAGGATGGAGTTTGATCTAATTTAACCCCTCTTACCTTCACTGTCATTGTATAGTAGTCTACTACTACAGGACGCTTCTTACTACAGGATAAAAAACAGTAAACTCCTTGACTGCTAATTATTATTCCAAAACCTTAAGTCTTAGTACAAAGAAAAATTTACATGTAAAAAAATTTTACATCTTTCTATGGTACAGAGATGATCAGAGAGTGCATTTGGGACTTCTGGGGGTTTTTATTTTGTTATACAAATATTATATTATATGCTTGAAAATCAAAAGCAGAATACAAAAATATCACAATTATTTTTGATGCTGCATGACACACAGCAAACAAATTAAAAAACATAATTATGTCTAGAATATTTCAAATAGTTTAGGAGGTTCTAACCTTTTTTAAACAAAGCACACGACACACTCTGATGATGGCTCACATTTATAAACAAATAAGAAGTTACTTCAAAGGACAATAAACTTACCTGTGTGCTGGAATTCTACGATCACCAGCAACTAATATCACATCACATAGCTGTTTGTGTCTAAGATAATTCTCCATCTTTTTAAAAGTTTGTTCAGCATGGCTGAGAGCCTGAAAAAATTCATCTGAAGTACAAGGCTCCATAGTTTGACAAGATGATAGGGTATGACTGCTGTTGGAGGTTCTGCTGAAAACAATAACAGAAACCTTAGTTCATGCAATGCTACGGTGCAAAAATTTTCCTCTACAGATTATAAAATAAGTTTCACAGGGGATTTAAAAATATATATACATGGTTTGGTTTTATATTCTCCTACCTTTTTTCCCCTCATATTCACACTTACTCTCTTCCTCCAAACCTCATCTAAACTTGATTATCTTGAGTAGGATCATCTAACATTGTACTCTTCAACTTAGTCAACACAATGATCAGTCCAGTGATCTACAGCATTGTCAGATGATAAAGAAAGAACAGACAAGTATCAAGCCCCTGCAATCTGAAAAAGCAATCGAAGGATGCGATAAGGAATCAAACCCTCTTCCTAACACATGTGATCAAGTCTTACTTCACTTTACAACAACACTCAACTTATAAAGAACTAGTAAAAGAGTGGGGGCATATAAGGGGAAAAACCATCGGAAACACATCAGTGCACCACTCCTCCTACATGAAGGCTTAGTGCCCAAAAAGAGTAGAAGCCAATATGGGGTGAAAGCAAGGGTAGTCAGGGAGAAAAATTATACCAATTCATTCATGCAGCAGCTCAGGAGAAAAATGGAACAGAGAAAATATAAAACTGCATAGGCCTAGGACATTAAGGAGATGAATCCTGATTGTATACGCTGAAGGAAACACCTTTTCTTCTCTTAGTTCTTTAACTGATTACACTTACACAATGTGGGTAATTTGAGAAATACTCTGAACCTTTCATAATGTTCGGAATGACATGGATTCACCAGATACGCAGTTAGATCCTTAACGTCACAAAACTGTCATGAACTCAGTCAGACTCCTCAGGGCTGAATCTACCAAATGATTTAGTTCAGTCCAGTCCTTAGCCCAGGATATAAATTTCAAGGCAGAGGTTCTCAAAATCAAAGTGTAAATTTTCAGATAAAAAAGTCAAGCAATTTGCCACTTAATTAAAACCTAAATCTAATAATGGATCAGGAATGAGATACCTGCCTACCTGCTAACCCTTGGAGAACTTTATCTCAAACATGCTCTCTGAAGCTCTGGTTAGGCATTTATTTAAGCTGTGTCAACTCATTCTCACTCCCTGCAAGTCACTTGTTTTGCTCCAACACCGGCCTTTTGACGAGCTGGAACAAACATTCTTTGTGGCCATGTGAGAAACGGAATCACGGAAGTCATGTATGCGAAAAATGTAACCATGCAACCATAAAAATCATGTTGTCAAATCTGGGTGGCATTCTCACAGTGAATGGAGCAAGAAGTATTCAGAGAAAGCAACTCTTAAACCAGCAGTCCTGCAAAAGAAACAGAAGTGGAAGGGACAGGGCACTAGTCAACAAGAAAATAATTAGGAAATTCTTGCTCCCTATCACAATTTATCACATCCTCAGCTGTGTTGATAGAGGTTGGTATTTTTTTGGTTGAACCATATTTTAGCCTAGATCTCTCAAATTAACTCCATTAATAATGATTAGAAAGGTATAATTGCATGGTATCAGGGATTTGATTTGCATTACAACTTCAAAAGGAACTAAGCAGATAGAACTGAAGAAGCAACAAACTGTGGAGGAGAAGGGAAAAACTTTTTAAGCCAGCACCAGGCTGGACCACAGTCCCATGAGAGCTACTGCCAGCCCTGGAATGCACATGTGCACCCTCTGCACTCAGTGACAGTCACCACTGTTCAGTAAGGAAAAATAACTGCAGTGGTGCTTGTTTTCCATTACCCATGATAAAGTACTTACTCAGGACACGAGAGAGCTAAGATTAGTTCCTCTCCTCCACTGAAGAGGTTCAAGCCTGCATCTGTCATCATCTAGCCAGTGACTTATAAACCATTTTCCACAAGGAAAATATTATTATAAGTATCTTAGATGATTAGTTGGTAGTGTTTCCTTTTTCTGTTCTTAAATATCAATCACAATTTCAAGTCCTTATTTTCTTTCCCTGTTTATGTCAAAACAATCCTATCTTGCACTGATCAATTTTTATGAAGCATGGCACAATTTCAGAATGATTGTAAAAATATAAAGAATCTAAAGAGAAGATCTTTCCCGTGCTGGCTACATGTTTTAACTACCCTGGTGACAAACATTCACATGCTACAGAATCTCAACTTTCTTCAGCCTATCAATTAAATAATTTATGAAGGAACATGCCTTTTGAGATCAAAACTATGTTTAAGCAATGCTTTATATCTATTATTTTTTAAAGGAATTAATTTCTTTAAGTAGGATGTTTGGAATAAAGAGCTCATCCAACATAACAGTTCATTAAAAAGCAATTAAATGAGCTAGTAAAGTAGTAATAAATGACCTTCAATAGTAAAAGCATATACAGTGCTGATGACTAGAAAGCTGAATTCACACCTCTACTTTTGCTATTGTCCCAGGCTTCACTGTTTTATCTTAAACAAAGCCACAAAACAGGTTTAATATAAAAAGAAACCAAGCCATAGCATACACAAACCTTTCCTCCCACTTCTACTAAACTCTCTCAAAAGTAGACATTGTTTTTCAGACGTTATACATTTGAGTTCCTATTAACATTACTTGTAATTTCAAATTTTTTTAAGCATCCTGCCTCATTTTAAAAGAGGAGTTAGAACGGTTATTTTACAACAACTGTACATATTAATTAACAATGTATGAGTACCAATAATTAACAACGGCAGCAAAACTTTTTTGAAGAATTTTATGAATTCTATTCCATTTTAGGAAGGCATTTTCTAGGTTAAATGTTTCCATGTTTGTCTTTGAAATACAAATAAAGCAATAAAGACTGCATTATGACTTAAGAAAAAAACCAAATACATATTTCAAACTATTAATTTTGGAACAGAGGTAGTGGAACAAAAAAAAAAAAGTATTTTTCAAATAAATGTCCTGGGAAATTGTGTAAAATTATGTCTGAAAATTGTGCGTAAATTCAGTCGTATTTAAAACTGTTCTATTGTCATGAACATTTCACCTAATCTAGATTAAAACCTCATCTGTACTTCTAAAGAAGGTCAACTCCACAAAATAATAGGAAATCTACAATCTGCAGAAATGCAGTTTTACTGCTAGATAAGAATGACAAGGTTAGATCAAGGGCATGTTGTACAGAGGATGAGTTGTACAGAGGATGTACCACATTGCCTCTTCTAACCTTTTGCAACAAGTAATAGCTCACAGCCTTGAAGAGTCACTTTTTCTTTGACAGAAGGGACATGCTGAAGTGCAGCTGGTTACTAGAGCTTTGACTGGACAATGAAGTTAGGCAGCATTACAATGGGAACTCTTATCTGAAAAAGCTTGATGGAGAAAATACCCCAAATATTCTGCTACTGGCTGGATCATAGACTCAATGTACAGAGTAAATAAAACCAGCAGGTCAAGAGAGGTGATTTTGCTCCTATACTTGGCTCTGGTGAGGCCCCACCTGCAGTACTGCGTCCAGTTCTGGAGCCCTCAACACAAGAAGGACATTAATCTGATGGAGCAGCTCCAGAGGAGGGCCATGAAGATGATCAAAGGGCTGGAGCAACTCCCTTATGAAGGAGTTGGGGTTGTTCAGTCTGGAGAAGAGAAGGCTCAGGGGGGACCTCATAGTAGCTTATCAGTACCTGAAGGGAGCCTACAGAAAGGCTGGTGTTGGACTTTTTAATGGGATTTGTGATGGAAGACTAGGAATAATGGATATAAATTGGAAGAGGGTAGATTTAGGCTGGATATACGAAAGAAATTCCTTATGGTGAGGAAAGCTGCCCAGAAAGGTTGCGGATGACCACTCTCTGGAGGTGTTTAAGGCCAGGCTGGTTACTGAGTAACCTGATCTAGTGGAAGGTGTCCCTGCCTATGGCAGGGTGGTTGGAACTAGACAATTTTTAAGGTCTCTTTCAACCTAAACTATTGTATTATTCTATTCTTTGATTTCAAAAGATTCCTCTGCTCCATCTCCTTTTCTCACTTCACCCTTCACTACCAGTGGAGTCCTTTACACTCAATTCCATCAGGTGCTAGCCAAGAGACCACAGATAATGTGACTAATGGGAAGCTGTGTTGGCATAGTTGACTTTGCAGCAGATGAATTCTGACCTATTCCAGTGAAAGCAATAAGCTGAGTTTCTCGCCATTAACCAACAGCCATTTGTGAGGAGAGACACTATCTCTGAGACTTCTGCCTACCCCCACATTAAGATTAAAAAGGCTCATGGGTTTTAAAGCTACCAGGGAAGTGGAAGAGATGATGCAGAACACAACTGCATACACTTGGGACCTTTAGGAAACCAAACTAAAACCAAATGATCTATCCACGTGAAATGGCTTCTGTAGATACACTAAAAATGGTGCAAGGTGAGACTGGAGCAAGAACAGCCTGTTACATGTGTTTCTCTAACACAAATTAGACATAGATGAAAGCATTCTAACTGGTAAACACTGGCAAAACTTTGGAGATAGAGAAAAAAATGCACATTTTCCTTCTCACCACTATGTTTCCAGTGAACATTGTTAAGAAAAGTGATGGAAATCACGTATGTGATTCCGTATGCTCACCCAACAAAAGACGGAGATACACAGCCTCCTAAGCCAATACCACTGCATCTTTGCCTGTTCCTAATTTTGGGAAGAAATCACATAGACATATTTCATCGTGACTTTTGACTATGGCACTGATGTTTCCTGTCTTACTTCTAAGATTCTGTGCAGTGAAGACATATATCCACACAAATGTTGCCAGTAACATTCTGTCAGAAAATGCAACTACTAAGACTATCTGAAGACACATCCACATTGCAGGAAGATCAAGAAGTGCAGTAGTACAGAAACGAACTTGATCAGGCTTTAACACAGACGAAGTATGTGACAATCACATACAAATGTCTTACATGCAAGCCCATTCCATCCAAATAAATAGCTGAAATCCCCTATGGCTTTGGGAAATCCACACTGAAGCCTTCTGTCACCTCAACTTCATCACAGTGTCTACTGTTCATCATTACTAGATTAGATCTGCCTTGTACTATATAATTTTGCTGCACTAACTCTTTTAAAATATGCAGAGATAAATTGCAAGTGAAGACATAACAGGCACAAAGGAAAATAATTTTAGTAGTAGCACGGAAGAAATGAGGGCTAGAGATTCTTTTCCCCGATGAACCCCCCCGATGTCTTTTAACAGAGTTCTTCAATTTTGTACAAATCATCTAGCAGAAAATGCTCTTTTAATAGTTTTTCAGCTAATCTCAGTATCTCACAACATTCCTATTTCTCAGTTTGCATTACATTGTGATAGGAGACATAAAGAAATATATGGCACAGCTGAGGGACCTGATGAATTCACAGCCTCAAAGGTCAGTAAGCCTGAGGTGTGAGAAAAGAACTATCAGACTGTTGACTGGGATAGACTTGAGTTGGAAGTTACAATGTACTGACTCCAAGACTGTTCATAAAAAGCAACAGTGCTGCGTAGCTATCATAAGGGACATTCAGACCTTGTCTTAAAATCAATTATAGATGTCTTGCTAAACTGTTCAAGGTTAGGACACAGCTGATGCATTCTGAAATATGGCTTGTATTTAACTTTCAAATATTAGTATACATTTTACATTATTTTTGACTAAGTTTTCATGCTTATATCTACAGTAAAGCAACTACAATATTTTAATGCATGAGTAAAATTAATCAGATATAAAACTTTGCACACTAGGTACATTTTATCTTGATATCCACTGTGTCAAGGTCTGTCAACCCATAAAAAGTTAAGAAAAGCAAATCATTGCAAGCAAACAGGTTTATATTTGCTTTACAAGACTCTGCACAGATGTTGGGAAATTTTAAGAAGTGTACAAATATAAAAGGCTGATCACCACCTCTGGAATATAGGAGAGTTAAATAGCAGCAGTAGTAGAAATGCAGGAAAATAAAACCAGCAAAAAAATTTCAAATCTCACTGTCCCAGTATATAATCATTCTAACTAACACTGGTTACAAAAAAACATATAGAAGAATGAACTGAACTGCACTACAGATGACCAGTTCTGATCCCTGAATTCAAATGGTATGTTTGCATCTCAGATGGAGCCTTTGTCAAAATCTGGTACTAAACTTGGAATTTGCTTATCCCTTATGCCATCATAGTCATAGTCATAGTCATCTAGGTTGGAAGGGACCTTTCAGATCAAGCTCTATACCAATAACAAACGAATTCTACAGTGTCTTTCCAGTAAAGAAGTCATGAAATGAACTAAAGCTTTCATAATGGTGAAGATCTGATCAAAATGCCTTTCTGCACAGTGCTATATGACATGGCAAAGCGGAACAACAGGTGATATACACAACATAGTAGAGCTGCTTCTGTCACTTGATGTTTTTAGGGCTTGTAACTGGTCAGTAAGTGATAGAAGAACTAAGTAAGGTAACTTAGTTCCTGTACAAACTTTTTAAATGTATTTTTTCATATATACAATTTGTTTCTAATAAAGATAAAAGTTTTCATAATGGGAAAAAAGCCCTTCGGAAATTGCATAGATGAGAGCTGCTTTGTGGATTTTCCCCCCTTCAACTCAATAGATAGGCTATATTTTAGACTAATTAAAAAAAAAATTATTTTATTAAGTTTTTTAGCATCAGAAAAATTCCAGCTGTTAGGCAGACATACCCATTTTTCCCAACTGCTCATACATTGTTAACAAAGGGAGTGAACAAAACATAGTTAATGTATGGCGAGAGCAGAGGTAAAGATAACAATACAAAGCAAATTCTTACATTAGCATTTGTTAAATATTAAATTTTACCAACACTGAACTTAAGCATGAAAGTACATTAGCAAGAATTACAAGCTAATAAAGGAATTACAAATAAGTCTAGATGCTATAAATGATAAAGCACATAATTTAAAAGATACTTCAAATTTACTATGTCAATTCCTAACTGCATTTCCTGTAGTATATATTTGCCTAAAGAAAAACAACATTGCTATGTATTTCTCATCCTCCCTAAATAAGTATCTGCAGTTCTCCAGTTCTACAAAGTTACAAATTAGTTTTCCTATATGGAAATTCTTCTCCCAGAATCAAGAATAAATTTGCAGTACTTTCAATCTACAATCTACAATGTTCTGTCTACAGCAATTCTCTGGCTATGGCCAGAACATCCTATTTGGGGTAATGCTGTACAACAAAATTTCACATTAGAAGTAGATGTTGCTGAAACAGAAGGTGATGTTACACCTATATCATACTATTTAAGAATTCATACCTGAATATCACTTAAATCAGGACCTATTCAGAGATGCATCATTTATAGCTATGTAGTTGTCACAGCACAGTGAGGCTGCTGATACGAAGCATCAGTATGCAGGATGGATTCCCTTTCCCTGTAATTCTGCTACTTTCATCACGCAGGGAAAAAGGGAAATATACTGTGTTGACTCCTGAGCATATTTACTCTCCTTTCCTTTAACCTTTAAAGGTTATGTAAGCCATAAACAGTTAGTAGACTACTTTACTGTTACACTAAATTAATTCTCCTAGGGAACGCAAAACACTGGAACTGGTACAACTACACTGACTTCTCCTTAATAGGTTTGATTAAACAGTATAAGCAGTCATACTTTCTAAAATGACATACCATTGCAAAGTAATCTAAAAAGAAAGCAAGTGTCATAAAATTTGCTTGAAATGGTAAGCTTAGCCATCATACACTATGTGTGGTACAAAACAGGAAAATACTTCTAGTGAAGAACGGCTGACTTACGTAGTAAAAGGAAATAAAATAGTCAATAAGGAAGCTTATTAATCTAAAACAACTGGTAAATATCTTTCATTTAAGAACACATTTTAATTTGATCTGTAGTACTGATATGTAAGAGCAGAACACCAAAACATCTTTATAGACACAATAAAACCATTTTTAAAATCTCGATACACAGTTAAAGATACCTGAACAACAACTGCATGCACTTCAGAACACAAATTGGTTGGCTTTCAATAGGCGGAATTTTTTTTCCTTCAAGTAGCAAGTGTGCAAGAGTAAAAATAAATTTTTGTTCTACAGCTAAGTATTTTCTACAGCTTCATCTCCCTCGTCTACAGAAACATGTGGAAACATCAAATAAGAGTCACAAGCAGCTTGCATTTTCATAGTTGTCCCCTACCTGACATGGGACTAATTCTCAGCATAACTAAACAATCAGTGTCACTTACAAATAATTTAGAAAGCATCCTGTAACATTACCATACAATGAATGTCACTTTGTTCATAGCAGTATGCACTCGATATACCATTTAAAACATAACTGAGTGCATCCACATTTGCTGATTATCCACATTGACTGAAGTTGCCCTTTAAAAAGGTCCCAGTAAACACAAAGAACCAAGATTATGAACAATTTTCTGTTTCTGGTGCGCAACAGCTGAAAGGTTTATGAAGCATTTTAAACTAGAGTAAAGGCTATCTTGGATATACATACAATATGTAAAGATGAAACAAAAACACATTGCTCACAATAGGAAAGTAATAATTAACCTGCAAGAACTGCTGTCCGATTCATTTTCTTCTTCACTTCCTCTACCATCTGTTTCTTGTCTGTCAAGCCAACGTGCACCTCCACAATCTTCTGCTGAGAATTCAAATGCAGGGATTTCTGAGGCGGATGCCATTGGCCAAAGAGGTGAATTCTGGAAATCCTGTTGGCTGGACCTTCTGTAACCAACTGATGTTAAAGGCAGATTTCCTGAATCTAAAAACTTTGTGCCACCAGTTGTTACATTTTGTCTTCTATTCCAGAAGTCTCCCTGGTGGTTTTCAATAGCAGAATTCGGGGCTGACGCCTGATAACCAAACCACCTCCATCTGATTTTTAAAATCTGCTTCACGTCAAACTCTTTACGAGAACCAGACATCCTTAGCAAAAGCCAGTGATCGTCTAGGCAACAGGGTAAGAAGCAGCACACATAAAAGAAGATTTGTGCACCCAACCAAGAGAAGAGAAACACATGCTCTGCCTGTCTGTGGCAAGCAGATTTGCTACAGAAGGGGGGGAGAAAGCACTGCATTCACATAAAAAAAAAAAAGGGGGGGGGCTTCCTTAACGGTATGCCATTTGAATATAAACAAAAGGCAACAGACGATGAAAAATCCACAGACAAAAAAAGGTGAAACAATTCCCTCAATCAGGAAAAATGCTAATCAGTTTGCCCTAAAAGCTCCAAGGCTGTTCCTGTTGCTCTCCTCCGACCATTAGCTTTCAAAACCACCAAACAGTATTCATTAAAGCCCTTTCAAGGGCTGAATACCACCCCCTTTCCTTAAACCACAAATGACAGAGAACTACTGCATCTTCAAATCTAAGCTTCTTGTTCTGTTAACTCTTGCTACTACCAGGAGGGGAGGGGGGGGAAGAAATGGGGAGGACGATGCAAAAAGCAAATTAAATCCTTCCTGCACTGGTAAACAATGAATTTACAAGGAAGATTTAAAACCAACCCAAAGATAACTGATTATGCTGGGGAGAAACTGAACTGTAAATAATTCCTTTTCCCATTACAGGACAAGCACTAACTTAAAAAGGACAAGAACAGCCTGGAAGGCTCAGGGGACTAGTAGCGGGTTATAAAGCCTTTCATCTTGATGTGCTTTGATTCACATCTAGGTCTGCAGTAAAAAATTTCTGTCTGAAATCTGCTGATGACTCCTGTTCACTTGCACATCACAAAAAGAAAAACCCCAAGAAAAAGCTTACTGGTTACTATCCTAGGCACCAGAAGCACCCCCTGCAAAACAGACAAAAGACGACTTATTTCTGTTCATATACAATCAGCTCTTCCAGATCAGGTTAAAAGTACTGTGTAATGGAACAGTGAAAGAGAGAGATGCATACTTTTAAGATAGAATTCCCTCTAAATAGGCGACATAATTAAAACATCCAACGAAAGTTTTTACTTGAATGAGAAAGAGAAAGCCAAAAGAACAAAACAGACGATGACCATTTCCTATGAAATCAGCCCATTTCCTCTATGACATATGGAGCTAGTTAGCCATAAAATGCAGAGACTCCTTCCAATCACATGGAAAAAGTAGTAACAATTTCAGAACAATAAAGAAGCACTGGATTGTATCAGTCTTCAATAAACAGATGTACATTTTCACTCTTCACAGTTCAGCGAGTCTGTTCAACTTCCAGGATAAACATGCAACATATTTGTAAGAAGTGCTCTTTTCCTACCTACAGTTTTAATCACAAGTGAAAGTCACTCTCTCCGAGTTTAACATTATGAGCCACAAAAATGTGTCATTTGGTAATTAGGATATCGGCAGCATCTTTTAAAAGATTTATATGCAGAGTCCATATGAGAACTAAGTGCATAATTTTATCACCCAAAAAATAAAAGCTTCATTTAATATTAAACCATGCTATTTTCTTGGTAACCACAAGGCTGAAAGGGCTAGTTTTAACCTGGAAAGCTTACTTGTCACTGCTTAGAACACAGTTATTTACAAAAGTGTCTCTCACAAATGCCACCAAAGCTCATTTCTATAGAAACAGCCTTCCAGCTGTTCCCTACAAAGAGATGCTGCATTTCAGAATGTGCACCTTGCCAGCAACTTGGCCTCCCAGGAGCTACATACCAAGGCCTTTACAGCTTAGCCAGAAAACAGTTAAAGATAACTTGGAAGGTGAGATGATTAAGTAGGTAAACAGACAGAGATGTTACCGCCTTTGTTGGGGATTACATTTAAATGCAAACAGGGAAATATTTAAGAAGGATAAATATACAAGATATTGGCATCAAAATTTTACTTGTGTTTAAACAAAGCAATACAATACACAGACTCTACTCATCTTGTACACATAGAGTTAATTGTCAAAGGCTGAACTGCAGTGTTTAAACATCATTATTTGTGTAAGTCCAAGTTGGGTGATATTAGAACACAGCTTAAGTTGTAACAAAACGTCCATTCTTAAGTTTTGTGGTGGTGTTTGGCATTCAGCAAGGGTAGAGAAGCAGGACAAGTGATCAGTGTGTTTTTTAACATTCATCACTGGCCTATTATTTTAAATACCCACTTAACTATGAAAAGTAAGCTTTAAATACCTTTATTTCTGCTGGTATGGTAAATTTGTTATACATAAGGACTGACCTAGATTCTCTTTCTCATATAACAGACTCATTTAAAACTCAAAGGTGTCCTAGTGCAAATCTACTAAGACAATGGCAGATGTCCCAATTTCAGTGCTTTTCCAGCACTTTCTCATGACTTACTGGGAAATATACCCTAGTTATTGCTTTTCTACAGCTGTGAAACTATGGGCTCACAGAGATTAGAAAACAAAATGTGCTGTAGTAAGTAGTAAAAGATCAAAATACAAACCCCTTCTCCTCCATATGCTCTCTTAAAGTCCTATGGTAGACTGCATAAATCTCTAAAATATTTCTCTGTTTCAATATAAATTAGGCACAAGCTCGTGTTAGAAATTACAAGGTAAGGTGAGTACCTCTTAATTCTTCAGTTTAAATTGATAACGCTTGGAAACAATTGAGGGCCTCTCTTTGTTCTCTACCATCTTTTTTACCATGACCAAATAGGTTACACCAAGAAAGGGAAGGTACAGTCTAAGTATTATTGAGTACCTCACTGGAAAATATGGAAAAAATTAAAATTTAAAAAAGCAGGTCTAAGTGCTTTTATTCATTATGACTTACACCTTTTCACTAGGACATCAGTTACAATTTCAAATAAACAAACACGTTTATGGAATACTTTTTTAAAGCACTTTTAAGATTTGAATCGTGACAACACTCTTCAAAGTAACATTCTTCCTGTCATTGCTGCGATTTGGATTCAAACAACTATCATCACTAAAATTCAGGGCAACTCAGATATAACATTTTCAAGGAATTTAGTCTGTCATATTGACTTAAACATCAATTTTAAAATTGAGGATCCAGAGGCATAAAAGCTCAGTTAGTCCTTAGAAGATATTAATGATCCCTTTAAGTAGCAATTGAGAATGAAAGTGTCAATGAGATAAAGTCTTTGTTTTAACTGCAAGAGTTGTTTCTCTTCTCAAAAATACTTCACTGCTTAACAAAAATATAAAGAGATCTACTTTACACATAACTAGACTAATTAAGAAGTGAAATCATTACTGCCAATGTTCAGAGATCCTACTGTACTCCTAAGCATAAGAGAGGTTTCCTGACTGTAAAATATTTATCAATTAATCAAATGCATACTTAAAGCATTAAAAGGCACTCAAGATTTATCATTTTTAAAAAGGGACTTTAAAACTTTAAAATATAAATTTGAGGCATTAAAACAACAGATCAAAGAAAACTGCTATAGGCAAATTGAAATTCTGCTTATCTTTTAATGTAGGCATTGTTACATGTTAAATGTTTGGAGTTTTTTTCCTTTCTATTCCTATGTTCCATCTCCGAAACGACAACTTCATTGAAATAGTGCATGTTCTTTGACATGATGAAACAATGATAACTTCCTACCCCAATGTTTTTCAGAAGTGGAATCACTTCTGGTATGCAGTTATGTGAAAAGTCCTTTACAGGAACAAAGTCCCAGGTGAGACAAAGGAAAATGTCCTGCAGTTACTGCCTGTATGGTCTTAAATTCATTGTTCAGACTGGCAGAAATAAGCTGCAACTAAATTAATGGCACCACAACCCAACTTCCTGCCACTCTGCATTGCACATTTCCCTTGAGAGGTGCAAGTCATATGTTTAAACAATGAATTTATAACACTGAGCTTAAGAGAAGCATGAGAAGACCTGCATTGAGTAACAGCCTGGTATGCTGTTGATTTTATTCAGATAAGGGGTAAAAACAAATACATGTATATTTCCATATATAATAGGGGATTACATGGTCAGATCCTTGCGGTTTTCAGCTCAGGCATCATACTGACTCACACAGAACAAAAGTAGTGATCCAAGACTTGAAACATTTCATTAACATTAAAACATTAACATTGATTTGTCTTTTCAAGTAATACCCAAGCATTAGCAGGAACTACATCATCTGCACATAAAACTGTAATGCAGAGCATGTACTGTAAACAGTACAGCAAGCTCATCCACCCTAAAAAAGTTTGTATTCCAAGTCCACCAGGTCATTTATAGTTTATCAGTTAAAACTGGTAAGTAATAAATTGGTGATAAAGACACTATTTTGCAGATACTTGGAGAAGTTCTGCTGAAAATAAATTCATTCTTTATAACCAGTTTAGAACCTAATAAAGCTATAAAAGGCCACACACCAGAAAAAGGACTGCAGAAAAACCAAACCAAACAACACAGAGATAGCTTCCTTTTATGAAGATAATATAAGCACAGCCAAGGTCACCTTTGTGGGCAGATTTGCAAATAGAAAAGGATATTTTTTCCATAACAGCAGCTGCTTTCTTTCACTACAAGCCATTCAATTTTCCTGACAGAAAAAAAACGGTAAAAACTAACAATACCAATATCATCAACAACAGAGAGGATGTTTGTTTGGTAAAAAAAATACCAGGTACTAACAATTCTACATTAAATGACAAAAACTTATACAAAACTACCAGATTCCAACACAGTAAAAGAATCGCAAAGAATCAGATTTATTATTATATAAGACAGTGCTCCATGTAAGACAACACAAATTGCTGAGAAACACACAGAGGTCCACAGACAAAAAGTTTACAATGTTTTTAAATGTCAACTCATGCATTGCCACAGCTACTGACACAAAGTATTTAAAGACAGGAGCTTTCTAAGAGAATGATTTAACACGAAAAGATATCTCAGAAGTCACGTTATTTCTATCTCAATTTTTAATTATCAGCTTTGGTAAACACCCCCCCAGTAAGACTTTCAGCTGCATAAGGGATTATATATGAGGATATAATATTTTATGACATCTTTATAAAGCAAATGGTGTGACCTCATCTGAAATTCCTTGTGTGCAACTTACCACTGCAGCTCAAAAACAGCATTGCACAATACAGCTCACAGAAAGGCAACATAAATGATTAGAGTATAAAACCAACAGTCATCACACTAAAAGGCAGAATGGTTGTAAGCATCCATATTTACAAGTAACAAATTAATTGTTATGAGAACCTCATTCATGTCTCATCAATATGAAAACAAGAACTTTAGTTTTAACAATTAATGTTACATCTACATAGGACATACATTTCTGACATCTTAGGAACCCAGCTGAGTGAAATATCACAGATGTGAAACAGAACTTCCAAAAATCCTTGCAACATAAAGAATCCTCCCACTATAAGCAGCAAAAAAGGATAATGGTATCCTGGGCTGGATTAAGAGAAGTGCTGCAAGCAAGTCAAGGCAGGTCATCCTTCCTCTCTGGTCCAGGGGAAAGTGTGTGGCTACACCTGGAGTTTTGTGTCCAGTTCTGGGCTCTTCAGTACAAGGAGAGAAGGACATACTAGCAATGAGCCACAAAGATCATGGAAGGACTGGAGCATCTCTCACAGGACAGAAGCCCAAGCAAGCTGGGACTGTTTAGCTTAAAGAAGACTCAGGAGAGTCTCAGTATGTATAAATATGTGAAGAAAAGATGTATGGAAGACAGAGGTAGGACAAAAAGCAACAAAGAGGCAACCATTAGAACACAAGAGATTCCATCTACATGTAAGGAAACACTTTTTCACTGCATGAATGTCCATGAAGGCTGTGGGAGTCGACATCCTTGTAGATGCTCAAAAGCCATCAGGACATGGCCCTGGGCAACTTGCTTTTGGTGACCCCATTTGAGTGGGCAAGGTTAGATCTGATAAGCTCCAGAGATTCCTTCCAATCTCAACCATTCTCTGATTCTGTGAAACACTGAACTGCTTGTAAAGTGCCAAAAGAGAAATCAGGTATCTAAGTTGACTGTCACCTACTTACTCCACAGACTGGAGTAAACTGACTTTACAGGAATGGCTGCTTTGACAAGTAAAGAACTCCTACTAATTAATCTGCATTTATCATACAACCAGTATGAAAACAACAATCTATCAAGTGAGCATTCTAGATCTATTTGGGCACCCCCATTGATTTAATGCCTTTACGGCAGCAGAGCTTTCAAAGTAATGGCCGGATAGAAATAAATTATTTTGGTAAGCTCAAGGTTAGACAAATAAAGAAGAAATTTTATCTGCTGCCAGTTTGTGGCTACAATCTTCACAAGCACAGAGGATGACTGCAAAGCATGGTAATGACATATACACCAGGAGAGAATTTCAATCCAGCAGTTCCATGCTATTGAATAGAAATGCTGCTTCCATAACAGATTATTCCTATCTCCCTACTAAATGAAATATTTCTTCCACCTTTTATACATGAAAACAAAAGTAGTAAGTGCCCTACTTTTTTAAGAAATAATTTAGAAGCTTTTTTTTTTTAGAACACTATTAAAAGGATATTGAGTATGCATATGTTCCTCTCCCTCCAGTATGGTATTAAGATTTTCTATGAGAACGCCAAATAAATATAATTTACTTCAATACAACAGTATGGTAGAGAATAGGATTTTTCCAGTTCATCTTGTTGGGGATCCTTGCTCCTTATACAATTCATTGAACACAGATGAAGCAATGACTATACAAGAAATATCAAGCAGAGAAATTATATATACATATACTATTACAAAGAGTTTTAAAAGAATATTTAAGTGTTCACATTCTGTTGAGGGACTTCTGAGATGAATTATAACCAATCAGTGCTAAAAAATTCCACTTATAATAAAACATGCTAGTAGCTGACAGATACATGTTACTAGGAAGTTTTATGTTGAAGAGCAGAAAGCCCAACTCATTCATCTTCTTTCTCTCTAAACAGTGACACTCACAGCAGCAACCATAAATCTAAAACTAAGCACTGAAGTGAGAGATCAATACCAGTGAGCTGTATTAATAATGAAATAGTGAGAGAAGTTTAAACTGGGTCATACATATATTTGTTAATAAATATACTTTGTTTACAAATATACATTTATAAATAAAATGCCTTGTATTACTTGCTTTAATTATAAGCATCATATATTGACAATAATTTTTCGTGTTACAATAAGCTTCACAAAACCATAAAAGCAACATGATTAAATTACAGATGCTAATTAAAGCTTTCCATTGATTTTACAGTGATTTGGCTCAAGGAACTAAATAATCCCCTCCACTCTAAAGCAAAATTATTACATGTTGTGTAAAATAATACATATTAGAGGCACATAAAGGAAAAAAAGTCCTTTAGATCTGTATTGGATACTAGTTCTAAATATTACCAGAAAACTAGTTTTGTAGGTTCGCCATTCTGACTCTGAAGTTCATGCAAAAGTAATCTCAGGTTTGGAACTATTTTTTTTTTATTATGTAAGCTTTTCTAACAGTAACTCCATATGCTTTATCTCATACAGTCTCCCTTACCCACCTGCATTCACAATCCTTTCTACTAAGGGCCAGAACACACAGGATAAGGGAATGCTTTGTCCCACTCAGGCCTAGAAGGAGACAAGCTCATAACCTGGTAGATTAAGCGGGATCACTTTTTTGGCCTTCCTATCTATCCATGTATTTCCAAAATCTTTTGGGAATTTAAACACGATGACGACTCAGTTTTGTCAGTGTTTGACTGAAATTGGCAAGTAGACAGAAATGGTATTATGGAGAAACTGGTAAAACAAAAGACATAACTCCAACTCACCTAGGGAACTTACAGACTCACAAACTGCATACCTTTTGCTTCTAAGTATGAATGGCTATGTATCACCTAAGCCAAGGATTTAGAAACAAATTAGAATATAAGACATCAGAGGTCTGACTGACAGATTGTCCAAACACAACTGTGAGCTTCTCTCCTTCCACAAATGCATAAAATCGTAATGACCTTGAGACAGAAGGCAGCAATAGTAGAAATCCAGACGACCTATTAAAACTTTAAATCATTAAAGGACTTGCAGACCTAACTATAGTTATCCTAAGAGGCATACTGATTCCCATTTTAGCTGCTTCACCTCTGATTTTGAAGCAATCCTAAATCCCAGTCTCCACAAAGAAGAAGCACCAGAAGCAATATAAGCTGCAAGCAGGAATATAGGAACCTAACACAAAGCATTGGTACTCCAAGTCACATAAGGTACCAAAGAAATGTGCTCAAAAAGGAGAAAACTCTTGAACTAACTGTCAGAAGGGGAAAGCATAGTTGAAAGAAACCTTTCATTATTCATTTATCAAGTGTTTTTTTTTTTTCCTGCCAACTTTGGCTAAATCTTAAGGGACACATACAACGAACATACTGTACTACTGCATGTAGATCTCATGAGATTTAGATGACCTTGCAATCATTTGGCCACCTATTCTCCCCATTAGCTCAAAGCTCCAGGAATTGCTAATTTTCAGTGTTCATAAAAAGTGTTTCTAAGCTCTTTCATTGAGCTTAGAAATTATCAAACAATAATGCCTGAATATCTACTGAAATTATCAATCTGTCTTAAGTACAATTGTTCTAATGAATTGAGAAATTTCTAATGAAAAAACACAATTTAAATTTGCATTTCTGACTGAAGAAAAATCTATCAGGATTTGAAAGGGGTATAAAAGACTGAAGTTCTACTAACTATCACTTGATCTGCCCACAAATTTATAAACTCATGGATTAATTTTAGTTCATGACTTCCATTTCTTGCCAAGCCTTATCAACTAATCACATCATTAAACACTCTGCTTTCTTAATGTTTTAATTACTGTTTGAATGCACAAGCATGTGATTACATTTACATCGAAAATACCATTTCTCTCACTGCATGTATAAGAGCAAGATTTAACACTGATTTAATCTTTGGCAAGGATCGAGTAATGATTTAATATTCAAAAGTACTTTTTTGGGGAGTATCAGAATATGTTTTAAAATCTCTATCAAATATGGATACAATGAATAATCAGTGTAGAATGCTTTACTTATCCAGAACGCAACTAATAGCTTATAAAAGCTAATAGCTTATTTGTACAAAAGTCAACATAAAATGTCTACCCCTAGTAACAAGTAAGAGCTTGGTTGCAAACAACCCAATCACCAAAACCACTGACAAAAACCTCATCTTCCTGTGAGCTTCTCCTGTGTCTCCTCACCACATACACACTACTTGTAAATATTTCATTAATTTGGTAATTCAGCCATATTACTGTTTGTATTATTTACATCTCTGATTAGCAAACTCCTCTTATCGTTCACTATGAATATTTGCCATATTGCATAGGTGCTATGAATATTTTATATCTTCCACAAATATACACCTTAACTTGATTTTGACAAGTTGTGTTGGCTCTGAAATTAAGACTACAGGAAGCTTAATAACGGTGTGCACTTGTCTTTTTTAATAACGAATGATACTATTCCACCCAAGTCAACTAACATCTGTAGCATACAGATTATATCACTATTTTGCCTACATAGCCCATATCAAAACTTTATCAGTGCTTTCTGACCCAGCTTCATAGCACAATGTAGAAAGGAGGGGAGAGGAAAGACACATCAGAAAAATACATCTCAATTTTTAAAATAATGTAGGTGACCTTTGAAATAATGTACTCTTTTTTCTGATTCTGAATAGCTATGACTGCATGACAGCTGAGCATCCTTTGAAATAAATTTGAGAGTAGGACACTGTGAAGACCTGACCAAAGATTTTTCTTTTATCTCTCTTTTTCTCTTCCTCCATTGTTCTTTCCCTTTTATGAAAGATGTATACAGAAAATGAATACAGGAACATCAGGAGATTAAAAAAAAAATGATAAGTATTTAGAAAGTGATAGTTTTATGGTATGATAGGCTGCAAGATCTTCCTATTCAAAGTTAATATTCAAAATGTTATGCACAAACAGTTCCTGCAGTTGAGATTATGGTCACCAGTAAGCAGTACTGAGGATACAAGGGTTAAAAAGCTTAAGCAGGTCATATTACTCACCCTCTGACTTATTCTGAAAAAACTGTGTGAAACATGGAAAAATAGGAAATACATTCTGCTGCATCTAAGTTGACATTTTAAAATATATTGACTTTTAATTACACTTGTTAAAAAAATGAGAAGAGACAACTTCGGGGAAACTATTAGGAAGCAGACAGAGCAGAAATAGTATAAAACCAGAATAATTTTCGCCAAGATACATTTTGATTCTCCTGTCCACTATATAAAATCCAGTAAGTGTAGGCATGAGAAACATCTTGCATTTTCAAGATGATTTCCAGGCTTAAAACATTGTAATTATGCAAAACAGTTGAGCTTTTTAAAAACTGTAAGGGGGACATTTCTCAAAATTTTTCCCTTAAGCAAGAAAGCAATATATCTAAAAAGATGCCCAGAAATACTGGTATGACCTTTCAAGAAAAAAAAGTCAACCAAACAAATCACATCATTCCAAATGTGCAGCAGAGGGACAAAGGAGTTTTCACTAAAGAAAAGTAGAACGCTGATTTAAGTGGAAATTTCTTGTATCAGAAATCCATACAAATTTTAAGCAAGTTGCTCAAACTATTAGCTGTAAACTAAGTTAAATTCATAGTTAATAAAAGCTATAGCGACTATTTTGACAAAAGCATTGGCTAAGGCAGTGGGACTAGTGTACCCAGACACATTTTAGAAGACATGAAGCCAACTCCACCTTAAATTTCACTGATTTACAGAAACATCTTGTACAATTTTATAATCAGTTTTCCAGTATGTCTGGAAATATGACTGATGCCCTTAAAAGAATCCATGTTAGTAATCAAAAATTCTTCCTTAAATTATGTTCTGTTAAAAATCCTAATGTCTGCCATAACAATACTTCAAATTGCCAGAAGATGTACTTAATTGGCAAAATATTTCTCCCAACAGATTGAAATCAATACCTCTCTAAACTTTACAGAAATTTTTCCTCTGAAAAAACGTCAGCATAGTCCATAAGACATAATTATTAATCAGCAGCTCTACTTGATAATTAGTCATTCTACCTTGCAGGGGAATAGGAGTAAGGATTTCTCCCATAGTATCCTGCTTTTTCAGCTCCTTCCCACTGAAGTAGAATTTGGTGTTTCTTTCGAATTGTTTTAACTTTCATGATCACTATAGATGCAGGCTAACTGTAAACATTCTGATAAGGTGGAGGAGGGCAGCTATTTTGGGAAATGAAGACAGAAACGTAGAATAGTTTGGGTTGGAAGGGACCTTAAAGATCATACATTGAAGTATCCTGAACTACTACAAAAATAGCAAAAAAAAAAAAAAGTCTGTTCTCAAAGTAATTTATGAGGAACCTTAGCATTACTAGTAATTTTTAAAGCTCAAGAAAGTGTTGAGGTCATCTATGGTGGAAGAGGTGGATATAGACTCCCTGAGAAATGGGAAAAAAATGGAAACAGAAAAAGAAAGGAAATAAGGAACAAAAGCCTGACTAGAAGTCAATTCTTAATGGCCAGAAATTAAATAAAGCCTATTATTTCCCAGAAAAAGATGGCAGTCAAGAAGGATTAATTTCCCCACTGGATTGATTCCATACATACATGGTCAAATAACCATTTTCTGATTATCACTGCTGTTAACAGGCTGCATGGGAAAGACTTCTAAACAGACAAGGGAGAAGATGAATCAAATAGTGTCAACATCTCTAGACAGAGCTGAATCTCAAGGCACCTGAAGTAAGGTTGCCTGACACTCATTAGAGCTTTATTCTCATGCTCTTTGTAACTCTATACCTGAGTAAAGACAGAGACATCAAGCTTAGGTTGGTGCCTCTCAGCCTCTACCTGAGCACTAAAATATGCACCATCAGGTGCCAAAAGCATCATTCTCTTGGCAATATTAAACTATTAGATATTGATTCTTGTTTTGGAGTTATATAAGCCTGCATTGAAGGAAAACTCACAGCAGACTAATACAACATCAGGCATTCTCCTGTTGTTGTGACATGATTACCACAGATAGTGCCTATGGTTTGACTGCCAGTTACTTGCCAAAGCCTGTACCACTTTAGCAACCACAAACTCGGAACAAGCTCCTTAGTTGTCTTCTTAGGGACCAAAGAAACAGGAATATTGAAGTGCTATTTTGAAGTAAAAGAAGCTTGTAAGAATGAAATTTTTTTAGCCCAAATACTCACTATGCTTACTAAAAACATAGTAGCTTTTTTTAGAGCATCAATGGAGGAGAAGTACTTCAAACATGAGAAGAATTTATAATTAATCTACACTAAAGAAAACACAAATACTGAAACACCTCCCAGCAGTTAAATAGAGACCAATACAAAGAAATGAGAGGATGGCAACGGACTCAATATCCAAACTCCCCAACCTCATGATTATCAGCTCATGTGTGTGATGGCCATGCACTGGAGATGCCCAAAGAAAAGCAAGACCTTGTAATAACTACACCCAGAATCCTTAAGAACTTTGACTCCACCATCAATGGAAATTCCTTCTAGACTACAACTGTCTCAACAGACAGCCACGATGGATGCTGATTGGGTGTTCAGCTGTCACTCTGGGTTAAAATTACTTGAAAGTGGCTGTTATTTCAGCATATATTTCTGTGATGTAGAATTGTAATATTTCCTCTAGAGGTCTTGCTCCTGGAAAGCTAGTCAAAGATTACAGCCTGCAAAAACACAATCAATAATACAACATACTATGCCAAAAATTTTATCAAGAAACCTGGGAGGTAAAATAATGCACAACAGAATAAATTAAAGTATCTACTATTAAAAATGTCAGGCTTACAGTAAATTGCCAGTGATGTGACAGATGACAACATGAACAGCAAGAAAGACCATCTCTTTTCCGTATTTCTACCATGACATGAATGATTGCCAGATATTTCTTCATCAGTATTTCCAAAGCAAGATATCTCACAGTTGAGAAAGTAGGGTTTTATTAATTTTAGTCAAAGCTAGCATTTCTAAATTAATTGGACTACTTATTTCACCACTACCACTGTTTTTTATCTGTATTTGACTTTTATAGTGTTCAGATAAAGCTAGATTCTTGCATGCATTCATGTTTTCAATGTTCTTTTATCCTTTTGCTTTGTGTGAATGCCAAAGCTACTCCCTTTGAAAATTACTTTAGCTTAGAACAACCTTACTACTTTCCTGTTAAAAAAGGGAAGAAAGTGAAAGCCTGTCAGTATTACTGGGGTAATGAGATTTGAATGTGCAATTGGTGAGCCTCTTCATAAGTATTTCTCTAAATCAGCATTCTCTCCTACAGATTCAGTATTGACTTCTCCTTTTTTCCTGTAATGATTAGAAGACTCAAAGTTAGGATTTTTTCATGCATTTTGAAAAGACTAAAATTGAACTCCACAGTAATACTGACAGTCTTCTATAAAGCATGAGCTTATAAAGAGCAGGAGTAATACAACCAAAAATGTTCAAAACACTATGATGTTAAAGTCCAGAAAAGCAAATAGTCCACAAAAACTGTAATACGAAAAAGATCAAATCTCCTGTGCAAGGAAAATCCACTATATATTACAAGGAATGTGATTTTTAGCCCATAGATAATCTACCATTAGAATTAAGTAAATATAATAATTACCAATAGCACAGGAATGATCTCCTAGGTGTTTAAAGAATCACACAGTTCCATTTGTCTTCCTCTTTCCAAAGAAGTAAGGTAGCAGCAAAAATCTAGAGGTTGAAAAATAACAGTGGATGCAAATTAAAACCAGACATTGCGGAGGAAAAAAAAATTACAAATCTTTACAGCAGGTTACTAACTCTGTTCAAATAGAGCTTCCTTCCGTTTCTCCTTTGAATCCCAAACTTTCTGAGATAAAGGCAATAAAAATCACATCACCACACAACTGTCACCTTAGTTCCTACACAACTTCAAGCTACATGCACATCAATAAAGCCTTGAAAGACAGAGGGGAAACTAATATGAAATTTGATTATCTAAACTCTCAAAAAATATTTTTTATTAAATAACCTTGGTGCATTTTCACTCCTACCTTGACTAGCTGTAATTCTATGAAGAAAAAGCAGTCAAGAATTGCTCTGCCACGTGAAGCCCTTAAGCTGAATTTTGTTGCTAAATTGTAACATTGACTGTTTTGGTGAATAAAGTCAAGTAGATGCTCCAGTGAATTGAGCAGCTCCACAAAAACTCATGCTTCCTGTAGAGTAACAGTAATAACCCTTTCCAATTTACAGGTGATTAAAAACCTTTCAGCCAAAATAAAACCTAGCCTGTTGAAGTAGCATGCTTCTACTTTTGGCTCAGCACCAAACAGGTAAAATTATAGGCACTTTAAAGTGAAAGAAAACAGTCTCATAGGACACCTGCTTTCATAATGTGACATCTGATTCTTGACCTCTCATGGTCTGATCTTTTCCCCAAGCTGCAGGAACCTCCTAGCTGTCTGAATAGTACTATCAGCCCACTCCTTTATCTGGAGCACACATCCTCACCTGCTCTATATAACTGTTTCTTAAGGCAAACCAGACAATTAACAAATGTATTTACGGTCAGCAGTTGGTAATGTTGAATGAAAGCTTAACAAGGATTTTGTTACGGAAAAAGCAAACAGTGGATAGTTAGGTTTACGATAAATAGGTCTCCTACATATTCATGCCGGTCCAACAAAAGTCAATTTCATTGGTAAGGCAGATGGCAAACCATCCCACTGTAAGAGTTTTGTAAGGGAAATGCAAATACTTTGTGATTTCTTAAGATGTGTAGCAACTTTCATTACTGGGTGGTGTTATGTCTGATTAGGTAAGCTTCTATACCACATCATGAATCACTGAATTACATCAACAAAAACCCAAAACATCAATACAAGCAAAGAGCAGTCATTTTTTTACAGCATGGGTGATACAAAAGACTTGAGAGTTGTAAGAAGCTTTTTGTTATGAACTGTCTTTGTTAGCAATGTTTTGCAACCACTCTTTGACCATAATGGCCTCCTGGCAGATTTCTTCATCTTCACTCAAATTCTTTTCTATTTCAGATGTGCAGTCACTGCATTTCTGTGACATGCAATGTGTTAAAATCTACTGCCACAGAGAAACCATCCCGGCTTTGGGGGCAGATCTGCCCCTTGAGAGGACATACCTAAGGGACAGTCCAATGAAGTTAACACTTGGCAGAGGAAAATGCAATCTGATGCAGATTAAGGTTATAATTATTATTTCAGTTCTATCCTGCTTTATGCTCCTTAGCATTGTTCAGCAAGCAGAAAACAGGAAAAACATCAGATGGGAACACAATCTCTTCTAACAAAAATTATTAAGTTCAAGAACAAGGCATTTTTGTTTTGCTTTTTAAAGAAAATATTCATCCACGTATGCCTCTGGAAATTCTCATGCAAAAATGAGAAATGTTTTTTTCTGACAAAAGTAATGAACTGCTCACACAAACATCTTGCAACATTTTAAAAAGGTTCCATCCCCACAATGCAGACTTTGAGCACAAAAGCTACAATGACATAACCATAAGTTCAAATTTTTATTCCTATTTATGCTCCTAAGAAGACCTGCGTGGCAATTTTTTATTTGCAAATAGGAACGCATTTGGAATTTAGTCTATATAATTTCATAATTAACTTTTAAATAAAAGAAAGCAACAAACCCAAGCCTCCTCCTTTTGACTGTTCTGGCTGGGAACTACCGCTGCTCCTGACAGAGCCTGCTAAGGAGCTTTAGAGCTGGGCTTCAAGCGGGACCGCTCAGCCCCTCGCTGCTCCAAATGCTGCGGCTAAACGAGGGCGGGTTCAAAGCCCAAAGCCACAAAAAGAAAGACTTTAAAGCAAAACAAGAGCCAACAATATACATATATAAACAGCAGATGTTTGATGTTCAACACTTATACTTGGGGTTTTCTTTTGGGGGTTCCCCCACCCCTCCGTGCACCACCACCACTCCCCGTTTTGGTTACTCGGTAGCTCTGTTTGACCGATTTAAAAAGAAAAATAAATTTAAAAAAACCTTGGGATTTTTCTTTGCACTGTTTCAAACTGCGTTAGTGAAGGTTAAGAGGTAAACGGGCTGATAATACCAGGAAGCCTAGAGCGTTAACTGCACTTTTACCGGCTCTCCGCTCTGAAATATTCCAAAAGAGCCGGCCAAGCGCATACCGCGGGGACGGGGACACCGGACACCCTTCAGCTCCCCCTGACCGAAAGGACACGGATGTCGGTGGTCATGCCCTCCCCGGTCACGGGCACCACCTCCCAACGGCGGAACACAGGTCCTCCCTCGCCGGAGGGAAAGCGGACAACACCCCTCAGCCCCGTGGCCCCCACCGCCTCATCCCGCCTCAGGCCGCCCCCT
>VZTY01018238.1:291164-319955 GCA_013400935.1 Turnix velox | reverse complement strand
TCTTTTCCTATTGATTTTATTTATTGTTTTATTATCTATTAAAGTAGTTTGGGATTCTTCCGAACTCTTAAATCTCCTCCTTCCTTCCTCTCCTCTCTTCAGAGAGAGAGAGGGAGGACCATCTGTCTCTGGGGGGCTAATTTATTAATTTTGGCCCAAAACCAGGACACTTGGTTTGGGTTGGTCAAGCTGGTTGTTCACTATCCCAGATGATTCTCTAAGTGCTGCAGCCTCCCTGTAGAGTGCCTCACTCCTTGCTGCTGCTGCTTCCCATCTACAGCAGTTCCTCATGCTTAGATCTTGGAGTCCTTCCCTGTGAGAAGTGCTCAATCCCTGTAGGCTTCTCCTGACTGGATGGGATATAAAGCACAACCTTCCTTCACCTTCCAGAGAGGAGCAGCTGCAAGAACAGTGGGAAGCCATGAGGACATCAAGGTTTCCAACACCATCATGGGTGGTCAAGAAACTCAGAAGACAAACTAACTTTAAGACCAGTTGTGTAGCCAATAATCAAGGATGGGATTAAAAAGAGAGGGAGACTTTGCCTGGAGACAAAACTGCTGTGATGGCAAGGATGATGGACCAACAAAGGCTTGGTGAGGAAAAAATAAGTTACAGAATGCAGAGCCTTTGATTAAGTTGTGAAAATTCAATTTTTTACAATTCAAATTAATTTTTTTTAGTCAGTTCTCCTTGTAGTTTCACTTTGATCAGTGTCTGGGAAGAAGTAAACAATGATAGTATTGATCTGCACTTGCAGTCTTCCTGTTTTCTTTTGTAGGATGGTTTTCTAGGAATCCTGAAGGGAATGCAGAAATGTTTTTCATATATACTTCCCCCGTGCCCTTTTAAAGCCCTCTCACAGTGAATAAAATATTCAATTTTTTTTTTCCTCTCTGGAGCAGCATGAAGAAGTCTCAGCGTCACTGTCAATCTCAGTCATACAGAAATTACAAACATTAGCAAAATGGTGGATTTGTTGTTCATTTTAGTTTGCTTTCAGTAGTTCAAATTGTACATGTTTTAGTCTTAAAAGATTCCCTGTCATTGAGAGGGCTGGAAACATGCTTAAAAATAAAGGGAAAAAAGGAAGGGAAATACTTGACAAAAATGGGGTGAATCAAGAACTGAGTTATTTAAGGAAAATAGCAGCAAATAGCTGTAAATTTGAAATCCTGTCATGCAAATGAGACTGGAAGTCTCATCCCCCAGAAAACAGGGCTTGATAAAGAAAGGGAATTGGTTTTTCAGATGGGTGAAGTGTTAGGTATGAATTTTAATGTTTAGCTTTCTGATCAATATGCAGACTGTCATGTTGGTCCATGTGATTTTTCTGGCTTGATTTATTTAATGAGTTCTGGACAGTCTTGAAAATTCCTCTGTATGTTGTGGAGTTCAGAATGGAGTCACTGAGTTGTAGGTAGAGCTTTTCTTCCTCTTACCATCTGATGAGGTGTATTTGGTTGCATAAAAACCTCTGTAAGCAGGAGTTTCTGTAAACAGAAAGCAAAAAGATTGACAAAGCTACACATGCTTAAAAAAAGAAGTGGTTCAAGGGAATTCACCTTCTAAAGTGATTTTACATCTATACTTGTGCTTCAGTAAAAAAATTTAGCTGTCTTGAAAAATCATGTTCAAACATAAAACATTTGAGGTAATTTAATAGTTGGCACTTAAAGTAACTGCAATTTGATGTTCAATTCAAACCAGATGTTTATTTTTTTTGCAAGAAGTCTATTCCATTGTCAGGGGAGAGAAAAAGCATTCAGGGTTATGGAGCAGACATTTCTTACTGCAGTTGATTAGAACAAATTACCAAGGGCTGCACTTCACCTTTGAAAGACTGAGGCGTTTATGATCTCAGGCCCCAACAATTAAAGAAAACAAAAATAAAGGGGATTGAAAATATACATCCTGCGAGCACTTAAACTGCAAGAATGTTGTGGATCCCAAACAGCTGGGTCCCATTTGAACTCAAAAGGTTTAATAGCATAAGCCTGCACATCTTCTTTTCCACTTCTGAGGATCATCTGCCAGATGGAGAAGCTCCCCCTTAACCTCCCCCACCCCTCCCTTGCTTCCTTGCACTGCATGGAACAGAAGGAGTACTTTTAAACCAGAGAAAGATATATAGCTTTGAGAAAATTAGTTGGATGTAAAGGAATAAAAGTTAATAAAACATCCAGCTTCGGTAGTTAAATGCTTGCTGGAAGGTTCTTTTATTCAGGTACCAAGCAAGCTGGTAAGGCTGATGCAATGCTGAAATCTGCCTTCCTGGAAAGTGAGAAGTGAGACTATGCATTAGTCAGATCATGTTTTAAGATCACAGAGTCTTAAAACGTGCCCCAAAATTACTTCCTATTCATTGTTTTGAATGGTCAGGCTCCTGTTGTCATGCTGATTGGATACTCCACTTTGCTGTACATGGTCCAAACTCATGATTTGGAAATAAATTTAATGAGGAAGGAAATAGGGAAAAAAGTAACCCTTGTTCAAAATAGCAGTAGTCCAGCAGCAGGGCTGAAAGAAATGGGCGACATTGCCCAAAGAGGGACTGCAATTTAATGATCTTCAAGCTCCTGCCTCTGTCTCCAGTCACACTCAGGGTCTGCAGAGACCATCTGTGGTGCATTAAAGAATTTGCAATTCCTGATGTCATAAAAGTTTGCTTCCCAGGAAGACATTGGTTCTGCTGTCTGTGGGACCCTTCATGTACATGAAAGGAGGAATTGCTTTTTGCCATGTAGTTTAACAAAGTTAATTAAACAAAGATACCCACAACGGGCAGAGTAGCATTAATTACAGCCCCTGCTGCAGAGCGTGGGGGAATCACACAGAAGCCAAATCTCAGAAATGCACTTTGAACACATGCCCTGGAACTCCATCAACCCTATCTCTAATAGCAACTCAAGCAGCAGAGTCCTATTGCTGACCCTGGGTGCTTTGGGGAGAAAGAACTGAAAAAAAGTATTTGGAGCAAGGTCTACTTGCTGACAGGGGCTGTAGGAGAAAAGTTGGCTTTCAGATTGTCAGCTTCCCTTAAGTGCAGCTCACAGTCTTCATGTGCAAAGGAGATGGGGTAGGCAAAATCAATGAGCTAGTCACTGGGTTTCTCTGCTGTTTCTGGCTTGGTTTGCACTCAGACAAATGAATTCATCAATGTAGAACAAAAGCACAGCACGTTGTTACAAGCTGCAATAAGACTCATTGTTTTAGAGGCCTTGAAAAGGAAGTGAATGAATTTTACCTTTGTCTTCCTCCAGTCATTTCAGAAGGCATTTCCTCAGTTTAGAAATATGAAGATGCCTTTGGTAACTTCTGGTCACAGATTCACAAATACACACAGATTCATGGAGTGTCAGGGATTGGAAGGGACCTCAAGAGATCATCTAGTCCAATCCCCCTGCTGGATCAGGAACCCCCAGATCAGGTCACACAGGAAGGCATCCAGGCAGGATTTGAATGTTTCCTGAGAAGGGAGACCCCACACCCCCTCTGTGCCTGTGCCTCTGTTCTCTCCCCCTCACTGTGGAAAAGTTTTTTCTTACATTTCTTTGTAACCTCCTGTGTTCCACTTTGTACCCAGTGCCCCTAGTCCTATCATTGGAGGTCACTGATAAGAGCCTGGCACCATGCTCCTGACATTCATCCTTGGAAGCTCTGTTTTTTTCCAGCTTGTCTGCTACTAGAAATGAGTTTTCTGCAAGCTGAGACAGACCCATGGAATCAAGCTTATTGAGTGAACATAACATTGATATCTTCTTCTAGCAATTGCTGGTGAGCTGTCTGTCAGTACTCAGCAGTGTATTCCCATTTGGCTTGGTAAGACATGTGCTTCCTAAAAAAGTGTGCCCTATGAAGACAGGCTGAAGGAGTTGGGGTTGTTCAGCCTGGAGAAGAGAAGGCTCAGAGGGGACCTCAGAGTAACTTCTCAGTACCTGAGGGGGTCCTACAGAAAGGCAGGGGAAGGACTTTTTAATATGATATCGGCTGGGAGGACTAGAAACAATGGATGGTAAATTGGAAGGGGGTAGATTTAGACTTGACATAAGAAAAAAATTCTTTACAGTGAGGGTGGTGAAGCACTGGAACAGGTTGCCCAGGG
The DNA here is from genome assembly GCA_013400935.1 of Turnix velox. Classification (NCBI taxonomy): domain Eukaryota; kingdom Metazoa; phylum Chordata; class Aves; order Charadriiformes; family Turnicidae; genus Turnix; species Turnix velox. The sequence goes on along the minus strand of VZTY01018238.1, from coordinate 315,850 downwards.
AGGTTGTGGATGCCCCCTCTCTGGAGGTGTTCAAGACCAGACTGGACATGGCCCGGGGAAGCCTGATCTAATGGGAGGTGTCCCTGCCTATGGCAGGGGGGTTGGAACTCGATGATCTTTAAGGTCCCTTCCAACCCAAACTATTCTATGATTCTATGATTAAAGAAGTGTCAATTACATATGTGAAGATGCCTGAGGTTGCAAAAGTGCAAATAACAGTGTGTCTCCACTGCTGCATGTATCACTGAGATTACCATGTAAGAATGTCTTCACAAGATACCAGGTGATCTTAGTTTGGAACAAAGATCTCTTTAAATTGGAAGAACTCGGTGCTGGAACCACCGAGTATGAAAGCAGGGGTTACCCATGAAGTGCTCTTCAAGCCAGCTGTAACGACAGGAAATTGCGAGATTCCTTGAAACCCTTGTCTTGGGGATGCTCTGCCCTGCTCAGTACACCTCCGCCTGGAACCCGAAGACAGCGAGTACCACCCAGTGGTTCTGGGGATGATTGCAGTTTGTCACAGGATCACTGAATGTCAGAGATTGGAAGGAGCCTGGAGAGATCATTTAGTCCAATCCCCCTGCTGGAGCAGGAACACCCAGATCAGGTCACACCAGGAAGGTGTCCAGGTGGGGTTTGAATGTCTCCAGAGAAGAAGACCCCACATAATCTCTGGGCAGCCTGTGCCACTGTTCTCTCACCCTCAACATTAAATTTTTTTTCCTCACATTTCTGTGGAAGTTCCTGTGTTCCTGCTTGCACCCATTGCCCCTTATCTTATTGCACTATGACACTGAACAGTACTGGTCCTAGTACTGATCCTTGAAGGTATTCACTAAGCACAGGCCTCCAGCTGGACTCTGACCCATTGACCACAACTCTCTGGCTTCTTTCCTTCAGCCAGTTCACAGCCCACCTCACTCTTCAGTCATCCAGACCACATTTCCTCAATTGAGCTGCAAGGATGCTGTGGGAGACATTATTAAATGCTTTACCAAAATCACCCATCAAATCACCCACTGCTTATGGCGGGGGGGGGGGGGAATAGATGATCTTGAAGGTCCCTTCTAACCCAAACTATTCCATGATTCTAAAATTACAGAGTTGCATAAGAATGATGCCCTCGTGAATGCTGGAGCACAGAGATCTATTTCTCTTCTTCCCCTCCTTGGGCTGAAAGTTGGAGGAGATGATCTGTTCTTCTTTTATTGGTCAACCTGACCCAATACACCAGAGCCACCAGGCTCTGCAGAAGGGGACAGGTGTGGGAACTCAGCTGGTTAATGAGTGAACAAAGAACAATCTGGGGGATGTTGGTTTCAGCTGGGCCAGTTTCTCAGATCCACCTCAGCCTGAGAAAGGTGGTGAGGGCACAAAGCTGTTTGAAGGAGCAAGGGAAACTTCTTTCTGCAGCAGGATGAACTAAGGTAAATACCAACTCACAGCTTTCTTTCCTTGAAACAGGACAAGTTCTCATACAAAAAAGGAATCTTTAGGCTCTCCCTTTCGTGCCAGAAGACTCCTTAAAACCCCATCCTTACAACTCTTTAACTCTTTGGTGTCTTCCCTTGCCCCTTTCTCTACCCCTTTAACTGGGGGCTTGGGTCATGAAGTCCAGTTTGCTCTCTCAAGTCCTCTTTGTGCTGCTTTCAAATAAGTCCTTTGTATATTCATTTACAAATGCTTATTTTGGTAACTATGTGCATGGAAGATTAGCCAGTTCCTCACTTCAGTGTTGGAAATAAGATTGATTGCTCTAGATGTCAACAGTGAATGCCGGGCTAGGGAGGCTGCTGTGGGAGGCCCCTCTGAAACTTCTTTTAACTGTGATGAGAACAGAACTTGGGACAAAAATTGCTGGTGCAAATGGCAAGGACCACTATCCTGGAAAAGGTACAACTCCTTGGGGGTAAGAAGTGATGGCAGCTTTGTGCAATAGTTGTCATAAAATGAATGAAACATGCCTTTTCCCTCCTTCTCACAATAAATGCCCTGAGGTTTGATCCATATTATTCCTTAACAGATTTTTTTTTCCTGCTCACCCAGCTGTTATTATTCCCATTGGCTTTAGCTGAACCATTTGGGTAAGCCAGAGCTGCAGGATTTGAGCCCTTTTGGCATGTACAATGTACATTTAATAACATGACATAATTTTAAGACACTTCACAGATGTCAGTGAAGCCTCCTGCCACCTTTATGAAGTTAATGGGAGGGATAACTTCAGAAAGGGTGGGGAATGAGGCTCAGGACTGAAGTTTATTACTCCAAAAGGGGTTTTTCCATTGTCCATCCAAGGAGGCCACCTGCCTGCTCTTGCTGTGTCCTGGCCAGGTTACCCACGTCCTTCTTTCACTTCTCACTCTCCCAGCCTTGCTCTTGGTGGTGGCTGGATGGTGCTGGTGTGGGAAAATGTAGGTGTCTCCTGCTCCAGAATCAAACTGTCTCCAGTTTGTGGTTAATGAAATATGGTAGTTTTGAGTCAACAAATCATGTTCTTGACTAAATTAGTAGTTGTGTTTCATGCGTGGGCAGAAAAAAAATAAGATGTGAATTATGCCTGTTGTTGCCAGTAACAGTGGCTGTTGGAACACCTTAAGTTATGAAATAATTTTTCATCACTTAGGTTTCCTGTAGTCTGTTTTTCCATTGTTTACACATATATTAATGGGATTTATTTTAACTTGCTTTTCAGTTCATCTCACAGACTGATACAGTCTTGCTGGGACACAAAAGACTTTTCATGCCCTGCTTTCTGGAGAGATTGATTTTTGTTTTAATTTCTAACCTGGAAATATTTCTGCAGGGTAGGGGTTTAGACTGGCTTCAGTTTTATGAAAATAAACAGTCTGTGGGTAAATTGAATCTGTTAGTTTTGCTTTAAAATAATTCTCACCATTCCCAGCCTGGTTAAGCTTTCATTGGAGGGTTTATTGATTGCCCAGGAATCATAATTCAGGCTTGTGCTTATAAGTGACAGGCTCAATCGGTCAATTATGTTGTCTTTTTTTGTTTGTTTTTTTGTTTTAGAGTGATCTTTGATAATTGGATGGATTCATTTGGTGCTGTTTTCTGTTAGTTACACTCATTGCTATGAGTACCATAACTGTGCTTGCTTTGTAGGCTCTGGGTAGTAACTTCATTCTTTATCACTTTAACCTCTTCTTTTTGTTTTTTTTTTTTGGTTTTTTTTAATGGGTTTTGCTTTTTAATATGGCTGAGTATTTCCATCCCTTTCTCACAGGTTGGTTATTATGATTATTACTAAGAATGTGGTGACACAGCCAATAAATTAAGTTCCTTGGCCAAGGCAAACAGTCACAGACAATACATTTGGAGCCTCCATGCCTCTCCTACTCATAGTTTCCCCAGAGAATAGAAAAGACATAATAAATATCCTCACTAATTCTTATTAAAAAGAGGAAGAAGCACATAATAAATCGGTTTTGAAACTACAGCTGTTGCAAAAAAAATAGAAAAAAGCTAGAATAGAAACAGTAGAGGCTGTGGTTTGATCCCAGGGGCTGTGTGTGCCTGTGTCCTGCCTGAGGAGAAGGGAAGATGTGAGAATCCTGAATTAGCAGGCGTTGGATGACTCGCCTCCCTCATTAGAGTGAGCCTGGAAGGACAGGCTTAGCCTCAGAAGTGTGAATTTGAATGTCCCATCCAAAGTTATCATCATTAACGAGGATTTATGCACATGATTATTTGGTTCAATTTTGCCTCTCACAGAGTTCATGGCCTTGGCAGCTTCTCATGGTGGTGAATGCTGAGGACTGTTTGCACATCATGTGGAAAGGTGTTTGCTTCAGCCAGCCTGGAGTTTTGTCAACACTTAACTTTGACTGAATGCCTCCTTGAATTCATGTTAGGAAAGAGGTTAGGAACTTCTGTGTCCTCTGTTCTGTGAATAACCTATTATTTTTTAATATTATAGAATCATAGAATGGTTTGGGTTGGAAGGGACCTTGAAGATCATCTAGTTCCAACCCCCCTGCCATGGGCAGGGATATCTCCCACTAAACCAGGTTGCTCAGTGCCTCATCCAGGCAGATGTGCCTTAAACATCTCCAGGGAGGGGGCATCCACAACCTCTCTGGGCAACCTCTTCCAGTGTTTCACTACCCTCACAGGAAAGAATTTCTTCCTTCTCTCCAGCCTAAATATGCCCTCTTACAATTTGCATCCATTCCTCCTAATCCTGCCATTCTGTACCCTATTAAAAAGTCCTACCCCAGCCTTTCTGTAGCCCCCTTCAGGTATTATATAGATGCCCAAAGAGGCAGAATAATTTGAGAGTATAAGGCAGGACCAAGCAGATCGGTCTATAATTAAATTTAAACCCAAGACATCTTTTTCTAATGATTAGACTACTTTATGAATGAAAAGTGAAAGACCTGGTGGTGAAATACTGGATGGTTGCCCCAGAATAATGAGGCAAAATTGGGCAGTGCTCAACAAGGTCAGGAGAGCAGTTATTTTGATTCTGTGAGATGCTCGTCCAGTAAAGAGGCAGTGACATTCTTTAAAGTATTATTGCTAAAAATTGTCCTTGTTTGGTTTCATAATATACCTGCTGCTTTGCCCTAGCAAATCCTTTTCTTTGCTGTCTGTGCAGTCACAACACTTGAGCCCACTAAAAAGGATGCATCTCATGTGCCTGTGGGAGGGGTATGAGAGCCAAGAGACATCTAAAAGAATTCCAGCAGGTCAGCATGAAAATGAGGAATTCCTCAGATGATGTCCTGGCACTGGGGAGGATTATGTCATTTACACAGGGACTGGATTAGGATTTATCCCTTCTCATTGTTTCCATTTGCTGAGATCTTCAGAGGAGAGACTGTTATGTATCACCAGACCAATTCTCACACTTTTCCAAGAAAATGGATCTAAATGGGCAGAACAAACCTGGGCACTAAATGTCTTTCCCTCCTCAAGTCTGCGGTGAACCCTCACCAGTTTGTGTTTGCACACCCAAAATATGTGAGCTGTCTCCAGATTTTCTGGGCCATTTAGGTTGAATGACTGTAGCTATTCTTGAGAGGGGGGGAACCCACAAAAAAACCTTGTGGCAAGGCCAATGTAGACCTCTAAATGTCTGTCAGCGGGCGAGATGGTTTGAGCACCATCAATGGGATTCTGTGGGTGAGGGGGTTGGCCACACTGAGCCCATTGTGGGACTCAGGGCTTCCCCCTCTTGCAGGATCAGATCTATTTGAGGACCAGGCACTTAAGGCAGTCCAGTTTGCAGGAAGGAGGTAATGAATAACTTCTCATCCTGCTCTTTAAGGCCCCCTTTTTTCTGAAGTTTCAGTGTAATGTTGGGAGCAGGAGGGGGAAATGCCCATAATTGGTTTTATTTTTCTCAAGTGTCAGGATGAGCGGGAGAAGAAATGCTGTGAACCTAAATCTGGTCCCTTCATCATGCTGATCCACGCAAGTGGAGGGGGGGGGAGGTATAAATATGGGCCTTCTCCTTGTTGTTCAGATCAACCCCATGCTCTGAATATGCCCTGGAGGGAAAAGAAAAAGGAGTTTTATTTTAACCTCCATCCCATCCCACTCACTAGCTGTATTTTAAACTCTCACGCAAGGACAGTGAGAGTTGTCTGAAAAAACTGCATTCACAAACAATAGCAATAATTTATTTTAAAAATCAAATCTCTCCCTCTCTCATAGTGAGTGATGGAGAGACAGTGAATCTTGAATTTCCATCCCTGAAAGGCTATAAATCCCTTGAATGAGAGTTCCTTTACACAAAGAAACTCAGCACAAAGAAATTACAAGGAAAAAGGAGGGGGTAAAATGCAGGCCAATTATGCTCTAGCTCTGGAGAGCTGCTGCCAAGGCTATTTATTTTCACAGACAGTGTTAATTTTGTATGCACACACAGAGCTTTGCTTGCTGATACCACAGTGAATTTTAATTTTGGAGGAAGCTCTGGTTCTTGTCACCCTTAAGTTTGCATTCCCATTTACTAGATATAAGGATGCTTTTGCAGGAGATCTTCAGGTTGTCTTCTTACATCTGTTTCTTGGGTTTATGTGTTACCCAAAAAGGTTTGGCAGCTGATCCTGACAAAAATCTTCCAGGTGCGCTTGAAGCTTTTCCTCTGGGTAAGACACTGGCCAAACCAACTCTCTGATTTAAGGTGATGGGTGAAGATAAAGTCTCAAAGCCTCATCACTGAGGTGATGTTGACATTATGTGATAGTGTGATGTCCCCTCTCTGGAGGTGCTTAAGGCCAGGCTGCATGAGATTTTGAGCAACCTGGTCTAGTAGGAGGTTTCCTTGCCCATGACAGGGGGGTTGGAACCAGTTGATCTTGAAGGTCCCTTCCAACCCAAACTATTCTACAATTCTTTAGTCTGGTGTCTTTTCACCACCTGAGTCCATATCCCCACCTTTCAGACAACTAAAGAAAGAATCCAGCTAAATGATGACTTCTCAGTGAATCATTCTGTCGGGCAGGTCCTGAATTTCCCCATCACTGGAAAATTGGGTTTTGCACTTGTGGTGCAACAGTTTTTAAGGACCTTAACAGTTTGCATCTGGCATTGGGTTCTTTAGCTAGAACAGATATTGGCCTTGCCAATTCACAATTAACAGTCCAGGAAGCCTTACTGTAAGGACTACAAGGCTTTGCTCAGCATTCAGGCTCCCTTGGAAGGCACATGTACACATGCAGGAGTGTTCATAATTCTTTTCTACTGTGTTCTAAGGCATTCTTTCTGCCTGTGATGATGTCCAGTCTTCAGTGATTTACTGAATGGTCCAAGCAGAGGCATTTATTTATTTAACTTAGTTTCTTTTTGAGCTTGGTTGCTTAAGTGAAAAATGAGGCCACTGTTAAATTTGGAGGCAAGGCAGCAAAACACCTGCTGAAGCTCGACTTTGAAAATAAGCTTAATCTGCATAAATCACTGCATTGGATTTTATGTTAATTAAAGCTTTTGTGCCCTCAGTTCACCAACAGAAAAGAGGAATGTCTCATTCTCCAGCCCTCTTTGCAGGGGAAGCTGCAGGTGCTGAAAATTTTTGAAAAGTTGGCCAGCGTGGGGTACCCAGAATCAGAAGCTTCTTTGAAATGCCTGCTTCTATTTACTAAACAAAGCTGTTATTGTAATCATGGTCTCTCAACTAATTTATCCTCAGGCTTTCCTTAAAAATGCAGTGAGACTGCTGAATTATGGCAAGATACTGTTGGTCACCTAGGGAAACTAGGCTTGCAGGGATGCAAGGACACATGGCTTGGGCAACAGAGGACCAGTGAAACTATCAGCAAGTGTACCATCAGGCAGCTCAGAATTCCCAGATTGATTTGGGCTGGGAAACTGGTGAACTATTTTTTTTAGCTCTGTGGACCCATGACACTTGAGGTTACCAAGGAAGGGATCACAGAATGTCAGGGATTGGAAAGGACCTCAAGAGATCATCTAGTTCATTCTCCCTGTCAGAGAAGGAACACCCAGACCAGGTCACACAGGAAGGCATCCAGGCAGGGTTTGTCTCCAGAGAAGGAGACCCCACACCCTCTCTGGGCAGCCTGTGCCACTGTTCTTTCACCCTCACCATCAAAAAGTTTTTTTTCTTCCTCCTGTTCCTGTGGAACCTCCTGTGTTCCAGCTTGCACCCATTGCCCCTTGTCCTATCACTGGATGCCAGTGAGAAGAGCCTGGCTCCATCATCCTGACACTCACCCTTTACGTATTTATAGACATTAATGAGGTCACCCCTCAATCTCCACTTCCCCAAGCTACAGAGACCCAGTTCCCTCAGCCTTTCCTCACAAGGGAGATGCTCCAATCCCTTCATCCTCTCTGTGTCTCTGTGCTGAACTCTCTCCAGCAGTTCCCTGTCCTTCTTCAACTGAGGACCTCAAAAGTAGGCACAGTATTCCATGTGTGGTCTCACCAGGGCATATCAGAGGGGGAGGAAAATCAATCTCAGTGTGCTGACCACATCCTTTCTAGTGCAGCCCAGGATGCCATTGGCCTTCTTGGCCATAAAGGCCCTTCTCTTTTTGCTTGCAGCCTGTTACAGTGTCAGCTCTCACCTGGTGCTGGTAGGAATGGCTCAAAGCCATAAGCATTGCTCAAGGCTCTTTGGTGGGACTGCTTCTTCCTATTGTTTTCTAGACAAAAACTCTCACAGGGAAAACAAACTTCAGGTTTCAGGGCAGGTGTTCAACTTTCTTTTCTTAGCTTTTTGGACTTTTTTTTCTGAGTTTGCACCATTTTTCCTTTTTTTTTAATATGATGTGCATGCTGTCTTCCTGCATTTGCTCTAGGGCTGACAAAATGCCTGAGAAGCTTCTGACACAGTGAGTCCCATCCTGAAAACTCTGAATTTCTGCTTACTTCTATTAGCAACCACACTGGCATCCAGAAATGTTTGAGACTTGCAAGGGAAAACATGGGTTTTCAAAATAACCAATTCCTATATGTTCCTCTTACTGGAGTAGGTGCTCTGTATTTCTGCTGTAGCAGAAGTTCTCAGGAAATTTTAACTTTTAAACATATTTAGCATATCTGTTTTTCAACACTTTTATGCTCCATCAAACCTACAGACCCTTCAAGAAGTTAATATTTGCATTTCAAAAGATTATAAGAGGATCCAGCTTTTAAAGAACTGTAAAATAACAAAAAGTCCAGTGGTTATTGCAGAAAGGAATCGTGGTGTTTCTGACAGTTATGGAAAGTGGATTGATTTCCTCCCTGCTGGGGATGAAGTGATGGAGCTTTTTCTTGTCTTTTAAATTGCTTTCCAGTCTTCATCAATATTAGAATGTGTTGAGAGAGAGAGGTTGATGTTCAAGTGTAAAAAGAGACTTTCAACGTGAGATGGGGCAAGCAAATTTGTTGAGCACACCCTAGCACTGCCCTGAAAGATTCCTGGTGTTCTCATCCCTCTGAAGGCTGCAGTTGTTTCTAGCATGGAGGGGTTGGGAGTGCTGGACCCCAAGAAGCACACATGTAGTGTGAGATGCTCCCCTTTCTTCCTTCTCCAAAATGTGTAGCTCTTTGAATCCTTTCTGTGGGTCCTTCTTCCCCTGGTGTTGATGGCAACACTCCTAAGCTTAAGCTGTTCTTGGCCCTCTGGCTTTTGAGTAACTGGCACAACAGATGGCTCAGGAATAGAAGTGCTTTGGGGCTTCTTATGTTTCAACTCCCCTTTTCAAAATCCACACTCTCATCTAATATCCATAATCCTTCATGTCAACTGTTTCACATTAAAAAGAGACGTATTTTTGGTTTGCTAAGCAAAACTTCCTAAGGGCAGACCTGCTAATGATTAGCTGATATAACAATACCCCATAAAAGCAACTCGTAGTGATGAAGTCAATATTACCACACCAAGTAACCAGTGGAGTAAAGCCATTGTTTGCTGGTTTGTAGAATTCAATGGTGTAGCTTTAAGAAGACTAATAATGCAACTCTCATGCTCAGCTTGTGAATATTTCAGTAAGTAACTTGTATTTTACTAGCAAATAACCCAATCTCCACCATCTTTCATTTGAATATTTGGGTTTTACAAACAAGTCTCAGACATGATGATGGCACTGTTTTTTCTGTGATGTCTCTTTAGGGTGCTGCTTGCTTCTTCTCAGATCATTCAAAAGGGAAGGGCAATGGCTTAAGACCTAAAGTTGAGTTTCCTTCCTTAGTTTAAGACCTAAAGTTGAGTTTCCTTCCTTCTTTGCACCAGTCCTGATGTTTCTTTGAGTATCATGAAGTGGTCAACACTTGGATGCTGAAACAACCCTACAGCTCAGACAGGAGAACTGAATCCAAACAGGAAAGGTCACTGGGCTGTGAGGTGTGACATCAGCATCAGGTACAGCCACAGGCATGATCGTGTCAGTCTGAAAAGAGGGATGTGGGAAGGAAGGTGTTACCAACATGGTCTGTTGGGTAGGTTTATGAACAATGGCCAGAGCACTCCCACTTCAGGTTCAGTTTTGAACCCCTGTCTTTGTCTGCCTTTTTTCAAATGTGTTTGCAAAAGAGAACACAGTTTTACAAACATCTACCTGAAAAACGTGCTTCATTTGATGTTGTTCTGGTGGGATTTCAGTAGGCAGCACTTTGGCAACAATAGAATGAGAACAGACAGACCAGAAAAATGGGCTTTGACAAAGTTCTGTCAACCTTTAGATGTAAGGATCAATTTGGAGCCAGTTCTTTCTGAAATAGGCAAAATACTCAATTTTTTACCAACCTTTATCCTAAAAAATTGTATCTTGGTGCAGCTGCTTTTTTTTTAACTGATGCAGGCAACTCTGTTGTAATAAAAAGAACTGTCACAAACTCATTTCTCTCTTAAATTTGGGCAGGATGTAACTTGCCTCATCTTTAAAGAATAACATTGTCCCTCTTGCTCCCACTAGATCTCTGCCTTCAGAGACCAGTATTCAAATGCAAAGAGTCAGCTCTTGCTGCCATACAACTTTTTAATGAAAGATCTGAGTTCCAAGGGTGAAATGCATATCAAATTTTATTGAACCTGGGAAAGAAGGTTTTCTCATTGAGAATGCCCAGAATCAGTTTCACTTGGGCAGAATAATTACCTGCAGTTGTCACAGGTGAAAAGTGTTAGCCAAGGAAGCACATGTGTCAGTCTATTAATTTGCTGAGAGACTCGGTAGAATACTTTGAACTGGATTTCTCTGTCTGTTGGAGGAAAAAAAAAGTGAGCTTGTCCCTTGACTGATTTTCAAAACCGTATAATTAATGACTCCAGAGAGAGTGAGAAAGTTAGAAAATTCTTTGAAAGGGTATTCTGTGTTCTGAAATGACATATTTTAACATCAAGTAATCAGCAGGTGAGATTCCCTCGCCCATCTAAATATTCAGTACTTCATGTGTGATGGCATCAATCACTCTCACAAAGCACAAGCTCCAGAAAATTCTTCACTGTTTCTTCTTAAACCAATTTTTACAGCAAGCATGCACAGTGATTTACTGCCTAGGTCTGCTTGTTGGAATTTCTATTGACACCAGTGAGAAGTGTGCATGTTCCCAGTCACAGGTACTGCCTTTGGGCAGTTCTCCTCCAAATGAGACCATGGGGAACAGTACCTGCCAGAGGAGCTCTAATTTCCACAAGTTTGTACAACTGAGTGCTCTCATTTGCAGCCTTCCAAAAGCAGTAAAGCTGCAGTCCAAAACCTAGGGGAAACTTTGAAGCACCACCCAAATAGGTTATTTGAAATTATTTTTATTTTCTTTGCAGGGTCTAAGTTTGATTAATTCTGAGTTTCTCCAGATTAATAGTCCAGCATTGTCATTTTGCTGTAAGTCAATGCATAGACATTCTTACTCTAATCAGTTCTGATGTCAGCTCCCATTCTGGAGGGGGATAGATTTAGACTTGACAGAAGAAAGAAATTCTTTACAGTGAGGGTGGTGCCCAGAGAAGTTGTGGATGCCCCCTCTCTGGAGGTGTTCAAGACCAGGCTGGACAAGGCACTGAGCAGCCTGATCTAGTGGGAGGTGTCCCTGCTTATGGCAGGGGGGTTGGAACTTGATGATCTTTAAGGTCCCTTCCAACCCAAACTATTCTATGATTCTATGATGCTCTGGAGTAACTATTTCACTAAATGCTTAACTGTACAGCAGTCCAGGGATTTTTTTTTTCTTTTTCCCATGTATCACAGTGAAGGTGAATAACTTGTCTATTGGAAGATAATGGTTTCACAAAGTAACTTAGATGAGGCCAATATTCCTGAATTTATTTTTATGCTTTTGAGTATGCTTACTTCCTGGCATTGCTCTGGATTTCCCACCTGTAGTTAACTCCTCCTGGATCTTCATCTTGGCAGTAAGATAGAAGTCCAGTAAACACTATGGCATCACTTCTGTGCATCTTCTGCTAGTGTATGTCTGCTTCAGAGTCACTACAATGTCACCTTACTCTGTCCAGCCTGTTTGCTATCTACTTCTCCATAGAGAACCTCTCCTAATTCACATCAACTCGTGTTCTTTCCAACCACCATGATTTTAATACTTCCCATTGCCTGTCTTTCCCCGTTCTCAGTATTCTTTCATGAGCTTCTTAGTACAGTCACTGTCTCAGAGTGCCCCTTAATGTCATTAAATATATCCCAGCTCAATTTAAGCCTTTGCTTTGGTCAATCTGCTAATCATCCATACATTCCAAGGCTCTTGCAGCCTTTAAATAAGCTCCTCCTGGTCACTTTATCATGGGTGTTGTTTACCATGCAGTAGTGGGGAAAAAAAACATCAGATTAGCTGAATAATATCTGATGTTGTACAGTATTACCTGACTACATGAAAACATGTAATCTTTGTGTTTGTGATGAATTACTGAGAATAACATTGCTAAAATATTCACTTCTTTAGTATGATGTTACAGAAGAGACCTCAATCTATAGCAGAACTTATCCTACTCTGTCTCTCACTGTAAAGTATTGTAATAAGTAAGACTGGAACACACACTCTCTTCTTTTTTTTTTTTTTTAACACCAAACCTGGAACCAGAAGAATTTCAACCCCATACACTGCAATAGTATGCAGCAATTCCTGTGCCTGTGCAGTATCCAGTGTCATTTTAGACACTCTGCTCGCCCTTTGCCTGATTTCCAGAGGGTGAAGAAGTGCTGTAGAGGCCCATGTCACATTTGCCACCCTCAAGCTTGTGTCTTGGAACTGCAGAGTATCAAAGGCTACTTTGCACTCATTGCATCAAGTGCTTGTGCTTTGGCACTTGAATTGTCCTTTATGTCCCCGAGTCCCAGTTAAATGCCTTGGCCACCAACTTGTGTTTTCTTATGAAGATGGAAATCCTCTTATCATTACAGCTAGCATGGAATTCAATTCTTCATGTCAGAAGAATCGAAGCAAATTCTGCTGAGTGCTTCTCAATGGCATAATTAAAGATGAAACACAAACATGACAATTACATGCCTGTGAGACAAACTGAAAACTTTCTCTCCTTCCATCCCTTTGAAAGAAAGTGGGGAGTGAAACATGGAAATTCTCAACAGCCCCTGAGCTGAGATTGCAAACATCTTCAGTGATTTATTGTCATGCTAGGTATTTTCTTTACCCCACTTGGCTTTGCAATGCTCTTTTAAATACAAACATACCCTGTGTTCCTTGCATGGTGTAATACTGTAAGCACCAGGGTGCAGCAGGGGTGGGTGGGCTCTCTCTTCTTTTTCTTGCTAAACCATGGAACTTTTTAGTGTTGCAAGTACCAGCACACATGAATGATCTGTGTGGGATGGTCCCATTCTTCCACTCCTCTGCTGCCTCTCTTTCCTTTCAGTTAATTCAGTGAGGCCACATGAGCGCTGGAAGGTGTAAGATGAAGTCATGTAAATCAACACACCTTAAATCACTGGGCAACAAAGGAACCCTCTTGATCTCCCCAGGTCTTTCCACCCAGGAATGAGATCCCACGTGAGGCATACCAAATGCTTCAGCTTATAACAGGAGTGCTGATTCCTCTTTTGGGGCAAAAAGGGCCCAGCTGAGGGAAATGGAAGCCAAATGCAGCAACCACTAGCAGAATTTGACCCAGAGATACCAGTGAAATTCTTAGTCCTGTTAATTGACTGGAATGGTGACACTGAGGTTGTTACTTACATTAAAAAGTGATTTGGTAATTTTGCTGTGAGGATCTCCCCTATGGCCCAGGGTAGAGGCCTTTCCTATATTTCCCCCTATTTTCATCTCAAGTTGATGTTCCCAGTGTGCAATATTCCCAAAAAAACCCTTTGAACCTTTATGACTGAAAATGAACACTCAAGAAAATGGAACAAGCAGCACATTTTCTTGCTGAAACCTATTAGTAGCTGGGGGAGATGTGAAGAGCCAGATTCTCCAGTGCACTGAGACATTTTGTACTGTTAGAACAATGGGACCAGAAGGAGATGGATCTTCCCACTGAGCGATTCAATCCATTGTTGGGAAATCTTTAGCCCCAGTGGCTTCTGCAGCTGGTGGCAGGCAGAATGTTGAAGACAAGAGATGACAGGGGTAGTGTTGCTGTCCTCTGCCCTTGCAAGCTCTTGATAAACAGCTGCTTTAGCTTAGAGCAGCCCCAAGGCTGATTTGTTTGCCTTAAAACTCATAATCTGGTTTAGATAAAGTTAGAATTGGGAAGCAGCAGCCAGCTCTGCTGTCATCTTATGCCTTAGAGCTGCAACAGGCAGTTTGTAAGGTGCTGCTAAAAATGACTTGGGATTTGCTGGTGTCTCTGCAGACAGCTGCCAAAGAAGAGGTGTTCCATCCCTCTCTGATGTAAAAATTTAACACCCACTCATAAAAAACTGCTGATTGAGCATATTCTGCCAGAGTCTTAAGGGCAAAGGAAACACCCTGAGTGCTCAGCTGGGTTTGGGTTGGGGGAAAACAAACAATGGGTGTTTTCAACCCCACCACCCAACATTGCTCAGTTCAGGTTTGCTTGGGGGTTGGTGGAAATCTGTCCCTCATGTGCAGATGGGAAGCACTGTGCTCACACCTTCTTCATCCAGCTCTTTCCTTCTCTGAAACCAGCTGCAGTTTTGTGACTGCTGCCCATCTGCCTTTCTGGAATTGTTCAGCTGGTGGTTTCAGAAGTTATCAGTAGGGACATCATGATGTAGCTCACTCCCCTGCATACAGCTCATACCCAGTTTCCTTAGGAAACTAAAAGTGAGAACAAGAACTCTACCTGATTTTGCTCACATTCTTGATGCTGGATTTACATTAGTGTGACACCAGGAATGCCACTTGTTCACAGAGATACAAGTCCAAAGCTTTAATGTTTTTTTTTCCACCCCTGTAACAAATTATACCAGGGGAAAGTGGGTTTAAACTGCTATCAGTTGAAAATAGTAGCATTTTAAAATCACTTTGTGGGGTATATATCACTTCAGGAGGTTCTGAGTAACCATGAATCAAGCCTCAAACCTCTTACCACATGTTAGGAGACCATCTAAATCTTCCCATCCTCTCAGTGAAGAACAATGGCTTGTACTTGAAGAGACACTATTAATGGCAAAATGGATTTTAAAAAAAAAAAAAAAAAGAAGAAAAGGAATAATAATAAAAAACTCTTCTTGACTTACACATGCAACTAATTGATTTGAGGGTTGGCTGGGGAGTGCCATGGCAGCTAGTTTGATGTAGTAATTAATGCAATCATCCTTCCTTGTTATTATTTTAATAAGGTAAACACGCTGTTAAAATAAACTGAAACAGTTGTCTCTGGCCAAGAGCTCGCAGTTGTGGTGAGCAGCATAATAACCTCACAATGTAAAACTTGGACAGGAAAGAATGAATTACATTAATCCCCGAAGGTTCTTACTGCAGGCTTTTGAAGTTTCAACTTTAAAGCCAGAGTGGAAAAGGAGATCTGAAACTTGGAGGCTGTTCACCCCATGGCTCCTGAGAGAAAGCAGCGTGTGTCTGCTCGAGTACCCCCAATCCTGCTAATAAGAGCTGGAGATAAGCTTGGTTTCTGCAAACACTCACTCTTCTCCTTATCTGCACTGCCACAAAGAGTCCCGTGGTGCTAAAAGTTGGGCACACACATAAAAAACAGCACACACACAGGTAGCTTTTGTACCATGCTGGAGTATCAGTATGAAGAGGGAGAGTTTCAGCTTTGTTTTTGAACTTAAGGACTGCTTTTTTAGAAATAGTTCCCTGCAAAATTCAGTACTGTGATTTAAAGGGTTGCTGTATTTGTGTTGTCCACCTCAGATGTTCATTCTAAGCAATGGCATTAGGATGGTTAACTTCACCATGTTGTTAAGCATCCCTTTGAGGAAAAGAAGTTGCTGGAACACACAGCATAAGGGAGGAAACCAATTTACTCATGAATAATAAGACTATTTTTTGCTCCTGTATCCTTGCAGTGTTTCAACTGCAAGATAGTTGCAACTCTGAATTTTATTCAGCTGTTTGAGATTCCCCTTACTATCTAAAATCCCTGTTTAATTGTTTTTTCCCCAAGACTCTTTAGAAGACTGAAATCTTTGCATGTGACCTGAAAACTTTCAAATATTTTTATACAAAAGATATCTGTTTTATTCGAGAAGTCCCACATGACCCAAAAGATTTGGGTTTCTTCTCAGTTCCAGCTCTTCCCGTTGATGGCTCAAGCATCAATATCCTAAATGATGATTTGTGAGAATTCCCATGAGATATAGGTCCAAAGATGAATTATAGCATTGGAAATGCATGAGGAACTTGTGTGGTGAATAATGGAGTTCTCAAGATGGTGAGTGCAGAGTATGTTGCACTAGGGTAGATTTACAGTGTGAGTGGGTAATAAAGGGTTATGGCCTCCTTATTCATGTCAGCCAGCAGAAGGTACTCAGGAGGTTGTGGGCTAAATAGCCTCCATTTTTGGAATTTTTACTTTTTTATTTATTGCCATTTCATGCAGATTTCTGAGTACTGATTCAGGTGCTAAGAAGAACAAAGCACCAGCAATCAAACACTGAAGTGAACAGTTTTTCTCCTTCCCAGTGCTCAGCTTAGGTCAAACCCTACTTAGCCCTCTTTGCCTCATCACAGCTTCTCTGATTTCCCAGCCAGGTTCCACTTGCTTTGTCCTAATCCCTTTGGTGAAACAACTGGTTTCTGCCTGTTGTGCTGGGTGTATTGGTTTCTTTCACCTTCTGGATGTTTTTTACTGGTTTTCCTTTGCTGCTTTTTTCCTCTTAATTGGGTCACCCTTTGGCTGTAATACCACAGAGCTGCAGTTCCAACGAGAGCTCCATGCTCCTCATTTCGTTTCCTTTAGGCTGAACATTTTAACTGTAAAAGCATCACAAAGTGGAAGACTGTAGGGAAAAGAGGAGCATGTTGCTCACAGCTGATGCACACATATAAAGAGTAAGGATGCTACTGAAGATGTCAGCTCTTTTGATTCCCTTGCTGTTTTCATTCTTTGGCTGTAATTTTACATTTGAATTCTGCAGATGCATCCCCGTAGTTGATTTCTTGCTGAGAAGCAGAAGTAGATGGCAATGACAGGTGTGTAGTAAGGTGTGTGAGAGCACAGTGAAAACTGTTAGTTCTGAACTAGCAAATGGAAGAAACCTCAAGGGCAACCTCTTTGCCTTCTCTTGGATAGCACTGCAGGAACAGTGGGGTGCCAGCCCTTTGTTTTTCAGGCACCTCCCCCAGGTGGATCACAGCACAGAATCATAGGCTTGGAAAGGACCTTCAAAGACCATCTAGTCCAACCCCCTGCAGTGACAGGGACATCCTGCACTAGATCAGGTTGCTCAGAGCCTCAGCAAGCCTGGCCTTGAATATTTCCAGGCATTGATGGGGCTTCCACCACCTTTCTGGGCAACCTCTTCCAGTGCCTCACCAACCTCATGGTGAAAATCTTTTTCCCAATGTCTAACCTAAGTCTGTTCTGCTTTAGTTTCAAACCTTTCCCCTTGTCCTGTGGCTCTATGTCCTGGCAAACAGCCCCTCCCCAGCTTTCCTGTAGCCCCTTCAGCTGCTGGAGGGACACTGTGAGGTGTCCCCAGGTAGAGCT
Source organism: Turnix velox (assembly GCA_013400935.1). NCBI lineage: Eukaryota > Metazoa > Chordata > Aves > Charadriiformes > Turnicidae > Turnix > Turnix velox. The sequence goes on along the minus strand of VZTY01018238.1, from coordinate 298,332 downwards.
TCTCTTCTCCAGCCTCAACAGCCCCAGCTCTCTCAGCCTGTCTTCATGGCAGAGCTGCTCCAGGCCTTGTGGCCTCCTCTGGACCCTCTCCAATAGTTCTACGTCCTTCTTGTGCTGAGGGCTCTGGAGCTGGACACAGTCACTCCAGGTGGGGTCTCACAAGAGCAGAGCAGAGCAGCAAAATCACCTCTCTTGACCTGCTGGTCACACTTCTCTTGATATATCCACATTGTGTGGATACAATGCATTTCATGGAGCACAGAGACACAGAGATGATGAAGGGGTTGGAGCATCTCCCTTCTAAGGAAAGGCTGAGGGAGCCGGGTCAGCTTAGCTTGCAGAAGATGAGACTGAGGGGTGACCTCATCATGTAAAGGGTAGAATCTCCTCTCTCCACCTGCTGCCCACGGCTTTGCCGATGCAGCCCAGACATGGTTGTCCCCTGGGCTGTGTGTGGACACTGTTGGCTTGTGTCTAGCTGGGGAAGGACAGCAGGTCTGTGAGTCAGGGCTGCGAGATGGACACCTGGCAGATGAACACAGTGTTCCTTGTTCGTGCAAACAAAAGTATTGCACATCTTTGCTGTGAGACACGCGTGCCATGCTGCCACGGAACAGGAAAGAGTTCCATATACTTTTGCGAATGCTTCGACTTGGTTGGGGTTTGATGAGTTCTTTTTCAATCCCTTCAGCTCAAGGGTCAGTGTGCCCCAGACCTCTCGCAGTCCCTGCGCTTCCCCAGTGAGCCACAGGGGGGCAGGGCTGGACCGGGAACGCTCCGCCCGCCCGCCCGCAGCCGCTCGCCCGTGTCTCTGCCCGGTCGCCGCCGGGTCGCGGCTGCGGGGTCGGGTGCACCTCTCGGTGCCCGAGCTGCCGGAGAGATGGCAAAAGCTGGGGTTTCTCCGGGTTTGCTCTCAGGCTCCTGCCCGTTTGGGCCGGGGGTGGCGGCCGTGGAGCCCCCTGCTGAAGGCGGGTGCGCGGGGAGGCTGGAAGGAGGGTAGAAACAGAGGAACGGCTTCCCCCTCTCTGCCCCCAAAGCTGTGCCAGCCGGCTGTCTGCAAACCCGGCGTTTCTCAGGTTTCCTCCTTTTTTCCTTTTCCCCTTCCCCTCTTCCTCGTCCTTTTCCGAGGTGGACTTCCCCTCCTTTCCGTTCCTCTTCCCTTCCTTCCCCTCTCCCTTCTCCTCCTTCCATTCTTCCTTCCTCGCTTTCCCCTTTCCCTTCCGAGGTGTACAGGGAACTGGTGGAAGGTAAGAAACCAGAGAGTTGTGGTCAATGAGCAGCGTCAATAGGATCCATTAGGATGAGGGACCGGTGTGCAGTGTCAGCAGGTTTGGAGCAGTGGCTGACATGGCAGAAGGCTGCGCTGACATCCAGAGGGACCTGAACAGGCTGGAGAGTTGGGCAGGGAGAAATTCAATGAAATTTAACAAGGGCAAGTGTAGGGTCTTACATCTGGGCAAGAAAAAGTCTGAGTTGGAGACTGGGATGTTAGAGAGCAGTGTAGAGGAAAGGGACCTGGGGGAGGATCCTGGTGGACTGCAGGGTGACCACGAGCCAACCATGTGTTCTTGTGGCTAAGGACAAATGGCATCCTGGGGTGTAGTAGAAGGGGTGTACTCTGTAGGTCGAGAGAGGTTCTCCTGCCCTTCTACTCTGCCCTGATGAGACCGTGTTTGGGATATTGCATCCAGTTGTGGGGCCCTCAGTTCAAGAAGGACAGGGAATTGTTGGAGAGAGTCCAGCACAGAGATGATGAAGGGATTGGAGCATCTCCCTTGTGAGGAAAGGCTGAGGGAGTTGGGTCTCTTTAGCTTGGACAAGAGGAGATTGAGGGGTGACCTCATTAATGTCTATAAATATGTAAAGGGTGAGTGTCAGGATGATGGACCAAGGTTCTTTTCATTGGCATCCAGTGATAGGACAAGGGGCAATGGGTGCAAGCTGGAACACAGGAGGTTCCGCAGAAATATAAGAAAAAACTTTGTCAGTGTGAGAGTGACAGAGCAGTGGTATAGGCTGCCCAAAGAGGGTGTGGGGTCTCCTTCTGTACCTGAGCACCTTCCTGTGTGACCTGGTCTGGCTGTTCCTGCTCTGGCATGAGGACTGATGATCTCTCAAGGTCCCTTCCAGTCCCTGACATACTGTGATTCTCCTCATTCCCCTTCTCCTTTCCATTCTCTATATGTTGGGTTGTTTCACCTTGCTGTAGTTGATGTTAATGGAGGTGTCTGCAAACTTTGGTAACTATGAGCATAAACCCAGTTTTGCTTATGGATCCTGGTCTTCTTCATACAAACAGAATGCATTTGGCCAGTACTCATTGCAGTTGCAGGAGGAACAGTTGCTTTTTTTCACACTACAGTGCAGAAGGGATGTAGTTCTCTTGCACACTTGCCTGTAGCCACCCATCACATGTGCATCTCTCAAAGCTTTGGCTGGTCAGAAGAGATCTCCTCCTTGCTCTGCTGCCTCAAAAGGTGTGTGAATGTAGGAGACGCTGTCTGCAAAGCTCACCTTTCTCAGGTGAGCAAGGCAAGCAGAAGGGCATTATTTTGTCCCTCTTGTTGTGTGTATGGGGGTAAACCAGACTTCAATGGGACTATTCCCCTGCTTGTGTTTGTGTGTGTTCACAGGACAAGGCTCTTACATGTTCCCCTCCCGTTGTTGCAGGTGAGGCTGAGGCAGAAAGGGGCCCTTTTAAAACCAGGGCATTTTATAGTGGGACCAAGTGGGAATTGGAGAGCAAAACATACCTCTGAGGAGGACCCTGTGCCAACTATAATAATCAGTGTGACTAATAGGGAACACCGAGAACTGTTCCATTATATCATGAGACATTAAAACATGCTTGAAAAAACAGCCTTTGATGGCATGTGAAGGATTGGCAAGTGCCTTTCAGGGAATCCTCCTTTATTTCTTCCATGGTTTCAACCCATGTTCATCATGTTCTGCGTAATTAAACTCACTTGGCGGTTAGATTGAACACCCTGCTATGGGTTTTACATATCCATCATTTAAATTTAGGGGAACAGAAGGTGTATGAACTTATTTTAAAAGTTACTCATTTATAGCTCCTTGGAGGAATTAGCAACTGGGACATTATGAGAATTTAATCATATATTTCTGGAGTTTGCCCCCAACATGCTGTGGTTTTGCTGCACAATAGTAGATATTAATGAAGATCTGTTTGCATTTTGTCTCCTAGAGCATACAGGGTAATATTTCTATAGAAAGTATTGTGATAATGATTCTTTTTTTAATTTTTTTTTAATTTTAATATTGCAAGTGTTGGTGGGGAAGGAGATTGTTGCCTTTATTACAACTAATATGGTAGAGAAAAAACAAAGGACTTTTTTTAGAAAATTAATATGCTCTGGGAAAATTCAATAAATCTTTGTTAAAAGAAAAAAGGGCTTACATAGAAATATATAAAAGCTTGCTGTGTATTGTGCAAAAGTTGCTTACTGCTAAACGAGCAATGCATTGTAAATCAATGGTGGGTCCCATAGCACATTATGGCATATTTTATTGGGTTTTTACCTTAAGGTAAGGTCTTTTATTAAGAGTATATAAGAGCACATTCTGCTGAATACCTTGTTTTTCACAGTGCCCTATACATAATGTTGGGGTTTTTTTTATTTGCTTCATTAAACATTCCTGCAATTAATGCATTTAATGGGAATCCAGCAGTAACAAATATAAAATTTATTGTGGTTTAAAAAAAACCCACAAAAAAACCCCTGCTTCACTTACTAGATTTTCCATTAGCAAACGGTGATGGCCAAATTCCTCAAAACATTTCTGCACCAGCCCCAGAAATCTCCTGCTAAAACAGGTGATGTTTTCAACTGTGTAATGGGAAAGAAATGCCACATAAATAATCCTTGTGAGGGACTCAGTATAAACGCTGAGGGAGAGAGCACCGAAAAGTGTCTTTAAAATAATCAAGAAAAAACAGCCCCTTGTTTCAAGCTTGATAAGCAGACGTCTGTGTTAGCACTTGAGCTTGCAGGGTGAGTTATTAGGTGTTGAAAGACACCGTCTAGGAAGTCTGACCCATCAGAATTTGAATGTAAAAGCCAAGTGACAACTGAATACATGAAAAGCCTTAGAGCCTGGTCCCAAAGCCCTCTTTCCCTGCCTGAAAAGCCCGTTTATCTTCGAATGAATAAGAGTTACAGAATTGGAACCTAAGGAAAAAATAGGTGGTATCCGTGGCCAAGGGAATGTCTCCCTCCCACCAGTTTGATTATTACCATGTGCAAGTTTGGCTAATGAGACTGCAGGGCTTTCCCCTCGCCTCTGTGGATGGTGGTGGCTTTTTATTTGAACGTTGATATGGTTTCCCATCCCTGTCCCTCACAAGCTTTTGGCCTGGGCAAAATTTGGACAAGGCACTGAGCAACCTGATGTAGTGGGAGGTGTCCCTGTTTATATGGCAGGGGGGTTGGAACTAGATGATCTTGAAGGTCCCTTCCAACCCAAACTGTTCTGGGATTCTGTAATTAAAAAAGAGCTGTCAGGACAGGAGAAACTTTTTTACAGCATGTGAAAAATCTTCCCATCTAATCCAAGAGGAAATCGTAATGTGAAGAACATCAGTGTTTTAATGGCCTCCTAATGAGGACGAGCTTGGCCAGAGCTGTGAAGAACACAAATGGAAAGCAGACCAGCTCATTTCTCCTCCAGGGCAAGGATTAGGTTCTCTAGGGAGGGCTGCGTGGATGTGCCTTCAGCAGGTAAAGCTTCACCTGCCTCAGGTCTTCTGGCAAGACCTTGAGGTAGGAGGCTGTTGGCAAGAGCAGAAAAGGAGAGCAGGAAGGCAGGGGGGCCATGCTCACGTTTTCTGACTTCTCTGTCAGTTTATTCCTCCCTGCTTGCTGCAGGGGAAAATTAAGACAATTCTACATACCTAAATCCCTGGCTAATTAAAGCACTAAATTAAAGCCCAAGAAACCCTTGAAACTTCAAGAGGAAAGAGCCATGCAGGGACAGCACGTTCATAACTTTACATGTCTGTGGCTCTTCCTAAGGCATGGGAGATACACAGCCACAGATAGGTGATCACATCTAATTTAAAAGCCCTCATTACTCCCTCGTGACAGACTTGGATATTTGCCTGCCTAGTTCCAAGGCCAGAGTGGAGTAGATCCATTTAAAATTAATATTTTTCATTCCTCTCTCCGCTGTGTGCATTTAAAAGCTGTCCTTGGCTTCATCTCTGAGCTGCTGGCTCTGATCAGCCCAGCAGTGGCTGCTGGAGCTCTGCTCTGAAGCACCAGTGGGTTCCTACTGCTCTCAGCTCATGCTAGGAGCAGAGCTTTCCTGGAAAAGCAGCTGCTTTGTTGCTGACATCTAACATGGCTTCAGCAAGCCAAGGAGGCTTCATTTCCAACTGGGAAAAATGCAGCTTTCTCATTGCATCCCAGAAGGTTGTCAGGAGTGCCAGGCTCTGCTTGGCAGGACTCAGCTGGGGCTTGCAAGGGAAGGAGAAAATGTTCCTGTGTGAGGAGCTAAGGTCCTTCTACTGTGAGGACTCACTCTTCTGTGAGCGATACAGGGCATATCACGTCAGAGGAAACTGCTCTCATGAAGATGAGACCCCACACAGAGATCTGAGTCCAGCTCTGGGGCCCCTACATAAGAAAGACCTATTGGAGCAGGTGCAGGGGAGAGCCTCAAAGATAATCAGGGTATTGGAGCAACTCTTCTATGAAGCCTGAAAGATTTGGGGTTGGTCAGTCTGTAGAAGAGAAGGCTTCAGGGAGACCTTATAGAAACCTACCAGTACCTAAAAGGGGGCCTACAGAAGTGATGTGGAGAGACCCTTTATGAGGAAGTGTAGCAATAGGATGAGAGATAACTGTTTTTAACTGTTTTCTTCACCACTGAGGGTAGTGAGACACTGGAACAGGTTGCCCAGAGAGGAGTTGGAGGCTCCATCTCCAGAAACATTCAAGGCCAGGCTTGCTGAGGCTCTAAACAACCTGATCTAGTGCAGGGTGACCCTATTCACTGCAGGGAGATGGACTTGATGATCTTTGAAGATCCCTTCCAACCCTGTGATTCTATGAAAGGGGGGAGATTTAGATTAGGTACTGTAAAGAAATGTTTTACTCTGAGGGTGGTGTGACACTGGAACAGGTTGCTCAGAGAAGCTGTGGGTGCCCCATCCCTGGAAGGACAGGTTGGATGGGCCTTTGGTCTGGAATGCAGCTCTAAAAAGAAGAGAAAAAATGTATTTCTTTTTAATGAGCAGCTTGGTTTCTCCTTGATCTGACAAGGTTTGCTGAGTCTTTGACAGCAGGCAGAAGGTCATGTTTCAAAGCTGCTTTTGGTTCAGAGCAGTACAACTATGGGTCAAAAAGCATGAAAGCAAAGCTGCTGCTCCCTCATCCTCCACATTCAGCCTGTGAAAACTGCTGGCTTCAACTTTAATTCTGGCAGTTTATCGTCTAGATCAAAGTGCAGGGAAGAGCTACAGCAAAACAATGACAAAAAGGCTCAAGCCAAAACAACAGCTGATGTCATGACATCAAACATAATCCTGCCTAACCTGTAAGCTGTGGCTGTGTCCTGCTGAGGATGGTTCCTTTTTCTCATCCACGGCTGTGTGTTGTCTTTGCAGCACAGCTTCTTGTAGCTAAGAAAAACTTTTACTAAGCTGGAATTGGCTCAACTGCCTTAAAACACAGAATGAAAATGATAAGTGAAACAAAAGAGAGACCGTTAAGAGGATGTAGGGTCCTTCCCTACAAAGCCTCCTGTCTTCCTATGTGATCCTTTCTAATCCAGAGGCCCCCAGATTTAAATTAATCTGTTTCTGCCTTTATTTATTTTTTCTTGAGTCAATTTCCTACATGAACTGCCTGGTTATGTCAAGTATTTGTCTTTCTTTTAACTTGACTTGCTGTCAGCTGAATGCAATGCCCTGCAAAAACACCTGCTGACCTGCTGTATACACAGTCACACATCTGCATTTCTATATCATCTACTTGTAGCTGAATATATGTGTGTATATAATCTATATCTCCCTGTCTATATGCCAATTAATCTATATATCATAGAATCATAGAATAGTTTGGGTTGGAAGGGACCTTAAAGATCATCGAGTTCTAACCCCCCTGCCATAGGTAGGGACACCTCCCACTAGATCAGGCTGCTCAGT
>VZTY01018238.1:258847-290640 GCA_013400935.1 Turnix velox | reverse complement strand
TCAGAGCTGCACTCAAGCCACTCTCCACCCAGCCTGTATCTGTGCTTGGGATTGCTTCGACCCAGGTGCAGGACCTTGCACTTGGCCTTGTTGAACTTCATGAGGTTGGCTCTCAAGCCTGTGAAGGTCCCTCTGGATGGCATCCCTTCCTTCAGGTGAATCAACTGCATGACAAAACTTGGTGTCATCTGCAAACTTGCTGAGAGTGCACTTGATCCCACTGCCCATATCTCCTATAAAATCACCTCTCTTGACCTGCTGGACACACTTCCCTTCATGCAGCCCAGGATTTGGTTGACCTTCTGGGCTGCAAGACACTAATTTTGTCCAAGACATCTCTTCTTCCAAGGTACTTCCTTCTTCCTTCTCTTTTGGGAAAGCAGCTGCCCCATTGCTTCCATTTCAGTCTGCTCTGCCTTGCTCCACCACAAATCCTGGTGGAAATGGGGCTGATCAGGTTCACTAATGGTCTGGCTTTGGTGGTATTTGCTTACCTTACACAATCACAACATGCCTCTTAAATATTTTATCAGCTTTGCAGGGTCATTCTCATACCATGGCACTGCATTGCACTAGAGAATAGAGCAGGCTGGAGGAAAAATGATGCTCATGTGCTGCTGAAGAAAGGTTTTAAGCAAATGACAAGCACTAATGCTCTGCTAGAGCTGATAAAACAAACATCCCTGTTGCAGTGGGGCAGATTGGAGGCAAAAAGAAGTTAGGGCAGTTGCAATAACAAAGACCAAAGAACTGAACTAATAGCTCCAAACTCTCAGTAGCTGGCTGTGATCTGAAGGGTGACAGCAGTCCTGGTTTAACTCTGATCCCCTCTTTCTGGCTGTCGATTGATTTTTTTACTCACTTGAAACTGACTCCCAGGAAGATTTGTGTTAAATCTTGTGCTTATTTTCTGTGGGCCAAGCTCTCAAATGACTGGTTTGGCAGGGTCTGGGACTCTCTGCATCACTGCTCCAACTACTCTAAGCTGGAGCAAGCCTCTCACTCATACAGAACATCCTCATCTCAGTCTGGTTGAGATGTGATGGAAGGACTAGTAATAATGAATGTAAATTGGAAGAGGGTAGATTCAGGCTGGATAAAATAAAGAAGTTCTTTACAGTGAGGGTGGTGAGACACTGGAACAGGTTGCCCAGAGAGGTTGTGGATGCTCCCTCTCTGGAGGTGTTTAAGGCCAGGCTGGATGAGGCACTGAGCAAACTGGTCTAGAGGTGTCCCTGCCCATAGCAGGGGGGTTGGAACTTGATGATCTTTAAGTTTCCTTCCAACCCAAACTATTCTATGATTCTATGGTTCTGGCTGATCTTTAAGTTTCCTTCCAACCCAAACTATTCTATGATTCTATGGTTCTGGCTGAATCTCTGCAGAGCAGAGGGGAAGGAGCTTGCATTTGCACTGATTCATTTTTTCTCCAATAATAACTTTGTAATGCTGTCCAGAGCAGCCCAGAGAGAGCAACAGTAGCAGTGGACTGCTTGGAAGAGGAATTCAATACTGCAGTCAGGTCTGGGAAACCATGAATCAGCTGCAAAGGGCAGTGTTACCTCTGCCTGAGTACATCTTGCTTAGCTCACACTGTCAGGTGTAAATATAACCATGTGGACAGTGAACTAGTCTGGTGATGTGCCTTCATGTGAGGTATCTATTTTTGCAGACATGATGAGCCTCTTTCACTATTTGGTCTCAGAGGTAGAGCCCTGCTGATAAGTATAGGTTAAGCCCTGCTGTTAAGGTGATGCAGGAGTATATGATCTCAGAAATGCCTCCAGTTAAGGCCATTCCTTGGTATTTTGGAAAAACATTGGCTGTATTCCCTTAAAGAGCAATCCATGTGTGCCCACTGCCTCAATCTTACAGTTTTTACAGAGGGTGAGTGGGAACAGGGGCACGTCTCTGCCCTTTTCCCACTCATTTTAGGAGGATCATAGAATCATAGAATAGTTTGGGTTGGAAGGAACCCTAAAGATCATCGAGTTCCAACCCCCCTGCCATAGGCAGGGACACCTCCCACTAGATCAGGCTGCTCAGTGCCTTGTCCAGCCTGGTCTTGAACACCTCCAGAGAGGGGGAGTCAGCAACCTGTTCCAGTGTTTCACCACCCTCACTGTAAAGAATTTCTTTCTTATGTCAAGTCTAAATCTACCCCCTTCCAATTTACATCCATTATTTCTGGTCCTCCCATCCAATATCATATTAAAAAGTCCTTCCCCTGCCTTTCTGTAGGATCCCCTCAGGTACTGATAAGTTACTATGAGGTCCTCCCTGAGCCTTCTCTTGTCCAGCCTGAACAACCCCAACTCCTTCAGCCTGTCTTCACCAGATTTGGACTTCTGGAAACTGGGGGGATGGTGGGAGGAGCAGCAGAAGCTGTGCCTGTGCCTCTGAGGGAGAGACAGAGTCTCCTGCAGTGTGACACTGAGACAGAGCACTTGCAAGAGGGCTGCTCCCCCTTGCTAAGGCTGCACCTTTCAGATCTCAGCCCCCTGCCAGGTCAGGCCATGGCTCTGGGACTGCCAGCAAGGTCATCAAGTTGCCTCAATCTAGAGCTGTCTTTTCCCACTGGGGAGATGGGTTCATCCTGACTAACTTTAGACTACTGTTTATGTGTTATTGTGCCAAGGTCTGTATTGCACCAATTTATAGTGAGGAATGAGGTTGGCAAGATAACAGGGGCATCACAATTAGAGCTAATTAGCCCAGCAGGAAATCCATTTCCAGGCAGCTTTTGGCAAAGAGGTGAGGTTGGCAGGATAACAAGCATAGAGTATATTTTGATATAAGCACACTCCAGCTGAAAGGAAAAGTAAAATAACAGCTTGTCTCATCCTTATGTGGAGGCCTCAGGATGGGCTCCACCACCTAAGTCTTCATGTTCCAGGCTTTGCAGCCTCCATGGCTTGGGAAAGGTTCAGAGAACTTGTTCCTGCAAAGCCAGCAGGGCTGCTGGAAGGCAAAGATGGGCTATAAGGTCTCCATGGTCCCCCAATCCACAGCAGAATGTCCAGCACTATGGTCTTCCCCCAGTTTTGAGGCATGGATGCTGGTGGGGGGTGGAATGAGGGATTGCAGCTAAGAAATCAGCTTGGAGAAATACAGGAGTTATCCATAAAATAAATAGGATGTAGGCACAACCAAACTCCTGGAAATTATTTGTATTTGAGTGCTTTATTATATTGGAATTGCAGTGATATTATTAACATTTGTACAAATGCACAAAAATCCTGTCTCTTCTAGCTAGAAAGAGATGTAAAAATCTGACCTAGTTGAACAGTCTCAATGAACTCATTGTCCATTTGTAACAATAATGGGATCACAATGCAACAAAAAAAGCTTAACATAAATTTAAACATATTAAATGCTGCAGCAAGTATTTACATTTATGTACCAAAAAAAAAGAAAAAAAAATTATCTCCCTCCAGTAAGGAAGGTGGTTGCTTTACAGAATAAAACAAACAGACAAACAAACACAAAACCTTTGCATACAATAATACAAACAACCTCAAGCCCAAAACTGACTGTGACAGCACCTTTTTTTTCTTTTTTAATATAATATATATATATTTATATATAAACTTCGATAGTTTAGGCTTACTCCAAGCAGTGCTAAAAGTTCTTTAAAAGCAGGACAATGGCAATAGGCATAAGAAGCAACGTTCAGCAATGAGCTGTTGGAGGAAAGGGATACAAAGCCCACAGCCACAAACTGGGAAACACTTGGGTCACAATGATAAAATCCTTGGCAAAACCTCTCAGTGGCAATTAGTCTTACTCAGAAGAGCAAATGCACCTTTTGTGCAAAACACTTTGTCTGCTGGAAGCACAGTAAAGGTTGTCTCTGACAGGGATCTCAGTGCAATCTCTGCTCTGAGGGAGGTGTGGGGGAAAGTCTCTGGAATTTCCTAAATTCCAGCAAGGAAAACATTTCCCTATCAGTCCTCAAACCTCTTTTGCTTCCTGATGCTGATGCAGTTTATGCAAAGCCAGAAGAAGCTTTCACTCTTCATTGGGAAGGCTGCTGTGCAGGTTTTTAGGCAAAAAAAAGAGATTTGGGTCTAAGAGCTGGGGCTGTTGAGGCTGGAGAAGAGAAGGCTGTGGGGAGACCTCACAGTGGCCTCCCAGTGCCTGAAGGGGCTACAGGAAAGCTGGGGAGGGGCTGTTTGCCAGGGCATGGAGACACAGGATGAGAGGCAGTGGTTTGAAACTAGAGCAGGGCAGGGTGAGGTTAGACATTAGGAAAAAGTTTTTCACCATGAGGGTGGTGAGACACTGGAAGAGGTTGCCCAGAAAGGTGGTGGAAGCCCCATCAATGCCTGGAGACATCCAAGGCCAGGCTTGCTGAGGCTCTGAGCAGCCTGATCTAGTGCAGGATGTCCCTGCTCACTGCAGGGGGTTGGACTAGATGGCCTTTGAAGGTCCCTTCCAACTTCATAATTCTAAGAGTCTCAGGGCATCAGACAGCAAACTCTTACCATGGTACTCTTGAACCAGATGAACCTCAACACAACAAGTGCTTAATTTGCATAAATACAGAACTGGAGATCCTGATTCCCAGGTATTAGAGAAGGCTCTAAACATAGCAAATTGCAGTTATTGATTCCTGTCCAAGGAGAGGCTGGGAAAGGATCAGTTTTCCACTTAGAGAATCAATCTTGCCTGTGAGTGTGTGTGAACATTGACATTTTTGGCCTCATGCAGTTTAGGATGTGCTATAAAGCCATTTTTGAAAGCTATGGAAACCCAATAATGGTAAGCAATTTAGCTCTTAAGTGTAAAGCCACTGATAAAGCTGAGATAAAGCTCTGGGGAAAAAAAAAGAAGAAAAAAAGAAGTTATGGATGTAAGCAATCTCTTTTGTCTTTGTAGTAAAATGAGTATTTCAGCTGATGAAAAATTGAATTTTATTGCTTTATTTTTTTTGTCCTCAGAAATTTTTAGTCTCTTTTCTTAAGTCTTTTTTTTTTTATTTTTTTTTTTTTAAAGGTGCTGTCCCTAGTCCAGTTATAAGGCAACATATTTTATAGATTCAGAACTCTAATACATAGTATGGCCACTGTTATCACAGCAGCTTCGCAGCTACCGTGGGTTTAGACAACAGTCAAAAGTGCACGACAGTGCACAACAGAGCCAGTCTCCCGACCTTACAACATACAGGACACTTTGGTTCTCAGGATGAGAGATTACAAACGTAGCTTAGATGCTGCCTCACACTTTGCATAATAAAAACATTTATATGCTGTCATGAAGAGGGTGTAAAGTCTTAAGTCACACTGCAGACCGGCTGTTCTCAGCTCCTCCGTCCAGGCAGGTGTGAGAGACAAGTTGTAGATATGCCACCAGTGAAAGCATATAAATGTGTCTGGTGCAAACGTTTTTTGTTTTGTTTTTTTTTTTTTTACAAGAGCATTTATAAATGATTCAACAAGGGAGAGCAAGAAAGAGAGTGAGAGCTAAAGTGCAATTTAAAAAATAATATAAATAATTGAAACGTAGAAATAAGATACTAATTAGTTGTAACTGGTTTTGTTTTATAGGCACAGTTTAGTTTTTACATCTATGGATCAATCTTTTTCTCCTCTTTCCCCCTCCAGTAATTTCTCTCTGATGTATAATGGAGTTTCAATGGTCTAAATCTAAGGAACACTGCTTAGTAAGAGGACAGAAGAGGCAATGATAAGGCAGTATAGTGCAACTCACTATGTGATATTAGAAAAGAAACAAGGATGAGGTTAGATCTTTTGTGGTGATGTATAAAATCAGCCTTGGAAAACAATAAAAAAAAAGAGGGAAAAAAAAAAAGGCAGGCTTTCCAGTTCTATGTTGCTTTCTAAAATGAGCACATTTTCTAATACAAAGGAAACAACTGAAGGTTTGTAATTTGTTTCGTTGTTACCTTAAAAAAAAAAAACAAAAAAGCAAAAAAAAAAAAAGAAGCAGATGCTGCTTTAAGGAAAACATTTAATTCTAGGAATTTCTGTACAACTGGCCTCAGCAAACTTTTCCATCTTAGATGGATGATTTCTGCTTGAGACCCTAAAAGATTAAGATGCACACACACCTAGAGTAGTTTATTGCAAAACTAATATTGTAACTTAAAAGAAAAAAAACCCTAACAGCTTCTGTACAAGAATACTGTTCAAATGGAATGTGTTAAAATAACATTTATTAATAAATACTTTATAAAATTCTATGTGAACACTAAATTAATAGATTCCTGTTTTAAAATTGCTTTGGTCCTCATGAATTTTCATAAATTCACTATATATGCTCTTTTTTTTCTTTTTTGTAAAAAAAAAAAAAGGTATCAGCTGCTAAAAAAAAAAAAAAGCACAATTTTTTTTTGCCTAAACTAAAAGTCTAGTTTTTCAACACTAAATGTTGTCACTTAAAAAAATATGAATCCTCAAAAGTTGGGCATTTAACAAGAGTTATGGCTGGCTTGTTAGTTAACAGGACAAAGTTAACACACTAAATCCACACGCACGGAGGCACTGAACCATTGACTTTCCACTATTCAGAAGCTGGGCAGCAGACATTTAGCTTCGGAGCAGGAATGAACTCCCAACAGCATGAAATTTTTCCACAAATCATCATCATTGTCCTTATAAAACATACCATGATAGCACACAAACTACTTGTCTCCCACAGGCAGCGTTAGGAATAATATGGCTTTGCATAAACCCACTCGGGGGAAAGAGGGAGGAAAATGAAGGATGAAGGAAGCGGGTCGCTGCATCCTTTCTTTCCCATTAAAGTATTGCAATTATCCATGGCTGACATTCCCAACGTGCTCTTCCCACGGCGTGTGACAAGAGGTTGCTGGTCTCAGAAACATCTCCTCCATCCACCCTCTCAGCTCCCAGCGAGGCAGGCGAAGGACACGCTCCTGAGTTGTCTGCAGGATGGGGCACGGAGCCTGTGGCTGGATTTTGAGGCAAGAGGAGCACAGCAAGTCTCTGGTAGTAGTGGAAAAGCAGGATTTCTCCTCAATGGATAAAAAAAAAAACAACCCAGGAAGTGCATTGAGAGTGCTTAGGAAGAGGAGTATGGCAGAGGGAAAGGGGCTTCTTCCACAGCCCTTCCTTGCTCAGGCAGCCTCTGGTGCTTGGCTCAGCCTGGCAGCTTGAGGAAAGGCTGCAGGAACACTCCCCTGGAAAACAAGAGCATTTTAAAGTGGAAGAAAAATCTGATGGGTGATATAAGGTGCCTGGTATGGTTGGTCCTTTTCCTGCTGATAGATGGGGCTGATAGAAATGTGCTGCGCCGTTGCCTTGGCCTGTGAACCTGTGACAGAGTTACAAGAAGCGATAGCAAAATAGCTTTTCATCCTTTACTTATTTCCACATCACTAGCAAGGATTACACCTAAAGGCCAATAGGATAGAGAGGAGACATTTCATTGTAATTACACATTTAGGCCAACATGTGTGGTTGGCTTGCCTAGTTAGCATTAAAAAAAAGAAATAATTGAGCTATATATAATACACATCAGTCAAACTGTCAAGTTGCTGAATTTTAACAAAACTTAGGCAAGGTTGGGGTTTTTTTTTGCTTTTTTTTTTTTTCTTTTTTTTTTTTGCTTTTTTTTCTTTTTCATGTAGAGGTTTTCAGTTTAACAGCTAAATATTTTAATTGAGGAGACTGAATAAAATGAAGCTAAACCGTAATTCCAGTGCAGTACAGCTCAACTCTAATATAACCAACAACTTTGATTTTTGTTTTTTTAATGTATTTAAGTACTACTTGTATAGAGGGAAAGTTTTTTTTAAATTAACCCCGTGATGGAATTTGCTTTTTCATGGTGAATGATGAAATTCAGACACAGAGGAGATGCTTATTTGGGCTATTTTACATAGTGGATACTCAGCTGGAACGTTTTGCTCGACTGCATATTTGAAAAAAGATCCCTTGGGAGCTGTGGTGAAGCAAAACCATTTAGCTATTACAACTGGAGGTTAAAAAAAAATTATAGATTCAGTATTTAAAACACTTCAAAAGTATATGTTTGTCTAAAATATAATAGAAAATCCTTTACATTTTTATTTTTCGTATGTTTTTTTTTTGGTTCTTAGACTATATAATCAAGTCAAGATTTACACTGTACATTAAAAATCTTCCTTTGAATGCATTTGCATAAATGGAAAGCGAGCTACTAAAGAACAATGATAAAAAAGTTATTCACCAAGGTAAGAACTAATTGAGAAATTAATAATCCTCAGAATTTTTTCTTTCCCTTCCAGGCAGGCCCTGCTGCTTACAGTGCCTCACACTTCAGTTGTTTCAACTCTCCCTCCTGCACTGAGAAAAGCCACCCCTTTAAGCTTCACAACTCTTCTGGAAAAGCAAAGATGCAACCTCAGAGGAGAAAAATTTCAGAACCAAGTCTGTTCAGGGTTAGTGGGTTTGCTGGGAATAACGTGGATTACATTTTGCTATTAAAGATGCAGCTCAAAACATTTGACCACACACCACCAGCCCACTCTCCAGCTAAGCTGGGGGGAGGTTTTGCCACTTAGAGAGCAAAATCAGGTCCCAGTCAGGGACAAGGCAGTGAGTAATTAACCGGCATCATCTCTGCCTGATTTTCCCATCAATCACTGGTGCCACTCGGGGATGCAAATCAGTTGTGCTGATGGGGCACACCCAGAGTCCAAACAAAAACCTTAATTGTGGCATAAAGGCTCTTTTCCAGACCCTTTCTGTGGGCTGGGTTTTCTCTGCAGTACAGTGGGGGTTGTTTTTCTTGCAGCACTTTTTTAGCTGCCGAGTGCATTCTGCAAATTATTTAGCGTCCTAATGAGACAGTCCCTTGCCCACCATAAAAGTGCCGTTGAAACCCAGAGAAGCTGCACCACTGTCTGCCAGCTCGGGATCGCTCCGTGGAAGCTTAAAGGAATGCCTGCAGAGAGCAGGGAATATCCCTGGGAATTTTAAAAAATGGCATTTTTCCAACTGGTCAGAACCGTTACGCTGATTTATTTCTCATTTAGAGCCCGTGAAACCTGAGGCTGTTACCTTTCCTTGCTAGAATAACAGAACAGAACTTGCCTGAATTATTATTATACACTACAAGTTGGGGGTTTTTGGTTGTTATTTTTTTTCTTTTTTTTTTTTTCTATGTCAACGACTGGCAGTGCAAAAGAATTGCTGTGATTCTCAGGTGTTGCCGCTAGCTAGCATCAACACAGCTGGCTCTCTCTCTCACTCCTGCTTCACCTGGGGCTTGGGGCTGTTTATTAAAAACACTAAATCAGGAGCTGCTTTCCTAAATTTTTAAAAGCCAAAGGCTCAAGGCACAGCCCAGCTGTGGGTGAAGGACTTGTGAAAGCCACGACCGTGCCGACAGTTTTTAGACAGGCTCCAAGTTTTTGCTTGTTCTTTGAGAAAGAAGAGAAGGGAGAGAGAGAGAGAGAGAGAGAGAGAGAAAGCCTTGGGATGAAAAAAAAGAAAAAAAAAAAGGAAAAACTGGAGGAGATAAAGGGCAGGACAGGAGAGAGAGGAGAGGGGGGAAGGCTAGACAAAAGAGCACACTATTTAGGCTTGTTTTTGTCCCGATAGCCACATCCTATGTAACCACTTTGACAGAGGCTCTGAACGCAAGACAGGGTCTGCTGATAGCACAATGCTAACTCATTTTTTATTGTGCTGTCAGCAGGTGCCCTCTCTCTCAGTATTTATAGCCTAATTAGTCCTAGTTACCTACATACGACTCTGTTTAATACTTTTCATGCCTCACCTTGGCTAACAAGCTGCAGTTTTAACACAACTCTGTATTTCTGAGGCTTTTTAGGCTTAGATGGGTGAGCAGGAAACATGACTATGTACAGAAACAGTTAGGTTTATAAACAAGTAACTGGTACCAAAAAAAAAAAACAAAACCAAAAAACAACCCAACAAAAAAAAAAAGAAAAAAAAAACCTGGAGAAAGCACCAAAGCATTTCTCAAGCTGAAAGCGTATTAATTGCATAACTCCCTTTTACGTAACTAAGTATAAAAGACATTTTAATAACTATAAAAATGAAAGCCAAAGAGTCTTTTCAAGAACTGAGGAATCTTCCAGGCTTGAGTTAGGGTGGCAAATGTCCTTAGCACAGAGGACTTTTCCCTAGCAGTGTCTCATCAACCACCTTTAAAGGATGGGGTTGATGTCTGTTCTGTGGCTGGCGAGCTGGGTGAGAGTGGAGCTTCCCACGACGTCGCTGACGGAGGAGGAGGTGGTGATGGTGTTGTGCTGGATGACTTGCTGCTGGGAGCAAGCTGGGACTGGGCTGGCAGGAGGGCTGCTCTCAGGACCTGGGAAAGAGGTGAGGGCACAAGAGACAACACACATTCAATTATCCATCTGAGTAATCATCCCAGGCTGGGTGACACCACTGGAAAAGAGATACGCTACCACAGCAGCAATACCAACAACCTGAGGCATGAACAAGTCCCAGGATCTTAAAATCAAGTCCCAGGATCTTAAAATCAAGTCCCAGGATCTCAAAATCCTGAGTTATCCAACACTTTCCATCTTCTGACCTTCTGCAGACTTTGTTGGTTTATTTTTTTTTTAAACCAATTTCTCCGATACCAGCCTGACTTCAGCAGCCAAGACCTTGAAAAGAAGTCCAAGACCTTAATGATTATGTCAGGATAAAAAGTCTGGTATCTGAAGGGCTATAAAATCATTTGGGATGCCCAAATGCTTTACTTGCTCCATCAGGAATCAAAATTAGAGTGCGGTGCACTGCAGCCCAGAAAATCTAATTCAAGCAACAGTTGATAGGCATATAATGCAATTATGGATTTTTTTCTTTTGAGTACTGTTAAAGAGCCAGATGCAGAGTGATGCAGAGGAGACAGAAACGGGCTCTATTTTAGGAGAATGCCACAGTCTGGCAAATATTAACCCTGAGGCTCTTATTCTAGAGCCAAGCAAAGAATTTGGCCCTAAATTGCCATGCTTGTAAAATGCATCAACTAGACACAAAGAATTCTAAGAATTTGTTAGATGAGAATTTTTTAAATGAAATAAAAAAAGACAAGAGTTAAAATAGAAAAAAAAAAAAAGTTGACAAACCTTGAAAACCTGAGCCACGCCTGGTCTGTGCCACTGTCAGAGCACAGTACCATTCTCGCTGGAGGGGACTGTAATGTTTTCCTTTTTAAACTTTCCTTTTGAGAGTTATTTTAAAGTGCTGGCAGTGCTGTGCCCAGGAGGACTCTTGAAGGTTCTGCAGTTGTGAGTTCAAGCAGGATCCTCCGCAGGGGAGCGAGTGTCCATCCATGTGTGCATCTCCTCGTGGAAGGGAGGGCTGGGGGAGGCTAGCTCTGCCACGTGGAATGCAAACCAGGGCTTTTTGTTGTTTGGTTTTTTTTTTAAATTTATTTTGTTTTGTTTTGTCTTTGAGCAGGGCTGGATAAATAAGGGCTCGGGTAATGTTTGAGAAGACAGGTTCAAGTGAGAATATGACCAAGAAGAAGGGATTCTGGAGGGAAGAATTAGAAACTGGGCTTTCCCATGTGGAGAAAGCACGAACACACCAGCTACTTACTTAGATATCCTTGGGATTCTTTCTGCATAGCTGTTATCGGACAGTCTTTATGTGTTAACAATAACTGTTTCAGCTGTGCTACCTCATTTTTCAGCATGGAAACCTCGTTCTAGAAAAGAGAGAGAAAGAGGATTTAGTTTGTTGAAAGTTTAAACCTTTCTTGCAAAGGTTGAACCAAAGAACACACAAAACTGCTTCAGGGCTTTGGAAGAACTGACCAAAAAAAAAAAGCCCCTCTGTGCCCATGAGCTGGGTTCACACTAACAGTTGTCCTCTGCATTATTTTAAAACCTTTTCTGGAGGCAGTTTGGTTTCCAGATTTGACAACATGAACTGAGAAGCAAACTAACCCTTCACAGCACTAGAGATAATTTGTCAATGTTTTAATCTCCTCAAGAAACACTCTGGCTTTCTGTATCAGGTTGGTGCCCCAGATACATGGGGGCAAACAGCAACCTGTTCCTCTGGGCAGCATGATGGCAGGGCTGTTACCTACAGCATGTCACTAGGTGCTCACACCTCTCTATTTCTGGGTCTTTCCGCCTTTGGCAGTGCACAGGCACACCTACAGATAGGGCAGAAGTACTGTGCCCACCACCATAAAGAAGAGCAAGACCCTAAGAAGGACTGTTATTGATAACATTGGAGGTATTTTTGCCCATCCAGATCGTTCTTTTCCTTGCTGGTATCTCACTGGCTTTGAATGAGGGTTTAGCTAGATGCTCTGAGGAAGTCTTTTACACTTAATGGCACTTCCAAAAATATATCCCCACAAAAAAGCAGTGACAAGGAAAGAAAAGAAATACAACTCCATCAAGCAGAGGCTTCTAAATCCCAAGACAGCTTTTTGCTGGCTTACCCCACTAAAATCATAGAATCAGAATGGTTTGTGTTGGAAGGGACCTTAAAGATCATCAAGTTCCAATCCCCCTGCTATAGGCAGGGACACCTCCCAGTAGACCAGGTTGCTCAATGCTTCATCCACCCTGACCTTAAACACTTCCAGGGATTGAGGGGGGCATCCACAACCTTTCTGGGAAACCTCTTCCAGTGTCTCACCATCCTCACAGTAAAGAATTTCTTTCTTATCTCCAGCATGAATTTCCCCTCTTCCAATATCCATCCATTACTCCCAGTCCTTCCATCACACATCCTATGAAAAGTCCTACCCCAATCTTTCTGTACCCCCCTTTAGGTATTAAGAGGCTACTCTGAGGTCCCCCCAGAGCCTTCTCTTCTCCAGCCTGAACAACCCCAACCCCTTCAGCCTGTTCTCATTAAGGGAGTTGCTCTTGATGAATTGACTCTGATGACGCCCACGCTCTCAGTGGGAGCCCCAATGGAGGCAAGGGCTGGGCACAAAGAGCCCCTCTGTGTCCTCTGGGGCTCAGACACAGCGCACCTGAAGCTGCATGTTTGTCTGGGTGAGCTCTTCTGCTTTCTTTTCCAGTGACATCACCCAGACCTTCCTCTTCTGTCTGCAGCGCGTGGCGGCGGCTCGGTTCCTTTCCAGAAATTTCCTCCTCCTCTCATCCGGGTCTTCATCCACCACCCTCCTGCGGCGGCCTCCGCTGGGCTGCGGCGGCTGGATGGTCTGCGTGGGCTGCATCTGCTGCGCTGCCGGGGAAACCTGGCGGGGGAAAAAAGGCTTTGGCAGGGGGTGGTGACAGTGGGGGGGGGGGAGAAAGTTATGGAGGTTGGATGCGGGAAGGGAAAGGGAAATCTCACACCCTTTATCCCCGGCGAGGTCCGCGACAGGCACAAGGCGAGAAAAGCCGTGCCAGATGCCACTGAAATTAGCTGCTGGCAAACCCTCGCTGTGGTCAAAAAGGGAAATTTGTTTTCTTTTTTTTTTTTTTTTTAAATGATCCTCTGAATATTAGTAGGGAAAATATTTTTCTCCTCGCAGTCATTAAAAATATTTCACTTAGGTACTTTCTCTGCCACCACTTATTTCAACCCTGAAATGTCAAGTTTCTCTCAGCAACTGGTTTAATCAGAGTAGAAGACTGTAGCAGCCTTATTTCTGTCTCTCTCCTTTTTTTCTTTTTTCACCCCATATTCCTTCCAAAATTTTAGGACATTTCTACTTCACAGACTGGCCATCTCCATCTCATGCTTTACCACCTCCAGAGACAGGAGGCTTTTGAGCCCGTGTGGAGCCAGGAATCTGAGGGCTGGGATCACACAAGGCACCTCAGCTGGGGCCAAAAGAAAGGATTTAGGTAACTACACTCAAAGCTCTTGCATTCCAGCATCCCCACAATGTGTGGAGAAGGGATATTCCCCTTCTTCCAGGCTGGACAAGGCACTGAGCAGCCTGATGTAGTGGGAGGTGTCCCTGCCTATGGCAGGGGGGTTGGAACTCGATGATCTTTAAGGTCACTTCCAACCCAAACTATTCTATGATTCTGATTCTTGGGCATTACCCCTGGGGACACTCTGCTCCTTTTTATTCAGCCTGGCTTTGCTGCCATGTAACTTAGTTAAAAAGATGTATTTCTGCCTTTTCTAAGTGTAGGAGAATATTGCTCCTGAGAGCATCTGACCCACAACGTTACAGAAAAGGCACAAAGTGGGGGCAGCCCCACATAGTCTGTGCTCTGAACCCTGGGAAGATGAACCACACCTCAGAATCACAGTGTCAGGGACTGGAAGGGACCTCAAGAGATCATCAAGTCCAGTCCCTCTGCTGGAGCAGGAAAACCCAGATCAGGGCACACAGGAAGGTGTCCAGGTAGGGTTTGAATGTCTCCAGAGAAGGAGACCCCACACCCTCTCAGGCCAGCCTCTGCCACCATTCTGCTACTCTGACAATTGAAAAGTTTTTTCTTATCTTTCTGTGGAACTTCTTGTGTTCCAGCTTGCACCTATTGTCCCTTGTCCTATCACAGGAGGTCACTGAGAAGAGCCTGGCTCCATCATCCTGACACTCACTCCCTCCATCTTTATAAATATGAATGAGGTCACCCCTCAGTCTCCTCCAAGCCCCAGCTCCCTCAGCCTTTCCTCAGAAGGGAGATGCTCCAATCCCTTCATCATCTCTGTGTCTCTGTGCTGGACTCTCTCCAGCAGTTCCCTGTCCTTCTTGTCAGGAACCAGCATCAAACTTAACACTGAAATGCCTGCCAATAGCCAGCTTTTGGATTGCTTTCCTCTTCCCTGTGGTGCCCAGGCCAGGGTGCTCTGGGTTCTGCTGGGGAGCCCAATCCAACCCACAGGAGAGGTTTGGGAGCTCCTACTCTTATTGCTGCTGCTGCTGCTCTGCCACAGTCTGGAAACCTGAATTGTTGACTCAAAATTAACCCTCGTGCTCTGGCAAAGGCCCAAACCTCCAAGGTGCTTCCTTTTGACTCCAGGGAGTGGATGTACTTGAGCTTTGTCAGACTGAGCCCTGAATTTCAATTGCAGCAATTAACACATGTTTGCCCAACACCTCTGTCTGACTCAATTAAAACGATACCATCGTCTTGCAAGGTCACTTTTTTGTCTAAAATCTCTCCATAAACTGCAAAGAAGAGTTTGCTCCCTCCTGAACTGACTTGTGGCAATTAAAGTGGCAATTTTATGGGTAATTATTCCTTGCATCTGATAACGTGCTTTTTGCATGAAGCCAATTTTCTTCCCAGCTTTATGTTGCACAGTCAGGGAATCAGGCTCACAGTGGCAGAAAAACACCCATTATTCCTAGTCCCTCCATCACATATCCTATTAAAAAGTCCTTTCTGTAGCCTCCTTCAGGTTTGAGAAGCTACTCTGTGGTCCTCCCTGAGTCTTCTCTTCACCAAGCTGAGCAACCTCAACTCCTTCAGCCTGTCCTCAGAAGGGAGTTCCTCTAACCCTTTGATCATCTTGGTGGCCCTTCTCTTTTATCTGTTTCCTCTTTACCTGTTAAAAGCAGCAATATTAATGTTTTACAGGAGTGATACCATGGACTCCTCCACCTGCCTGAAAGTATTTATCCTCCCAGCCCCTTGATGAGGTGTCAGTAGTAAATACCCTTGTTTTAAAAGCCTCCAAGAGGTTAATTGACTTCCTGCATCTCATCCATCCAGTCCACACTCTGCTAAGTGCATCTTCATTCTTCCTCTCTTGTGTACCTCAGGTTACTTTTAGTTTTCTCTGCTATGAGATGATGCCTTTTTATTGGAGTTTTTAAACAACTCCAAGGAAAATAACTCATTAACAGATGGGAAAAATAATTGAATTCACAAAATACAAACTGAACTCAACTTAGGAAAGCTCTGGACATCTCGCAGGGGAGTCTACTGGTCTCTTATTTAGACTGTTTCTCTAAAGCCAACAATTCATTTTTCATTAGCAAATGCTTCAGGGAAATCCCATGTGCCTACAGCCTCTGCAATAATAAAACTAGATGTTAGTAAATAGTTAATGTTGTGGGACACTGGGATGTCAGCCAAATCCTCTCATTTTCTTTAATGTTTTCTAAGAGCTTGTCTGAAAGGTATTTGCAAGCAAGGCAATCCTTCACAGACTGAACTTCTCATGGCTGGAATTATTCTTTGTCCTCATTCTATGCTCTGCCCACTTGTACCTGTCCTCCTTATATTTGCTCCCTGCCATGTTACAGTGAGTGCCCCTGGAGCTTTGTGTTATTGTGTGATCGTGATGCAAAACCCACCATCTTAAGGCATTAACAGAATTCCTCTTAAAAAGGACTCTGCTAAACTCCATGTTCACCAGTTCATTAATTCAAGGAACATTCAGATACTTAATTATCCAGATTGCTAAAGCAAATATATCAGTCCCAAAGATTAAGACCTCCATTTCATTCGATGAGTTCTCATCACCTAAATCAAATTCAAAATCTCTTTCCTGGTTTAAATCTCTCTCCTTGGACTGGATTCACCATCTTTTTCTCCAGACACATCATCTACCAACTTCTACCAATTCCTGCACTCTCAGCTAAACTTGGCTCTTGCTCATTCTCAGCTGTTGGGGAGTGCTATGCTCCTCACAACATCTGGAACCTTTTTCTCTAAAGAAGTGTATTTTACCTTAAAACCATCTCTACTGTCCCCAGTCTTTAGAGGAAATAGTTTGCTAAGTTCAGTGAGGTTCTGACACACACTCCTTTCTTGCTTTGAGCATACAAAGTGCCATTTTACTTCACCCTCAGGCTGTGCTACATGTTTCTCTCAGCAGAACACTCAGATCTCTTAAAATCTTGACCTGAGACGTTCAGCTTCAAGCACATTAAGCAACATACATAATATGCTAATCTCCATAATAAACCTCAGCCATAAAAGGACATGTGGCAATTTGCAGAGCTCAGAGCCCTGAAAAACCTTGGAGCTCCATATAAAGTCAGATCTTACAAAGGCCAGGCAAATTAAGCAGCAAAACAAGTTGCTGCTTCACTCCATTATCTGCACCACGAGGTTGGTGCTTCTCCAGCACCACCAGTGAGTGGCAGCCATTCACCAACAGCCTGAGGGGCTGGTACCTAAGGAGATATGTGTGTAAGAAGGAACAATAGTAGGTTTTGAGAAGGATTTTGAGGTTCTGACTGGGGAGAACAGCAAAAGCCATGGGTGCAGGGTGGCACCAAGGTCTACCTGTGCTTGTCCAGCTGAGTGCAGCGGGGGGTGCGGAGAGCTCTGGTGATGTGCCGGGTGTGCGTGAAGGTGCGAGTGGGAGTGGTGGTGGGGATGGTTCTGCTGGTGGTGAGGCTGAGGATGAGGATGGTGAGCCGGATGCTGGTGCTGATGAGGGTAGGAGTGATGGGGTGGCAGCGTCTGGTGCTGATGATGGTGGGAGTGCATGTGATGGTGTGGAGTCTGCTCCTGCCGTGAGCTCATCATTTCCATCATGTGGCCCATGGTGTTCATGTTCCCATTCGACATGGCGGCCGGATGATGAGTCAGTGCTGCCTTCAGTCTCTGCAACAAAACAAGGCCAAAAAAAGTGAACATTCATACATGATGTTACCTCTGCTGTGAGGGCAGGCTGAGAGAGCTGGGGCTGTCGAGGCTGGAGAAGACAAGGCTGTGGGGAGACCTCCCAGTGCCTGAAGGGGCTACAGGAAAGCTGAGGGGGGCAGTTTGCCAGGGCATGGAGACACAGGACCAGCAGCAGTGGTTTGAAACTAGAGCTGGGCAGGGTTAGGTTTGAAATTAGGAAAAAGATTTTCACTGTGAGGGGGGAGAGGCTCTGTAAGAAGATGCCCCGAGAGGCGGTGGTGGCCCCATCCCTGGAGACATCCAAGGCCAGGCTTGCTGAGGCTCTGAACAACCTGATCTAGTACAGGATGTCCCTGCTCACTGCAGGGGGGTTGGACTTGGTGGTCTTTGAAGGGCCTGTCCAACCCTATGATTCTATAATTCTACAATCTAAGCATTCAGGATGAGATTTCTGCTATTGTAGAAATGGTGCCCTTTCCTGTGGTTTGACATTTATTTAGTTTTTTTTATTTGCTACTTCCTTTATAAAAGGCATCTTATTTCAATTTGAGAAAGAACTTACACTTGGGCTCTAATCTAGTTTCCCACTGTAAATGTGTTAAGATACATCTGAACTGAAATTTAACAATTACACACTTCCTATGTGCTGCTGAGGAAAAATAACCTGTGAGCAGCTGTTGTCCTTAACATTTCCAAATTCAAGTATTAGGCTGGTTACTATAAGCAGCTCTTCAAAATGCTCACAATAACTGGTGTTACCCAGGAGCATACCAGGGGAAATTTGAGAAACAACAAATGAGTAAGTCAAGTCATTCTGCATGTCATTACTAAGACTTTTTTTGTGGATCTGAGACACCAGGCAGATCTAAGCCAAAACATCAGCAAAAGCTGCCTTAACTTTGTTTTTGGAATCAAAATGCCCAAAACCCAAGCTCTCATTAGCCAGCAGAACATGTAACAATGATCTCCCAATGCTACAGTCAAAGAATTCTGCAACTGAACTAAAGCATGTCTTATTCTAAACTGCAGACTTTCAAAGAAGCTTAAAAAAAAAAAGAGGGAAAAACTTAATCTGCAAATAAACATTTTTTTTTTCAGCTGTAAAAACTTATTAGTGTGGCATGACTTCAAGGAGAATAAATTATTTTGTTTTCTTTCCATAGCTCCTTGTACCACATCCATTTATTTGAGATAGCAAATCAAGAGAGACAGTGAGAGGTCTGACGTGCAGCTGGCTTCAGTCAACAGGGGTCATTTCCATTTGGGCTGTGTATTTGTATTTTACAAGCTCCTTGTTCCCTGTTCCCAACGGGAGGGTGGGCCAGCTGCCCTGGATCCCAGTCCTGGTAAGAAACCAGCTCTCTATTTCATCCTGTCCCAGTGCAGCATCAGCCCTCACCCAGCCCCTTCTTCCTTCTTGAACTTGGTGCTGAGATCAGCTGAGCAGCAGCAAGAGCCCTCACCCACAGAAAGGTTTATCTTCCCTTAACCAGCTGCTGCTGTCCATCCCAAACATTCAGGGAACTGTAAACTCTTATTTATTCATTTTCCCATTTGTTTTTCTGACAGAACTCTCGTGTTGGATGTTTTAGTCAGAGCAGAGGGAGGGAAAAGCACCAGAAGTCCTCAAACCCTTTGCATGGAGCATGTCAAGAGCCAGGGAGGTTATTGTGTTGTTGTTTGAATGTGTGCTAACTGCAATCAGCTGCTTTGCCTTAGCATCTAGTAAAATGCAGTGACATCAAAACTGAGCTTACTGGGCTGCCCACATTAGCAAATCCCCATCTACAATGAAACAATAACCCTGCAGCCACTTACTCTTTCAGGAACTGTGTGACTGACACCATCAGACACAGCCACACAGGACTCACAACTCAAATCTGCTTCCACCCAACCCCAAAATTTCTACCAACCTTGGTGGCTGTGGTTTATTACAGCACAGTTCCTCTCCTCTCCCCTTGATAGTGCATTTTTTAAAAAAATCCTCACCAACCCCACGCCAAAAGAAAATGTAGGTGCTCATCCTACCTGGCTTTTGGCCCTTACTGGTTATTTTTCTTTTTTCAGCAAAATGACACAGTGACCAACATCAGCTACAGCTGATTTCCCCTGTCCACATGAAGATGATCAGAGGACTGGAGCACCTCTATTATAAGGGCAGGCTGAAGGAGTTGGGCTTGTTCAGCCTGGAGAAGAGAAGGCTCAGGGAGCCTCATAGTAACTTCTCATTACCTGAAGGGGGCTACAGAAAGGCTGGAGTAGGACTTTTTAATAGGATATGTGATGGAAGGACTGGGAATAATGGATGCAAATTGTAAGAGGGGAGATTCAGGCTGCAGATAATAATGAAGTACTTTATAGTGAGGGTAGTGAGACACTGGAAGAGGTTGGCCAGAAAGGATGTGGATGTCCCCTCAATCCCTGGAGGTGTTTAAGGCCAGGCTGGATGAGGCATTGAGCAACCTGATCTAGTGGGAGGTGTCCCTGCCCATGGCAGGGGGGTTGGAACTAGGTCATCTTGAAGGCCCCTTCCAACCCAAACCAATCTATCATTCTATGATTTCCATTAATGGAAATGTCAGTGACACAGTTGACATAAGAAATCATTCACAGACAGCAGCCTGCTTTGCCTCTGATCACGTGAAAAGAGAAAATTCCCCTTTGATCCCACAGGAAACCAGAAGAACATAAACCCTCATCTTTGATGCCTAGGATGAAATAGAAGTAGTGGATATTAGGGCTCCACAGGTATGTGCTGTGTTCCCTGTATTACTGCTCATGATAATGGACCTAACTGGCACATTTACTCCAAAGCCACCCCACTGAATGGCATAAGAAGTCAAAACCTCAAAGAAGTTATCACTGTATCTGGTTTTTCTGGGGACAGACAGTTTTCCCAGTTCTTCCTCCATTTCAAGTCTGACATCATGGTGCAGTGAATTGCTTGATGTTTCCTTTTAGATCATAATTTATTTGCTGAACATCTTTGGGTGAAGCATAAGCCTGCCAAAAACAGGCTACAAGGATTTGTGATCATGAATGAAAAAATACTATCAGCTTGCCAAACACTTCTGCAGTTCAGGATCTTGCCGCTTTCTAATTTTTCCTCTATCATGACATGTATTTCAAGGTTGTCTTGAATTTTGCTCCAGTTTTCTTTCTCCAAAATTGCTAGTGGAAAACAGACAGCATTTTTCAGTTTGTTAGAAGAAGAAAAAGAAATAAATAAAGCTAAATTTAGAGGTTGCCTTTCCTACAATTAAAAGCTCAATTGATTTAGTAGTTTCCACACATATAAAAATGTATATTTGTAGCATGTTGTAGTATAAAAAGCTATAAAAATAATGCCATAATCTGTATATAATGTTAAACCACAACCTTCTCCCATTTGTGCCTCAGTGGAGAAGGAACAAAAAAAAAAACCCTCAAATTTTACAGATTCTATTACCTGAGTGGTCTGTGCTTGCATCAAACAATAAGCTATTATATTTTCCATCTGAATTTTAAGCTGGTATGGGCATGGAATGCTGATTTTGAATAGGATTTAACTGTTCTGAGTAAGTCTGCATTGCTGCATGCAGAAAAAACCCTCTTCCCCTTCCAGTCTGGATGCCTAAATCCCACTAAACTAGAGAAGAGACAAGACCAGCTGTATTTACCAGCTTAATGTCTGGTATATTCTTACCAGGAGATTATATCAGACCCCTGTAGTCATGTGGAATATGATCTCAAAGATATTTCCTTCCACTGTTGTTTCCTCCTGTGTGATGGTCAAGTCTTTTTCACTCGTGCTCGCTCCTCTGAGCAATCACACCCGAGATGAACACACAGAGTATTTCAGACACCACACTTGAGTTTTAGCCTTCCCTCAAACTCTGTGATGAGAGAACTTAAGCTCAGGTCTTTCACAGTTGGCTGCTCAGGAGTATTTCACATTGTAAACAGCAGAAAGTGCTCTGCCACTGTTCTATTTGCATTCCTAAAAGCAAATTGGAGGCACTTCGTTTCCACCCAGTAAGAGAAGTGCAGATATGTATGAGCATGCTTTGGAGACCACCAATTCCAAAGTCTGTGATGCTGTGTGAAATGCTGGCTCCTACACTTCTTGTGCAATAAAGTACAGCCCTACATGTTCATTGAAGGGGGAGTAAGAAGTGTGTGAAGGACGTGAAATCCAGAACTGAAGCGATACTTTACACTAATGTAAAGAGAAAAGTGGGATGCATTTAATTCACAGCTCGCCAGTAAACAGAGCCAAGCTGCTAATCTTCTCATTATTCGCAGAGGCTGTTTGGCAAATCTGAATTGTACTTTTCCCTTCCTTTGTGCTTTCTTCCCTACTTAGTTGGATTTTGTAAGAACACGAACAATGGGTCATCACCCAGGCTTCAGCGCAGCTCAGCCTCTAATAAAAACAACAGATTTGCTCCCTTGTCCTTCCAAAACACCAACTGAATCAAACTTCAGCAAAAAAGCAGTGAGAATCAACTGCAAACAATCAAGGAGGCAATAAAACTAATAGACACCACACTGCTCAAGGACGGGTCAGCTGCAAGAGCAGCTTTAGCGTCCCTGAACTCAGGGCATGGAGGAGCTCTGAGCAGCAGCCACGCTTGCTGATGACATCAGCCCAAGTGACACCTCTCCGGACAACTGCCAGATTTTAAGTAATACAATGCAGGATGCAGCCAGGGTGGCCCAAGTGTACCCTGCCAGAACTACCATCTTCTGGTGACAGCATTTCATTGAGAAGGGCCACGCTCCAGGAACAGTAGAAAAACAGGAGTGTGTAGTCTGCATCTCATCTCCACACTGCAGCTTCCTTCTCTACATCTCAAAGCAAAGGAGATCAGCATCATTATCCTTGTGCAATGCACCACCTCTTTAACATCACAGACCACTACATTTCCCATCAGGGGAAGGAATTTTTAACATAATATCGGATGGGAGGACTAGAAACAATGGATATAAATTGGAGGGGGGTAGATTTAGACTTGACACAAGAAAGAAATTCTTTACAGTGAGGGTGGTGAAACACTGGAACAGGTTGCCCAGAGAGGTTGTGGATGCCCTCTCTCTGGAGGTGTTCAAGACCAGGCTGGACAAGGCACTGAGCAGCCTGATTTAGTGAGAGGTGTCCCTGCCTACGGCAGGGGGGTTGGAACTCGATGATCTTTAAGGTCCCTTCCAACCCAAACTATTCTATGATTCTGTGATTCTATTTTCCATTCCTATTCTCCACACCTTTTTACCAAACAAGTGAATTATAATCAAGAGAGAAAATACACAGAAGGTCCAGTTTGTGCTTCTCACTGCATGCTATTTCTGGCATGAATAATATCTCAGTGCAGTGTTAAACAACTGGGTTTGATTTGCACAGGAGTCAGGAAATGTAAAGTTCAAAAAACTCAAACCCCTAATTCCCACCAAGTCCAAGCCAATCCCTCTGTGTGTATCCACGACAAGGGATATTTAATTATGTAATCACACAACAGACAGCAAAGTGATTTATTGCTGGCAAACGGTGTCACATCATTTCAACATACAATACTGATGGAGGGGTCCAAAAAATACAACCAGCTTCTGCCTGATTTCTCCTCTGTGTGCCAGAGTCCGAAAGGAAAGCTGCTACTTAGCTGCTACCAACCCCTGGAGAGGCCAGTTTCTGACAGCAAAACGCCTGACATTTGGGGGATTAATTGCCTGTGCAATCAGTGGGCAGGCATATACCTCATAACCATCCTAATTCTCCACACACAGACATTTCTTGCTTAGTTGCTCTGCCAGATAAATCTATGGGATATTCCCCTGCATGCTAGGCTGTCACTCAGAGAAAACACAGGAAAAGGAGGTGGCAGTAATTAATAGCACCCTGCAAGGCAGTGGGAAAACTGGGGGATCATCCAGATCTGTTCTCTAATGCCTGTAATAGAGCTTATTCCCGAGCCAAGAGACCACAGAGTCTTTCTTCACACTACACATCAAACACTTTGGCTAAGCCTCTGTCTGGCAAAGGGGCTGGAGCTTGGGTCTTCCTCACTCCTGCAAGGAAATGCTCTAAGTAGGTTTATAAAGTCACATTCCCATCTTATAGCACAATGCAAGTGGGAAGTGCTTGTTTGGCACTTGCAGGGCCATATATACATATACGTATATATTTATGTTTTGCTTGAGCCCACGGTGAATATTTATGGATATATTAAAACATAGAATTATAGGGTTGGAAGGGACCTTCAAATGCCATCTAGTCCAACTCCCCTGCAGTGACAGGGACATCCTGTACTAGATCAGGTTGCTCAGAGCTTCAGCAAGCCTGGGCTTGGATGCCTTCAAGTTTGATGGGACCTCCACCACCACCACCTCAGTGGGCATCCTGTTCCAGTGTCTCACCACCCTCAAGGTGAGAAACTTTTTCCTAATGTCTGACCTAACCCTGCCCTGCTCTACTTTCAAACCATTCCCCTCACCCTGTGTCTCCATGCCCTGGCAAACAGCCCCTCTCCAGCTTTCCTGTAGCCCCTTCAGGCACTGGGAGGCTGCTGTGAGGTCTCCCCAAGTGCAGCCTTCTCATCTCCAGCCTCAGCAGCCCCAGCTCTCTCAGCCTGTCCTCACACCAGAAGTGCTTCAGCCCTTGCATCATCCTCATGGTCTTCTCTTCAACAGCTCCATGTTCTTCTTGTGCTGAGGGCTCCAGAGCTGGAGGCAGTTACTCCAGGTGGGGTCTCACAAGAGCAGAGCAAAGGGACAGAATTCCCTCTCTCTACCTGCTGGCCATGGCTTTGCTGATACAGCCCAGGCTACATCCCAGAAAAATAGGAACTGAGTTTAGAAGAAGTTTGGGGAATTTCCTATATAAGCCAGATAGAGAGCAAATCCTCAAACCAGAGCACTCTTTAACACTGAAAAGAACACGTTGGTTTTGGGTATTTTAATCTACACTCAAAGATCAGAGAGGATTAGCATTGCCCAAGTGTCTCTCTGCAGAACACTGCTCTGAAGCTTCGAGACTCCTTACAAAGTGACTTCAGTTTCTTGCTGAGGATACAAGTTGCTTGTTTGCCTTTTGCCTATCAGGGATGTGATGTACATCAAGGGACACAAGGAAGGCAGATTCCAAGTCTTTTTCTGTCAGAAGACTTCTGAACTTTCATCGCCCACCTCTCACTAAGGCTGATTATGTTTGAGTCATTCATATTTCAAAGAAAAATGTCATCCAAGTACATAAAACTTGGTTGTTGGTTTTTTTTCCCTTCACTGGTGTGATTTTTGAATACTAGTTTTTCCTGGATGAAACCCAGGCCATTTAAAGGTCTAGTAGCAAGCCAGAAATAGGCTTCATGTGCCTTTAAAAACCCTTTGATTTTATCCCAGATGTGCAGTCCTCAAGGGAGTACACACACACACACCCCACACACACACATGTGCCCACACCCTGGCTGGGTAGAGGATATGATCTGATCTGCAGATTTTGTTTCAAGATTACACCAACCAGACCCTGAAATGTAAAACCCAAGCCCTGACCACTTAGAGCCATTAGGGACCCCAGGGCTCTTTGGGACAGAGTATTGATGCTCATTAACTTACTGGGGAATTCAGTGCAGGTAATTAGCCTTTGTCTCATTATCATGTAGTTTCAGGGATTGTCTCATTATTGTGTAGTTTAAGTGAAGTTATTATTTTCCTTCACTTCTAAAGTTAAGTGATTCCTGGAACATTTTTAAAGCATCTGTGGATTTTATTTTTCTAAATAAATTACTAGAATTTAAAGCACAGTAAAGGCACATATAAAATGAATGTGTTCTTCTAGCTTATTTCATTTTTTTAAAGGGTTTGACCCAAAAAATTGAAAATCACATTTTAATTTAGCAGAGGGCTTTCAATTATCTGCCTATGAAAACTAACTACTGGATTTTTAAAGGCATGCATTCACTTATGGTATGGAGAGCATAGATACAGCCCTTAAGGAGTGTTACCAGGTACATCTTTTGTCCATTTTTCTTGTTATAAATAAAGTATAATCTATGCTGAGAGTTACCTGCATGGAAATCATGAATATTAAGCATTCAGCATTACAACACTGCCCTTTTACACCCTCATCCAAGGTCTATTATGCCCTTCCTTATCTTCTCCCCCTGCTTTATCCCTCAGGCTGCTGCCCTCCACCGTCTCCCCTTTGTTTTTCCCCTCCAACATCACCCCTCCATTTGCAGCTCAAGTTCCTGCCTTTTTTTCACCATCCTGTGTGTGTGCATCAGCTGCTTTTAAACAGCAGTATCTTGGGTCAGAAGCATTGAATTTCAAAGCCACTTGAGGCTTCAGCAACAGCTGAACCTTTTACCTTCTACCATCCAGCTATGAGGATTTTTAATGCACTGGGACACTTACAGTGGTCAAACAAGATAGAAGAAGAATAGGGCTAAGAAATATGTGGTTTTTTTTCAGTGGAAAAGTCAAAGCATGAGTGTGATTTACACTAACATTGTGTTTGAAGGAGGTGGGAATCCATCCCCACACACTTCTTATGGCTTGGCTGGCGAGCAATGAGTTAGTAAAAGGCAGGATGAGCTGCCCACTCTGCTGTTGATGCTAAGCTAACTCTTTGGCAATCCTGCTGGTGTCAGAGCAAACCAAAAGAACAGCCTTCCCCAGGGAAGGGAAGGATGCTGCTTGCTTGCTAAATCACTGACTCATCCTGTCATTTCTGGACAGCTGGATTTGGCTTTCCTATAGCACGTACCATAGGATACACAATAGATATGCATGGGTCAGGGGCCTGGCAAGAGCTACAGTTGCAATGGCTGCCACAGGAGCAGGATTTCCTCTCCAGTGACAGGTACAGAGCATCCTGCTTTGCCTCATTGTGGACTCTTCCCTGTCCCTCCTGCCCAGAGGGAACGGGACAGAAATAACCACTTGAGGGCTAATTCCTAGCAGAGGTAGGGGATAGGCTGGGGATAGCCTTGTAGAAGGTCCACACAACACCCTGCAGATGTGACAGAACAGTTGAGTGACCATCCTCCATGGGGACAGGTGATGTTAGACCCAGACACCTTCCCATGTACTAGAAACAGCTGCTGGGATCACAGGAACAGGCAACTACTGCAAAGCAGTCACCCAGCTGTGCTCACAGTAGGGATGAAGCTTCTGAAAAGCATGTCAGGGGTCCAGCTGTTACCCTACCTTCATGGTTTTTTTAAATATTTCTTGTGTACTTTCACTGAGTGTGGGAGAAAGGCATAAATATAGTCTGCTTCTGGTGCTTAACACATCTTTCTGTCTCCTCTCCCAGCCCTGCCGACAGCATTATCCATCTTCCTGACACCACCATTGTCTGATTCATCTGACATTATGCACTAAAAAAAAAAAAGTCATGTTCTGAACAAGATTGTAAGGCTGTGATCTCATTCCCATCTCAGACTCCACAGCACCTCCCATCTCTTGCTGCTTTAGAAACAGAGGGACTGGGAGGGAAGCTTATAGAGGACATGCAGTGAGGGAAACCAGGCCAGTAAAGTCACATAAGCAGAAGTAAGTTGGAAATCAGAGAAACTTCAATTGCTCACCTCCTACCTACAGTGTGAAGCAGCAAAATCTTTCTCTTCTTCCATTAGTTAGAGCTGTTGAGGTACTCAGTGTGCCCTCCAACATCAGCAAAAGGGAACAGTGCTTTGGGAGGGGATGGCAGGGACATCCTGACTGTGTTAAGGAAATTGCAGAGACCTTCTGTCCATCATTCCTCTCTTTTTTGAAGTTAAAAAGCCTCATGCCCACCTGGAGTTACTGTGTTCAGCTCTGGAGTCCTCAGCACCAGAAAGATATGAACTACTGGAGAGGGTGCAGAGGAGGACACAAGGATGATTAAAGGGCTGGAGCCCCTCAGGCTGAGAGAGATGGGGCTGTTGAGGCTGGAGAAGAGAAGGTTTCACTTGAGGAGACCTCACAGCAGGCTCCCAGTGCCTGAAGGGGCTACAGGAAGGCTGGGGAGGGGCTGTTTACCAGGACATGGGGCCACAGGATGAGAAGTGGTTTGAAACTAGAGCAGGGCAGGGTTAGGTTAGACACTGGGAAGAAATTCTTCCTCATGAGAGTGCTGAGCCACTGGAACAGGATGCCCAGAGAGGTGGTGGAGGTCCCATCAAGCCTGAAGACATCCAAAGCCAGGCTTGCTGAGGGTCTGAGCAACCTGATCTAGTGTGGGATGTCGCAGCTCACTGCAGAGGGGTTGGACCAGATGGTCTTTGAAAGGTCCCTGTGAAGATCCCAACCCCATGATTCTATAAATTCTACTCATCTCTGTGACAATCAGGACTAAGGGTAGGATGAAGTTCTCCCTTTGAGCTGACACACCAACAAGTCAGCCAAAGCTCCCTGATGTCTTCTCCTCTTTGGTTACACCTCCCATTGCCTCTCCTGTACAGCTTCTGCCTCAGCCCCACCAGTTCCCAATTTATGGGCAATTAAGAGCAGCTCAGTGATGGCAGCTGAGGCATCTCAGTCTCACTGCAAACATGCTCCCTGTGCTCCCACAACCTCTGTCCCTTTTTCCCAGGGAACATCAGCATCCCACTGGCTGCCTACAGCCTTAACAACCCATTAGTAGCCTGGCTAAATGAGTTACTCTTTCACGGCTACTTCTCTTTGGAGATCTGCCAAAGGAAGAAAGACAAGGGGCAAGGAGGGCAGAGGCAAAGCAGATTGGGGGGGGCTTGGGTGGACAGAGGAAAGGGAAAGGGGGAGAAGAGCTGAGGAGGAAAGATTGAGGCAGCTAATTTTTTTTTTTTTTTTTCATTTTTCTCTGTGGTTAAAGCATTGACAGATAATTTATTGTGCATTTTGATGGTGCTCCAGCTGGCAGGGAAAAGAGCTATCTGTTTATTAATTCAATTAGCCTGCTTATTTATCAGCAGAGGGTGAGGAGGTGCAGTCACAGGCCAAACTGTGCCAGTCTCAAACTTCCTGCTGGCAGTGGGAACATCCCACCCTGGCTGCTCTGGCCAGTGCTCTCATCACCACATTGTCTCAGGCCTTCTGAGGTAAGAAAAGAAGAAAAAAGAAAACCCAACAAAACTTAGCAGCCTACATTATGCACATCAGTGAACGTGCAAAGTGGGCTTTGCTTACACCCAGAGTCACAGGGCTTTGCAGCCACCAGTTCAGTGCCCCAAAAGCATTTTGTTGTGTCTGACACCCTGCCCAGAGCTGATTTTTTTTAATCCATGAAAAAGGATGAATACACTTTGAGTTTTGAGTTTAATGGGGACAGCCCTGAAAGCAACACACCAGCACAGCACTGAGCTGCTGGAGGTGGGGGGGAACAGGGCAAGGAGGGTGATCCTGCCCAGATGCCCACACTTGGCATCATTGGTGAGGGAGGAAAAAAAGAGGTGGGGGGAAACTCTGGCCTTTGAATAGCAGAGAAATGCCCTGAAAGCATTTCAGAGGGCTGGAAGAGTGATGATGCCCACCTCTTTTCTCTATCTAGGAATACCAGGTTTCTTTCCTGTTCATTAAAAAGTCCAAAACTTCTAACTGTTGAAGCTCCAAATTCAGAATCTTGTTCAAACCACTGATATCAAACAATATTCAAAATGCTGTTGGAGCTATCAGGGCTGTTTCTAAAAGCACAAAATATGTGGAATGTGCAATTTCTCTATAGTAAAAAAAAATCCCTTCAGCCCTAGAGCCAGCAGACCATAATCTCTATGTGATTTCAATGCTTTCATAAATAGTGTTTATTTTTCTCTTACTGCTTCTATAAACTGTCTCCTTTCCTGTTCTGTCACACTTAAAACACAGTTACAATCTAGACAAGCTTCAATGTAGCCCTTAAAACACACTGTGGCTTCTCATTCACGCAAGTCCTGCAAAGCTTTGACAGATAAAAAGACCACTGGAAGGACAGAGGGATGAGGCCAGGATGCAAACACCCCCAAATGCTCCTGTCATTACTCTTCCCATTTTTTCCCTCCACTACCATATGGTCAATGAAAATTTACATGTTAAAAATTCTTTTTCTTCACTTCAAATTTTATTTAGAGGCATTATTTCAACTTTCTGAAATCTCACAGAATGTCTGGAGGCAGGACACCACACCAAACTGGGATGATATGGAACACTGGAGTGGAACAGTGACTGTTTCCACTTGAAATCAGCTCACAGGAGCCTTTAACAAAAGGTTCAGTAGAAATGCATCCCTTCTGCCCCCCCCACCTCCCCCTCACCCCAAGCTTGCTTTTTAGCCTCTCCTGGCTGATGATTACTTTAATATTCTGAACCAAGATCCTGCTTGACAGATGATTCCACTCCTACTAATAGTTTGGGCCATGTACCAACATTTTATAAATTCTTAATTTTCTCACTGTAGCCATATTGAACAGTTTTGTGCAAATGAGGCTTATAATTACCCAGATAAATCAGCCCAATGCAGTATTTCTTAGGATCTTTCTCAATTTTCTCCCTGGAGGATAGGATCCTATCTGCTTCACTACATTCAGGCTAATTGAAGGGCACTGACTTTTCCAAATGGATTCATTAATTACTCCATCCAGATTCTCTGTGGGGTTCTTCCTTCAATGGGTGATGCTTGGGTTGTTCTATACCATCCACCCATGTTTAGCAATGTTGCTCTGATTCTCAGCTACAAGCTAAAACATTTGCAGATGCATTGGCAGCAACAGTTCTGGCTTTAACTGCAGAGTGTTGCAAAACAAATGTAATTCCACTTCTCCTTTGCTTCTAATTTAATGTGCATTCAGAATCTATAAATACTGTAACCACGACTGCTTCAATATGTTTTACGCCTTGCCATCATAAATATAAACAACCACACCAAAGGAGAAACCCTAAGTTCACAGGTAATGCATTGCCAACAGCAGAAAAAAAAAGAAGAGAAACAAGTGTTTGCTGTCACGTTGCAGAAAATCTGGTATTTAAGGCAGCACAAGGTGAAATTAAACTATTAAATACAAAGCTGTGCTAGGGAATCATGAGCCTGCACCCATTTTATGTAGTAGAGCAGCAGCCTGTGTTTTCAACAACTCATGTGTCATCCCATTGCTCACTCTAACATCAGGAAGAAGCCAAGTAAATAATGAAGACCCAGCTACTCAACACCTAACATAGAATCATAGAATAGTTTGGGTTGGAAGGAACCTTCAAGATCATCTAGTTCCAACCCACCTCCCACTAGACCAGGTTGCTCAGTGCTTTGTCCAGCTTGGCCTTAACCTACCTCCAGGGAGGGAGCATCCACAGCCTCTCTGGGCAACCTGTTCCAGTGTCTCACCACCCTCACCATCAGGAATTTCTTTCTTATATCTAGCCTAAATCTCCCCTCTGGCAATTTACATCCCTTATTCCTAGTCCTTCATCACATATCCTATTAAAAAGTCCTACCCCTGACAAAAATGAGGGTGGTTGTGGTAGTCATCTTCAGATAGCAGAGGCAGAAGGAAACCTGGCAGCAATCACAGAGTCTGGCTCTGCTGGAGGGTTTATCAGCTTTCCCCTATAGCAGGCACAGCCTCACACTACTTAAAATATTTCACATTCTGAGCACTTGGTTGGTTAATTCCAGTTAACACCAGTGGTAGTGATGCCAGTTATGGGTATAATGGCTCTCCCCACATTGGTATGGTGGTGATGACAGCCTCCCTACTTTGTTCCTGGACAAGGGTAGAGAAGACTTGTTGAGGCTGTGGATACCTCCTCCCTGGAGATGTTTAAAGCCAGGCTGGATGAGGCATTGAGCAACATGGTCTGGTGGGAGGTGTCCCTGCCCATGGCAGGGGGATTGGAACTAGATGATCTTTGAAGTCCCTTCCAACCCAAACCATTCAATGATCCTCTGATTCTATGATTCTAATTCAGGTCTATGAGGTAACTGGCCTGGGAATCAGTGACACAATCTGCTGTGAGTGAACAACAAGCCTTCATGCTTTCCAGGAATCCCAAAGCATTCTGTAAACACTGGACCCAACTGTGGATGTTGCCTGGCCTCTTAGCGTGGGTCCTTGCTAAAGCACCTCAGGTTGCTTTAAAGATGAAACTAACATCACTAGAGGTGGTGGGACACCCACTTTACAGTTCAGTGAACTAAAAGTCTGAGAATGCCCCAGTATCAAATCTCCCTTAATGGGAGAGCCAGAAACACAGTCCAAGAGCCGACGTGCTTACAAACAAGAAACAGTCCTGCTCCCTTTAACAGCTTCCTGATGAAGGCTCTGCAAGTCCTCAGGATGCAATAAGGATCTACCTTCTTGTGTCTAATTAAAGACAATAACTTCATGTATATCTATGAACTGACAATAGAAAAAAA
>VZTY01018238.1:189686-258302 GCA_013400935.1 Turnix velox | reverse complement strand
TTTTTTTTTTTTTTTTAGCTTGAACTATGTGGTTGCTTTGGGCACTTATTGTAATGCCAAAAAAAACATCTAATGGTACAACTCATCTAACAAATGGGTGGATGTATAATTCTTCTCATGTAACATGCCACAGACCTAAACAAAGTACTCAGGTAAGTAGATGACGTACACAAGGATGTAGATAGGGCCACGGGGGTGCCTGCAGGGATGTACTCTGCTCCACAATTCAGGAAAATTTCTCTTCCCTGCTGTCCTTTCCTTCTTAGCTCAGCAGTTGTGTTTCCCCAAAGCTCTGACAAAGACGGACTTGGGAAGGAGCTACTTTTCTGGGACAGAAAAGATGTCTCTCACAGCTTATCTCTTCTACATGAGGTATCCCTTCTCTCTCAGCAGCTAATAAATTCACTCTTTCACTGGCCAGTGCAGCAAGCTAAGTACCTTCAAAGCAAATGTCTGAAGCAACTCTGTCAGCTCCTGGCAGGACACAGTTATTCTGAATTTGAGTGGTTGGCAAATTTGACTTATTTTTTTGTCTTTTACCCACTTTCTCATCTTGTCTCTCATCTCTCCCTGGTTTCTAAACAAATGTTCATCAGTCTGAAAAAGCAGTTCATAAATTGTTCACAAAGAGAAGTAAAGAAAGGGCCCCATATCTTTTGCCTCTTATTTGGTTTGGGTTTTTTTTTTTCCTTTGAGGCCAGTGCTGGCAGACAGTGGGCAGCAGGCAGGGAGCCCCCCTGCCCTGCCT
Organism: Turnix velox; assembly: GCA_013400935.1. Taxonomy (NCBI): domain Eukaryota; kingdom Metazoa; phylum Chordata; class Aves; order Charadriiformes; family Turnicidae; genus Turnix; species Turnix velox. The sequence continues at coordinate 257,554 of VZTY01018238.1, read as the reverse complement.
TCTCCTGCCAGCTGGATGGTGGCCGGCTGGGTGGCTGCAGGGGAGCTAGGCTGATATATGTCAGCTGGGAACCTGGACCCATCCCTCCCAGTCCATACTGGTTAGAACAGCATCTGGTTGTGTTTGAGTTCTCAGAATCCAGCCAGAGACGTTTTTTGTTTAGGTTAATGTATTTTATCACCTTCATGACAGTGAAAAATCTATAGCGTGGGTGCTCAGATTCTTAAGACAGGGGGGTGTCCAGGACCTATGAATCACAGGGAATGTTTTGCAGGGAGAGGGACACTCACTGTGTTTTGCAATATAAGAAAATCAGTCTAGACATTACCAACTTTAAAAAAAAAAAAAAAAAGTTGAAATCAGCCCACTAAGACTTCTCTGAATTAGGTTTTGAAAAATTCAAAAACAGCTCCATATGCTCAAATGAACTTGATCGTGAGCCAAAAACAGTCAGTCAGTCTCAGCTCCGACTGCCTCAGTGCTACACCTTTTTGTTCTCCAGCTGAGGAATATGACACACGATACACACCAGTGAATTGGAAAGCAGTTCATTTTCTGGGCAGCTGATAGCAAGGATCGATGGGGCTCACTCCTCACAACTGCTTCTCCTTCCCCCTCTCCCTCTCCACTCCTCCATCCCTCCCTGGCCTACAAATGGCTCCCATCACAACACCCATCGGGTGTAGGGAAGAGTTTTGCAGGGCAGCAAAATTTAAGTATATCTCTCTGTTTAAGTATTCAATACCTGAAGTGGGACTACAGAAAGGCAGGGGTAGGACTTTTTAATAGGATATGTGATGGAAGGACTAGGAGTAATGGATGTAAATTGGAAGAGGGGAAATTCAGACTGGAGATAAGAAAGAAATTCCTGATGGTGAGGGTGGTGAGACACTGGAACAGGTTGCCCAGAGAGGTTGTGGATGCCCCCTCTCTGGAGGTGTTTAAGGTCAGGCTGGACGAGGCACTGAGCAACCTGGTCTAGCGAGAGGTGTCCCTGCCCAGGGCAGGGGGGTTGGAACTAGATGATCTTGAAGATCCCTTCCAACCCAAACTATTCTATGATTCTTTTACAGACAATTTTGCCCTGAATCAGACCATTACATTATTTTCTATCTCAACACCTTTTCTGTTGCAGTTGCTTGAAGAACAGCTTTACTACTTTATTTCCCAGTATGCTGAGGGGGAGAGAAAAATGTAATAGGATTCAGTGGCAGTTAAATCTGTCTGCAAGTTGCTTAAAATTTTCCCTAATTCTTTCCTGTCAATTTTACTGGTATTTTTTTTACCATTATAGAAGCATTCTGAAATGTTTTTGTAAGATTTAGAGATGAACGCCCTCATTTAACATCTATATTTTTTAAAAGGGGGGTCAAATACCATTTCACTAGTCTGCAAAACTTTGTACTTTCAAAAGATTATATTTTTCCATTATCTTTTTTGCATTGAAATCCTTGGATGTGTCCTTAAAATCACTATATTTTGAGTAATCAGTAACATCCTTAAGATTAATATGCATCTGGGCTACAAAAGGAATAATAATAATAATTTTACAAGTGTTTTTAAACTGGTACATGCTTGGGAGAGCCAAATTATATTCACTTATACTAGTCATATTGTAGTTTAAATTAGAATTAGACCTTAATAGCTGCTTCCAGAGGGTATTACTATTAGCCACAATGATTTAAAATTAAACTCATCTTTATCCATATGGATATATTAAACTCGTCTTTATCCATATCCATAGTTATACTGTGATTTTTTTTTTTCCATCTCCTTTTGGTTCTGGAGTTCTAAATGACTATAAAATAAGTAAAAATGTACTTTGAAGTAACAGAATCCACAGCTGTGATGTCAAACTGCACATCAAATGTCACAGCCTAGTTGCAGTGTGGCATCTGTCATGAATCCTACTTTCTTTAAGATGAGTTTCTCTCACACTGTGGCAAAATAGGATAAATTAAATGTAGCACAGCAGAGATATTGGAAGAATTCACTTCACACATGCAGTTGTTGCCCTGGGACAGCTGAGTAAACAGCTTGCAAAAGTCTGTTCGAAGGCTGCCAGCTAGTTACACCCATAATTTCATCTCTATTAACAAAAACAACTCAATCTGTCGCAATGCCTCAAGTTGATTACTGAGCATCTAAATTACAGCCTGTTGCTTGAGTAACCCTCTGCAGCAGCAGGGGCTGTGTTTTCATACCTGTTCAGTACTTCCTACCTTGCTGATTAGTAGAATATCCATCAAAATGGGCAAATGCAGAGGAAAAGATCCAGAGAGGTTCTGGCAATACTATCCTACAACTCAGAGAAAAATAGTTGTGTAATACTCTTCAACTCAGTGAGTCAGAATAACAGGTCTTATAAATATATCCTTCTGAGCTGGATATAGGATAATCTGTGGGATGAAAGAGTGATTTGATGGAATAATTTAAAAAAAAAATCCACAGTTACTTTTTTTTTGCAAATAATGCCACTGTCATGTTCAAATAGTTGATGTTTCTGATACAGTGCTCAACACTACAACTTCAACACAGGCTTACTAAACTTCAATGTGATGTGCTAACAAAACCCAGAAGACTTCTTAAGCTGTGACACCAGAAATGAAATGGAAAATAACAGCTTGCTGGTGAGCCTCTTACTGTAAATTTGAGAGTCCCTCACTGAGGCTCCCCAAGTGAGCTATACCATGCTAATAGGAAAGTCAAAATGTGACCAGAAATCAGTACAAGCAGCTTGGCCTGGGGACTGCAATACTCAAAGTACAGAAAGAACTGACCAAAGCTTTCACTAGCAAAACAAAAAACTCCATTCCACATGTCAGACTGTCAATGGAAATAATTAGGAGCGAGGGTAAATACAAAAGAAATACCTGGAAATTCTCAAAGACTGGCTTGAGTAATTTTCCAAATTAAAGGAATGGGTTTGAAGGTTTTTTACACTTTGGTTTAATTTCTGTTCTTCCTTTAAAGCTTCATTAATCACACCAAGCAAAAAAGCTCATACAAGGACTCCATGGATTCACATCATACTTCAAACCCAGATCTGTTGACTCTACTTGATGAAAAAGAAGGCTTTGCTAATACAGACTACGAATGTGGAGCAAGGGAACACAAATTTTTGTTTGTGGCAACAATACAAAGGCTGATGTGTAAAACACACATGCACTGCAATACATTTAGACTTTGTATTCATATTTAAGCACGTGCTGCACTACAATACACTGACATTCACTACTAGGAATGTATCAAGTCCTTTGAAACACATAAAAAATTGGAGAACTGCAAGCACCACCTCAGCCACACATTAGGATTCCCCAACTTCTGTGTTGCACAAGCAAACTGTGCTTCAGCAAAATGTGGATGACCATCACTCTCAATATTTGTAGCTATTTCTAGTTCTTGCAATAAGCTGCCCTTATAAAAAGAATTAGTTTTAATAATTCTTAACTGAGTTTGATTAAGTTTTTAGCTGCAAAAGGCAAGACTAATGAAGACTTCAGACAAAGATTTAAAAAATCATGTATTCAAAGGAACATGCTCCCTCCTGTTCAAATTTGTCTTTCCACATTGTCTTAACATATTAAGAAATCTTAACACATTAAACAGAAATTGTGCAATAATTGTAGAGATTAATGACAAGAGTGGGAGAAGACAATGACTTTTCTTTGAGAAATTATCTGGAGGCACTTTGCCTCCAGTCTCCAATTAAAAAGAAACCACAGAACACCTTTTATCTTCCCCTATTTCAATTTCTTCCTCAAAATACTGTGCTTAAGCAGTATCCTGGACCAAAAAACAGGAATGAACTAGATAACATGAGCAATCTGGGTAATAGGCTTTACGTAGTCCACAGAATCTGAGCATGATTGTACTTATTTCACAAAGGCTGTGTCTGTGTGTACATTACACCCTGAAATGTATAGACAGTGTGCAAGAGCTGCAGCATAACTGAAGAGAATTCAGGATGACCTGAGGGCTGGAGGACCTCTGCCATGAGGAAAGACTGAGAGAGCTGGGGATGTTGAGGCTGGAGAAGAGAAGGCTGCACCAGGGGGGACCTCACAGTGGCCTCCCAGTGCCTGAAGGAGCTACAGGAAAGCTGGGGAGGGGTTGTTGTAAGGACATGGAGCCACATGATGAGAGGCAGTGTTAGGTTAGACATTAGGAAAAAGTTCTTCACCATGAGGTTGGTGAGGCACTGGAACAGGTTGCCCAGAGAGGAGGTAGAGGCCCCATCCCTGGAGGCATTCAAGGCCAGGCTTGCTGAGGCTCTGAGCAACCTGATTTAATGCAGGATGTCCTTGCTTATTGCTGGGGGGTTGTACTAGATGGCCTTTGAAGGTCCCTTCCAACTGTATGATTCTATAAATTATATGTGCATCACTCTGCATCATTCCCACCAAAGCCAACTTCTCCAGATAGGTTCTCCAAGACAGAAGTCCCATACAAACTCAAGATCAGCCCAAAGTGCCAGCAAATATCCCGTACAGCTGGTGTGACACAGAGTTTATATGCATTTTGCAGGTCACCTTGCAAAATGTGGCTTTACATTAGTGTTGGAAGGACGGTGAGATAATGATATTAGATGGCAAATTATGATTGCAGCATTTAGGACAGTAAAGGAGAATGGGTGATTTGTGTTGCTGGTGATCATGCATGGAAATCGCAGCAGTGAATTGCTGCTTACATGCTTGCAGTGGTTCATTTTACACGATGGCCCAGGTTGGAAGGGACCTCTCAGACTATAGAGTCTAACCATCAACCTAACTCTGACAAGAACCATCACTAAACCATACCTGTAAGCAGTAGGTCTTAAATATCTCCATGGATGATGCCTCAACAACTTCCCTGGACAGCCTGTTCTAATGCTTAATAACTCTTTCAGTGTAAAAATTTTTCCTAATATCCACTGTAAAACCTCCCTTGGCACAACTTGAGGACTTCAATTTTTGTACTCTGCCTATTACTTAGGAGCAGATGGAGTTCCCCACCTTGCTACTTTCTCCTTTCAGGTTGGGGTCTTTGCAACTTTTCCCTTCATGCTTTTATTGACTGGACTCAAGACTGTGCACACACAGCCTGTGTGCCTTGTTCACTGTACTCCCTGGGACCTGTTCACACACAAAACACACAGAATTACAGAATATCAGGGATTGGAAAGAACCTCAAGATAACATCTAGTCCAAACTCCCTGACAGAGGAGGAACACTCAGACCAGGTCACACAGGAAGACATCCAGGTGGGGTTTGAATGTCTCAAGAGAAGGAGACCCCACACCCTCTCTGGGCAGCTTGGGACACTGTTCTGTCACTCTCACTGTGACAAAGTATTTTCTCATATTTCTGTGGAACCTCCTGTATTCCATTGCCACCCATTCCATTCCTGCACCCATTGCCACTTGTCCTATCATTGGAGGTCACTGAGAAGAGTCTGGCTCCATCCTCCTGACACTCATCCTTTAAATATTGATAAACATGACTGAGGTCACCCCTCAATCTCCTCTTCTCCAAGCTAAAGAGCCCCAGCTCCCTCAGCCTTTCCTCAGAAGGGAGATGCTCCAATCCCTTCATCATTTTTCTGTCTCTGTTCTAGACTCTCTCCAGCAGTTCCCTGTCCTTCTTCAATTGAGGGCCCCACAACTGGACACAATCCTCCTGTTTGCCCCAGTTCAGCCCCTGGCAGGTCCCTGGGTGAGGCTCCTGCCATCTCAGCATCTCCCCTTTCTGTGACTGCAAAGCAGCTCATGGTCACTAGGTGGACAGCAGGACGCAAGCACAGGGTGTTATTTCTACCATGGCAATTCAAGTGGAAATATCTGCGAGGTTCTTCCCAGCCCAAAATTTCCATAAGGTTCACTTCCAAGTGAGTATAGAGTATAAGGATGGAGTATAAAAACATCGGGGGCGCTTGGTAACGTTTGTAGTTGTTAGGAACGCAGCAGCTGAGTGAGAGCTCAAAGAGTTGGCACAGAATCTCCTCCTCCTCCAGCCTAGCAAGGAAAAGACATTACAGGAACAAGGGAGGAGAAGGGGGGGATCTACTGCTGAGAAGAAGCTCAACACTTGAAGAGTTGTGAACATGCTCCAGTCAAGGACAGGACTCTGCTATTGGACACAGTGACTGCAGCGAGTGAAATGATTCACCAAAGTGACAAAATAAAGAAATTAAGGCACTGAAAAGCTGTGACCCACCCACTCAAACATATATATGAAATTATAAATCAAAATCTAACCACCCAGCAAATTGGCAGCTGGCACTATCACATTACTGCAGTGCCAGCTAAAGGCTTCCTTATATGTTTTGGGTTAACTTTATTTTTTGAGGTCTTTGCCATAAGAGAAAAGCCTTAAAAAGATACTCATGTGCAGTTTGATTTAGGTGAGAACAAGAATAAAGGGAGAAGCAATGCTACCCTACTGTCTGTCAGCTCCCACTGTTGCCTTCCTCTAAAACCCCAATGAAGAAACTACAGAGAATTTGGCTCAGCATCTCTGCCAATCTGTCATTTCAACAGGAAGCACTTTCTGCCATGCAGTAATAAATGTTTCTTGCTGGCAAATTCACTTTTTTACCACCTCCAGCGTCTCACCAGGACTGGCGGCAGACAACTGCACCAAACCTTAAAGCCAGTGCTTTTACAACGTCTACATAGTGTCTTCTATTGTAACAGCCATAGAAAGGAACCCAGCAAACCTTTCACTTCTCTCTTTTCCAGTGCCATCAGTGAACTTTAACAAGATCCGTGGTTCAAAAGGCGAGTTTTGTTCTGAATTTCCTACTGAATGTATTGGCAAAACAACAGCTGCTGTACAGTGCTGAGGCTGTTTCCTACCCACCCCCTGCTTTGGCATGGCTCACTTGGATGTGTTGATTCATACATAGGAGAAGGGGAAAGCACTGGACCCACTGGCTGCAGAGCGTAGGAAGGAGGTTCATCTGCCAGCAAATCTCTAGACTTTGATCACTCCTACTTATTTGCCTCTGTCTCCATTGCTGCACTCATTTTGCCTACAGTCATCCCACCTTGGCAAGGATGTCTGTGAAAGCTCATAAGCCAAGCAGAGTCAAGCCTAGTTAGTATAGAGATGGGAAACCTCCAAGGAAAACCTTGCTACTGAAGGAAGATATCCATCTGGCAGACAGAGTTCTTTTTGAGAAAAAAACCAGTCACTCAGCATCATGCAATGGGTGAGGGGGCAGTAATTCAGTGGTGGAAAGCCCTTTCCACATCTGTGCAGTATCTTTCTCTGGAGACATTCAAAACCCATCTGGACGAGTTCCTGTGTGACCTGGTCTAGGTGTTTCTGCTCTGGCAGGGGGATTGGACTAGATGATCTCTTGAGGTCTCTTCCAATCCCTGATATTCTGTGATTCTTTCAAGCCAAACCCTGGGTCAGTTACAAACACTGAAGTGCCCTAGAATTTACCTAGAAAAGTCACGTGAAAAGGATTTATTCAGGTAAAAACTTTACCTGATTTGTACTCTATCTCCTTAAAATTTGAAACATGCCTTCTCCTTTACTGTTTCAAACTACAGAGTGGAGTCAATTCTCTCTGTACGAAGCTACTACACTTTATCTCAAAGAGCTTTAGTATAAAAAAAAATCATTCCATGCTCGCCAAAGGTTTTGGCATAAAATACAACACATGTAACTCTTCACATCTCATTTGGACCTGTATAAAATTCAACATCTCAGCATCTGGGCAATGAAGGCTGCATTTTACATAAGTATAAAAAGTCAGATACCCATAGAGTGAGACCTAGTCCACCATGGAGCAGTGTAACTCAAGTGATGCTCTGTAAGACATTTCAGGTGGCCCCTGAAATGCATGGAAACACACACACATGTTCCTGTGCAGTTAGATCAGTGTCTGTAGGCAGTCAGTGCTGAGAGTCAGTGCTCAATTCATATTACTGTCCAATTAACAGGTTTGTAATTAGCAAAATTATAATCTCCCAAAATAATACTTAGTTTACAAAGTGCTGCACATCTCACCTACCACACAGTGCCACCACTGCCTTCCCTGCCCAACAGCTAAACAACAGTGGGATGCAATATTATCTTTGCTCATAAATGTTAAAATTTAAATGCTCTTCCAGTATAAAAATGGGAAGAATCACTTCTCTACATCTAGGGGATGCTTTGGTAAAGAGGTCTGTGCTCCTGGTTCATCCTGCCTGTATGAGCATCTCCCATTTTATGGGATTGGCACCTCTGGGTTTCTGTTTTACCACACACAGTCACTGCAATTTCCCATTACTTCAACATCTGCCCACTGATTCTCCAAACAATATTTTGGTCTCTTCAGGCACTGTGACAACACTAATACATCATAATTGCATTGTTATGCATTTGCATACCTGCCCTGCCTTCTCCAGCAGCTCCAGAGCTGGGACAGTAACAGATCTGAGCTTTACCAAGAGAGTCACACCATGAGCAACTGAGGAGGCTACTTTGGTTGTGGAGGTATGCACAAGATGTGTCTAGAGAAAAGCCCAGCACTTCTATCACCACATCCATATTAATTTTCATCACAGTGTGACTCAGAGGCCCACTGCCTTGATAGAAAGGAGTCTTTCACTTTGTTTTCCTCTAATCAAAACCATTGCAACGGCTGCATTTCACCCAATTTGCTCAACATGAGATGAAAGTGTTTGTGAATGTAAGCAAAACACAACAAGTATCACGAAGATTAGCAAGGGGAAGATGGGAACAGCTTGGCAGGATGGTGGCTGACAGCTGATGTTTATTAGGATAGGATGGAGCACTAAGTTAACAAAACCTGCCACTTCAAAACAACCAAAACCAAACATGCCCTGAGGATCAGAACTCAAACTGAGGAGGGGAGGGGGTGGCAGAGCAGGGAACCCCTCCCTGTGACTGCTCTGACAGCTTTTGCTTTGGGATACAGCAAATCTTAGCACACAGTGTACCAGAGCCTCATTATTGAAAACATCACAGCTTGCTGAGAGCACTTGTACATATGAAGTTTATACTAACTCTATTCCTGAAGAGATCTCCAAAAAGTCAACTCCAGGGCTTATGTTACAGATCTATTGTTAATAAACTACCTATTTAATATGCCAGGGCACCTAAGACAACCCAATTCCCTTCAGCCTAAAGTGGCTTGGAAATTGCAATTATATTATCACTGTTGCTGTGTAGTAACACAGCAAAATACTGACTTTCAGTGATCTCAGATTGTTAAAAATCTGTGAGTAATTAAAATTAATGTGGAAATTTCTGCTTAGGAAATAAAGAAGGTCCTTGCTAACGCTGCTGACTGATGGCAAGTTAAAATTTTGCTGAAGACATCAGATCATGAGAAAAAGAGGAAAAAAAACCCACAATTAAAGAGATAGGGTTTGTTGTTTTTTTTTTTTAGTGGCACATGTAAAGCCTGTCTTGGGTTGGTGCTCTGTCAGATGCAGCATCAGCTTTTAGAGGCAGCACTTTTCACTTCATCTTTTAAAAATAGCTGTTGCTACAATTCCAATTGGAGGGAAAACCTTTATCACAATGTGCCAAAATGAATAGAAAGAATAGAAACAGAAATTTAATGAGTGACACCACAATGTTATTTAAAAATACCTTTTTGCAGGCAAATGCTGTTGGTTATGGCAAAATAATCCATTCTGAAAAAAAAACTAGGAATAAAATTAGAGGTAATATGCTAATCTGATCACTTCACATGACCTAGAACCACTAAAAGAAAATAAATAAAAATTCTAGCATTTCATGTTAAGATTTATCCCACAAAAAGCAGTTAATCTGATTTTTAAGTTTGGGCTAATTCATTTGGAAACAGTGACCCGTTTCTGCTGCCATCCAATCAAGGAAAAAAATTCCCAGTAGGGCAAGGGTTGAACCATTTTCCTTTTAAGTTTATTTTTCCTTGTTGTATTTAATGTTCTAACCAGACGTCCTACAAAATAAACTACAAGAAGCTTGTCTGGACATTTAATAAGGGCCAGATTCAGCAAACACCAGCTAGTAAATTTAGCATTTAATGGGTATAATTCGTTGGCCCTATTTTGTAAAGAAGAGAGACACGTATTCAGGGAAGGATATTACATGCAGAAATGTCTCAGAGAGATATTGCTAAAGGGTACATCAGTTTTCATCTGCATGGTTTAATGCTTGAATGTGCAATCTTTACTTTGTAAAGACTTGCACCATTTCAATTTAACAACTATTTCTGAGCATTTCCAAGTGGATAATTTCAATATGCTCGTTTTAGTGTAGCATTTTCAAAGTTTAAGAGAGTTCATCCAGAGCCTTTTAGATTGTTGGCTACCATGCCCTACTTTGTGAAGACCCAAAGTACCTATTTCCCTTCTGAATGTCACTAGAGCATTTTTGGACTTTATAATACTCTAAAAGAATTGGATCATTGTGAGGATGCATTTCTTTGTTATTAGTAATATTACTCTATCTCCATTGGGTCAACAGAGCCAAGATAAAGAAAATAAAATGAACCTAAGAGGTGAACTTTCAGTATTTTTGTTCCAGGCTGTGTGGAACAACAGCTTTGCAACCAACCCATGAAAGCACCCAGCTAATGTGGCATTAAGGACCTGATCCCACACTCGTTGTAAAGGCAGTGGAAAGACTTCAGCAGTATTTGGACCAGGCCAGTTATATGAGGTGAATGAGTAATAAGAATAATACACAGAATGATTCACATTTAATAGGACTATTGTCAAAATACAATGTGAGCTGCAGTTTCAGATCCCTTCAATATTTGTCAGTGCACGTTTTTTAGCCCCATTCCCTCTCTTTATGCCTCCCTGCAGAGCAGATGGCAAAATAAGAGCAAGAACCTGGCTCAAACCACTGCTGATCTTTAAAGCCCCTTCCAACCCAAACCATTCTATGTTCCATGATCTCCAACAAGTGCCCCAGTGCATCCCCCCCAACAAAACTACTGCTCCTCTATGCTGCAACATCTGGGCAAAGGAGCAGAGCTCATCTGTCAGTGAGATAACAAGCCAAGAAGGACAAATGCATAAAATGGAACTGCTGTAAGCATCAATCTGTTTACCCACTTGCTTTACTGCCATCAGAGCTATAAAAGAGATGGTGAAGAGCTTAAAAGGAACTTTCTGACCTCACTCAGGCATACTATAAAAGTGCAGGACAAGGAAAAGACTGTTTTTTTCATCACGTACACTTTAAGGAAAAAAGAGAAACAAATTAAAAAATAAGGACTAGATGATCTTTAAGGTCCCTTCCAGCCCAAACTATTCTATGATTCTGTAACATCAAGCACACTGTAATAGATATTTAGCAAAGACACTCAGGGAATGACCACATATATTGCAAATCACTACATTGATTTTTAAAACATAATTTTGGCAATTCTTTAACTGTCTCTAGTGATAGCAAGTGCTTATAACCACTACTTACTTTATAGCAAGAGCCCTTTTAACATCTGAAAACAAAATAGAGCGTTGAAAGGCAACCTATGCTTTCAGCTCATTTTGATTTACCAACACCAAACAGCACTCCAATGAGTAATACAGGAATAGGCAAAATCTAACATTATCTCTTGCTGTTGCCATTGTCTAAATAAACAGTGCAGGCTGAATTTTATAAAGATAATATAAATTGTAACATACTGTATAAAATATTTATCTGTGAATGAAAAGGTAAAAGCCACATGATACACAGAAGGGTAAGGGTGATTTATATAATGCTCACTGAGTGTAAATGACCCCACTAAATCTAATTATTTCAAGTATAGATATAAATTCCTAGATGACAACCGAAATGTGGAAAGAGCAGGAGCAGCCTCCAATTACCCGAGGTAAAGTATGAAGGATTTTTTTATTAAATGGCAAAAGCATCCAAGAAAATAGTGAGTAATATGGTAGGTAAAGACTTTATAATCTACTGCTCTGAACTTTTCATATTTTAAAAGGAAGGGAAATCTGGGTTTGACTCCACATTTGAAACTTGACTGTTCCCACTGACATCAGTTTGGATTCATGGGAATGGACTATGTGAAATAACACATGAAAGAAATTACTCTAAATACACACATTTTTTTCTTTCACTTGTCCATTTTTTTAAGTAATTCTTAAGACTGTGTACTCTCTTCCACACAGACAAAAAAAAAACAGCTATAAATTTTAATATAAACCTACTCTGTGCAATCCCTCTAAACTCAAAGACAGATGAAACAGCCAGAACTGCAATGACAATCAACGTGCAACTACACCATGTCCCCAAAACAGACTCAGGTAGGAATTATCTCACAGTGCACAGACATATTCCATGTTAACAGTCAGCCTGCACAGATGTAAAATGTCCTGTAAAAAGTTTGGCCTGGTTTATCCAGCAACAGTCACATAAAAGTAAGATTTATCTTCCCTTACTTCCACTACAAGAAATTTTGTCCAAACCTGTCACCTGTCATCTTTTGTAGTGTGTGCTAAGGGCAGAACCTTCCAGAGAGTGATTAATCCCTCCTATTTCTGACATTTCATTCACCTCATCATGCTTGGGTCATCTGAATATGAAAGGCAGAAAGTATGTGCCCTGTTCTGCACCAGAGGGAGAACGAAGAAAGAATTGTCAGCTGCTTTGGTCAGTAAAAGCTTGTCAGTGTTTGCAAAGACACAGTCCTTCCATGTTCTTGTTGAGCCTGATTCATTTAGTTTGCTCTTGTAAGGAGCAGACAAACTTTCTCCCAAAGCTGACAACTTAAAAGGAAAACGTGTCTCCCTTTAAATGAAAAGATAGCAACAGACATGGGGTTGGTATTTCTTCCATACAAGTTATAGAGGTACAACAGGGTGCTGCACTTTGGCAGGGCTGATCCTTGCTACCAACATGGACTGGGAGGTGAAATGATAGAGAGCAGCTCTGTGGAAAGGGACTTGGGGATGCTGATGGATGAAAAGCTGATGGACATCAACCAACAGTGTGTGTTTGCAGCCCAGAAGCCAACTGTAGCCTGGGCCACATCAGCAAAGCCATGGCCAGCAGGTGGAGAGAGGGGATTCTGCCCCTTTGCTCTGCTCTGGTGAGACAACCTGGAGTTACTGCATCCAGCTCTGGAGCCCTCAGCACAAAAAATGTGATATGAATTTTACAAATGGTGCAGCAAGGGTGCAAGCATGTAAAAACTTGAGTGAGACCAAATCTTGTCTTGCACATGCAAGCAGGGGTGTCATCAACTCCTGTGTAACTGAGAATTTAAAATACAAGACAAAACTGTCTCACACATGCACTGAGCAATCTCAGCCTAAGTGCCACAGTCAATCTGTTGAGATTGGGATAAATACCCATCAGAAGGTTGCTTTCAACTGAAGTGCTAAACAAGCTATTCCAGTTTGTTTTGAAACAGACACAACAGTAATTCTTAAATTGGATTCCTCTGCTGGGTTAATTACATTCTCCTGGATTAGCCTCCAGCAGTCTGTATCTTGTACCACGTGAAGTTTGTGAAATAAATATCTACAACCCCTCATTTACCATTGTGGCTCTTATATAAACAAAGCCCTTTTCATTTGAGCATGTGGATTGTTAAAGTTGAATGAGTCAAAAGTGATGCAGAGGTTTACTCAGCTTACCAAGCTCAGGGAAAAGAAAGGGATAGTGCTGATATAGACACCAGGGTTCTTCTCCTCATTCCAAAGGAAACCTAGGTCTGCAGAGAACCAGCTCCCAGCAGGGCCATGGGTTGTTCAGCACTGACTGGGAGATCTCAATCAGAGGAGCTTTACCATTTTTATTTCTTAAACCTGGGAGCAAGTGACACTCCAACAGGGCTTCCAGTCAGTTCTGAGAATATGATTCCAGGGACCTGCCAGCTGGAGGCCAAGTCCTACTTGGTTGACACCCCATTACTTGCAGACTTTTGCCTCCCTCCTTTGATTTTCTCTTGAATCTCCTCCCCTTGGGGAGGCCTTAGGTACAGGCTGAGCATATTTGAAGGGAAGGGCTATGACGGATTTGTCCCCCATCAGCACTTTTAGCACCTCCCTCCCCAAAAGCACACTGTCCTTGGCACAGTCCCCATCATGACCACACAACAGAAGACCTCTCTAAGTATCCTCAAAACATCAGTGGGGTCCCTGGGACAGGAACACCCCTCTCCACCTCCACACTAACCTCACCAACATGAGAGGAAGGGGCAGATTTAGAGCCACTGAACCTCCCACCATCTGTGCATCTCCCAGAGGGAGAGTTAGTGATCAGGGAAATGCATGGGATGACCATGATCTCTGTTTTTAATAAGGCAGAACTCTTGCTTAAGAGGAAATTGTTTTATGGACCATCTAGGCCTGGTCTTGAAACCTTGGCAACACAGCATTATAGACCAACTTTCCTAACTTATACCTTTTGCCAACAACAAAGATGTTTCCATGAAACAAAAGGAAAAAACACACCTCGTGCATAGTTTAAAGTCACTTGTAAAGGGAATGTTTTTGGCTTCTCTCCCAGTTGCTCAATATGTGAGCTCTACGACTTGATCAGGAAGACAAAATAGGGGGAAAAAAGGGCAATGTATCGTAGTTACATTCCTGCTTTTGCCTTCTGGGGCTGTAAGAAAGAACAATCCATAATTGTTCCAAATAACTGTTGTCAAAATACTTTCCTTTTTTTGGCAATGTAAATATTAATTAATTACATCTGTGTGATTTGAGGGGGAATCTCTCCCTCTGTTACTTAAACTGAGCATCATTACAAAGATATCACCCCCCTAAATATTATTTCTATGCTGATCTTGTCCAATTATCCCATAGCTTTGTAAATAGACTTAAGTTCCCCCGAATTGGAAATATTTTTTGCATAAAGCCTTACAAGGAAACAGTTTGAAAAGATGAATGTAGAGCTGTGTTAAGTTAAAAGCCCCAGAGCCCTCTGCTTGAAAACCAAATTAAACCACTGGCGACATCTCTGTGAGTTTGCCCATTTCCCACCGTGTCAAAGCTTCCACCTGAAATAGCCTGACCTAGGCTAAATCCAAGTATCATGAAGGACTCCCAAATTAAAGTTTCCTCAATGAAAAAGACACCTAAGCAGTGTCCTCTTAGGGCAGAATCCCATGGAGAGGCAGGCAGAAGGATACACAAGGACTCAGAAGGTCCTCATGCCTTTGGGAAGATACCAGTAAAAAGGAAACTTGAATTAACTGATGAAAAGGGAATCTGGATGTGTCAATAACACCGAGAGGATTCAAGGTATTTGAGATCAGGACAATTCAGACTCTAGGGCTGCACAAGCAAGGGCAGGAAGCAATGACACTAGCTGCCACCCTCCACAGGCAATGGCAAGTGCTCTTTCAGCCCACCTTCAGCAGCAGCAAACAGCAACTAACTTACCAAGTCAACCTATTTAATAAGCAAATATATTACTTAATAGGCAAAACAAATCCACAGGGTGATTCCTCTCACACCCCTCAAGCCAAATGAATGCCTACAGCCTTTAGGAACCAAGAGCAGAAGCTGTGGTATCCCAATGCTCCTCTGCATGGCACAGGAGCAACCAACATCAATTTGAAGTTCCATTTTGCTTTCCTGTGCCATTAAATGAAATAGTCTTTTAAGTAAAAAAATTAACTAAAAGGATAATTGAAGTTTACCATGTGGTTTACTTTATGCCTATGCACACGGTGTCTAAATACAATTTTTTCTAACATAAACTAGAATTCTACACTGAAAGCTTTAAAACATCCCAACTGTTTCAATTTCAGTGTACTGTGACAAGGGAAAGCTCTGTAATTAATCATGCTAATTCAAATGAGATTTACTTTTTGGTTGAATGAGTGTATTTACAATTGCCTCCAGACTTTGTGCTTTTCATTAATACTATTAGTGCTGTGGAATTACTTACTCCTCATTTTATATAGGCTTTTCTGTAAGTCAACTAACAAAACTAATTAGTAGCTGTGAAAGAGCATATTGATAGAATAAAAATATATAAAATGGCTCTGAGAATTCTCAGGCTAAACCCCATACATCATGGGGTTTTCCTTAGTACTCTGGGCTCTTTTTCCTAATATAAATAAACTTATGTAAAATTGAAGGGTTTTAAACTTGCCTTTAAGAGACCATACACTTCCTGAACGAACCATTTCTAAATTACACATAAACACATGCAATCAATCTTTACTACACAGTTAGGAATTCACCATCTAGTTGAGGGCTCAGGTTTTTATTTTTTTGAAAGCAGGCACTTGCAAATTAAACTGTACAATAAGAAACAATAACCTGGACTAAGGCAAAAAACAAATTTTAAAGGATCCTGTGGTGACAGGACAACTGTAAGAGTTAAATATTCCAGCAGCAGCCACCCTCAGTGAGACCCAGGCAGAATTTGGATTAAGCAGCTTCACAAAAGCAGAGAGAAGGTGGAGAACATTTTTTGGAATTTGTTTTTACTGTTTTAAAGATCATGGGGCAGAACTGCACCTGGAGTGAGTGGCCAAAAGCCTGCTGAAGTCAACTGAATAGTGCCAATTTACATTAGCCTGGAGAATATAAAACCTTGTATGAGTTGCAAGAGCAGCTGAAGACCTTGAGCATATCACAGGTGACATTTCCAAGTGCTCTCCATTTCTATAACACTTGGCCTCAGCTCTTCCCAGGCTGTGGGCTCTTCAAGTACATCCCTAGCAGGACTCTGAAGAGTCAGGCAAAGCTGTAGGACACATGGATGGAACAAGGTGAGAGTTCTCCAAGCATAAGATGCCTCAAGGTTTCCAGAAATGCATGTAAAAATCCTACAGATCTTATGTTTTTTTAGAAGCTGCTATCATGCAGGTACAAACAGAGAAATGGTGCAGGAGCATCATGGACCAAAACACAAATTACATTCACCAATTCCATCTAATCACTAATCCCACTAATCAGTGGCACGAGGGTGATTACACTCAGGACAGAGCAGGAGCTTGGCTGGGACTGTTTGGTAGACAAAAATAGTTTAAATTGCCCAGAACAGAGGCTGTTCCCATTAACACCAATTTGTTCATCTCCATCAGCCCCCTCAAAACAGGGCACCTCCCTGAACTGCTCTTCATATACTTGGTGCTGTGTTCCTAATCCGTTAGTTTCCTCTAAGTTCAATTACTTCAAGTCTTACAAAAAAAAAGAAAAAAAAAAAAAAGTTCAAAACAGAGAAAAAGAACCTTCTTAAAAGTGAAATCAAAGCTGTGGGAACCTCTCTCCAAGCTGAATATCCTTGTTTATTTACAGAGCGGGTACAACAGAGACAAAAGCAGTCTGAGCCCTCCCTGGGCAGCTTTGCTTTAACACCCATTTAGGCAGGACCACCCAGGAGAGGGCAAGTCGGGCTCAGTGCCCACACAGCCTTTGGCCCCACTTCTGAAGCTGCCAGCAAAGATGCCAATTAGGGCCAGCAGTGATTTGGACACCTGTCTGCTCCAAACCCCACGTGAGACCACCAAGTAACACTTTACAGCCAGGCTCTGAGTGAGCTAGAGCTTTGCAGCTCAGCTTTTGGGGTCTGGATTTGAACTGCTGACCTGAAAGCAAAAGGCTCATCTATGCTCAGGATGCAAGAGCCTGAATTCTTCCCCCTCTGCTTTTCTGACTCTCAGCCTTTCCAAAGTCAGGCAAAACCAGGACAAAGATACTGGGTAAAGAAGCAACAGCCACCAGAAGATATAATTGAAACAGAAAAAGGTTTTAAAATGCGCGTTAAGATAAAGGGAGGTTCTGGCAGGAGCGAGAATGAGGGGATGCTGACAGGTGGCCAAGGGCAGGAGGAAGAGGAAGGAGAGGGAGGGGAAGCAGAGCGCTCTCTCCTTCCGCCAGCCCTGCAAGTTTCCTCTTGATTCTGCCCCATAAAGATTTCTTTCCTACAGCAGAGTCAGATGCAAGATTCATTCACCAAAGAACAGAACTGGAAAGGAGCACAAGTATTTTACTCTTTGTGTCACGTTTATTGTGTTGTCCCAGTAAAGGCAATTTGTGTTGTGTGTCCAACTTCCAGAGACACGATGTGGCTGCTCAAAGTGCTATTTGGGTACTTTCCTTTTGCCCACATCTCTCCAGATGTGCTTTTTCTTTTACAAGGAAAATAAAATTATGCTTTTTTTTTAATTTCCTGGTTTGTGCTTCATTTTTCCCCTAATCCCATGTCATTTTTTTTCATCCCACTATCACTCTCTCTATCACATGGATTCATATCTCTTCCTCCATTTCTCCTCATGCTGCCACAGTCCCAAAACCCTGGCTGGGACAGGAGAGCAAGGAGAAACACAGATGTTAGTACAGCCAAACCAGCAGCTCTCAACCTGCTATGTGGAGTTATAGCACTTAAAGAGTAAGCCACGTGTTCTGGGACAGGAAAAAAGAGAAATTATTTCAGTGTTTGGGGGATGCAAGGAGTGATAGAAGTGCCTCTGAGCTCTTTCTACAAAGAGGATACATACTCCTCGGGGTAAACAAAGCCTCTGCTCAAGTAACTAAAAAATAGCTAGTTTTCACAAGAAAAGGTTCCCTAAACTCTGTCTGCATCACCAGCTCCCACCTGATTTTCCCCTACTGGTTCTGAATGAGCCACAAAGTCTTTCTAAAACTGCCACAATTATACTTTGATAACACCTGGCTCAACCCACCACCTATGAAGTGAGGGGAAAAAAATCAAAGAAAAAAAATCATGCTAAAATGCGTGAATAAACCCTGGTGTTGGCTTGATCTGAAGCCTTCTGTAGCAGGAACTAAGTGTCCTGCTTCCAGAAGCATCAGATGGCATATAGGTCTGACCTCGAGTTTATTTGCAGCTTCATAATTTCATAATTATATCATCTAGGTTGGAAGGGACCTTTCAGATTGAGTCCAACCATCAGCCCAACTCTGACAAGCCTCATACAGGGACTTGAGCCATTGACCTGGAGTCTGATGCTCTCCCAGCTGAGCTACATATCCCTAAGGGAAAAGTTTAACAGGTGATACAGAAACAGGCTGCTCCACTAAATCTGGGTCAAGAAGAGTGATGGGCTCACTGCTGCATGACATGGCAAAGGTAATCATGAGCAAGAAGGTACTTTTACTTCAGAAAAACTTGTTGGGAAGTCATGGAGCCACACTGGGAAGCCAAAGCAGCAAGAAGTGGCATGGGATGAAAAGAGAGCCCCTTTGGCTCCCTCACTAGGTGGTGAGGCTGGGATGGACGGGCTCGTTTGAAATAGCAGCTGCTATGAGAGCCTACCCAGGGCTGGGAGCTTGGAGAGCCTCATGGAAAAAGGGCAAGAAGGGCTTGCTCACCAGGCGGGTTTTTTTTCCAAGTTCTCAGTCCTCTAATTATGATGGTGGGTGAGGAGAGGAGATTTGCCAGGATACCCTTGGCAACCTGTTTATGTGGCCTTTAAAGTTAATACCAGGGAAAGGTAAAATATGAACTGACATCCAGACTGCGCAAATCTTGCCCTCCTTCAAGTGCCGCTTCACTTTGTCACTGTCCAGCTCTCAGAACTGGGCACCAGGATGCAGCCCAGAGAGGTTGTGTTGTCTCCTTCTCTAGAGACATTCAAACCCCATCAAGATGCCTTCCTGTGTGACTTGCTTGGGTGTTCCTGCTCTGGCAGGGGGATTAGATGATCTCTCCAGGTCCCTTCCAATCCCTGACATTCTGCAATCTACCCTACTGTATATTTGTAAGAGGTCCCACTGGGTACAAAGGTGATGCCAGTTGGAAGCCATTGGTCTTTACATAAAAGTTGAGTCATTTCTTTTTAGAAGAATGAGGGGGGAAAAGCCCTTTGATGGGCCAAAAGCTGCTCCCCCTGATGCTGGCAGAAATCCTGACCATCAGTGGTGAGAGTTACAAAGGGACTGCTTGGGATTTATGCTACATAAGTCAGGACAGAAAGAGGCCTGATAACTGTTTGTTTATTTTTTTTTTCTTATAAATGAAGGGCTTTAAAATAAACCATATGGATTTTCACTTATATTAGATGTGTAAAGAGGCCTCCAAAGAGCAGTTTGTAACAGCAGAGGAAACCATACACTGTGCATCAGACCATAGAGCAGAGCCAGGAATGCATCTAGAACCCTGAGAGATGGATTCAGCTCCACAGGCAGTGCCCACCAGAGCTCTGGCTGGGGCAAAAACCCTTGTATTCCTTTAAGCCCAAGCTGGTGCACCACAAAGCAGAGAAGCTGTAGATTCAGCTGTGTTCTTACCTCACTTTCCCTTCTGCAGTGACCTCATCCTGCTACAATGCTACTATTCATGCAGATGGGGTTGAAGACTGCATACAAAAGTTTCATTTAGGCACATAAACATGAATATTTAGCCTGTTTGATTAGAAGAGAAAGCCAAATACTTCTGCTTTTTACTAATTGGGACACACTTTTATTTTACAGTAATCCAGGCCTGCAATGGAAAACAATATCATGAACCACATGTAATAATCTGTTGGAAAACCACGTTAGTATCTGCTTCTCAGTGAAACCACAGAAGCTTCTTTCGCTAAAAAATACTAGAGAGAAGAAAAGAGAGCATATGCAAACAGGCACCAGGAGAAGATAAAAGACTAAAGATAAAAACCCCCTAACCCTGATTCTGACTCTCAGCAAGTGTAAACTGATGAGGCTGAAGCCAACATGGCTCCAGAGATACTAGATTTACTCCTTGCTGAAGATAACCCCAGGCTACTAGTAATACACATTCTATTTCACTAAACAGCTACTGTGTCCCCCTCTGTGACTTAGAATCATAGAATAGCTTGGGTTGGAAAGGACCATAAAGATCATGTAGTTCCAACCCCTCTGCCATAGGCATGGACACCTTTGACTAAACCAGGTTGCTCAGTGCCTCATCCAGCCTGGCATCTTCCAGAGCTTTTGGTTGTGGTATGGATGGCAAGTCCCCAGGGAGAGCAACTCCCAGACTCTGGGTAGACAAGACAGAGAAGCTCCACCTGCTCCATCCAAAAACAGAAAAAGAAACCACCTCTCCTTGGTTCCTCAATTCTCCAAGTCAGACCCCTCTGGTTGCCGAGTTCTGAAGTGTATATAACCTTAGTAATGAGTGTTGCATACACCACTGTTGACCTTTCTGAAGCTCAGGGAATGAATGCTCACTCATGACACTTGTGTTGGACACCTGAGTGGAGACCTTCAACTGCCCCCAGTGCCATGGTGCCTCCAGGAAGCCATCTAAAGAACCTAATGTTAGACTGCAAATAGTTCTTAACCTAAGTGCTCCATTAGCTTGGTTGGGAACTTTGACTCCTGATTTAGACTGGTGTTTCAGACTGAGCCGTGTAAACAGACCCCTGGATAGTTCCCATAGCTAGAACTGACACTCCATGAACTCCAAATTAAGAAGATGAGTAATTAAATAATTTTGTATTTCCCCTGGTCAGCAGCTACTTCCCTGCCATTGATTTGGAACTCACAGAATCACAGAGTATCAAGGATTGGAAAGGACCTCAAGAGATCATCTAGTCCAATGCCCCTGCCAGAGCAGAAACACCTAGACCAGGTCACACAGGAACTTGTCCAGATGGGTTTTGAACATCTGCAGAGAGGGAGACTCCATAGGGTACTGTCATTTTTGCTGACTGTATCTCATGTTCTACAGGGTTCTGGAAATGTTACTGAATTCTGCTGCCCACAGCTTTCACTGTATCTCTTATTATGAGTTTCTATCATGTGTTGCTCTGTATAAGCAATTACAAAGACAGCTAGTGGGAGTAAATTGCAGGGAAATTGGGATATTTACAGAAATTGTGACACTTTTCACTGTTCTACAGTAAAGCACTCCAGCTTTGCATGGGCATCCAGTAACACTTCAGAGTCTAAGTTCAAATAAACAGATCCCAATTTACACACGTGGTGCATTCACCATGACAGCTATTCCTGTGTGGCCTAATCACAAACATATTACAAGTGAAAGGAAGCATTTAATTTGACACGTGTAGTCCTAGGGGCTGTTGCCATTACTGATACATAATTTTCTTTGGCTCTCTTCAAATGAGCTCTGATCCCTTTCTTTGTTCATCTCTCCTTGTTGCATGCACATGTCTTTGCAAATTCCCCTACTCCTCCAAAGGCCACATTTCTACCCATAGCTGCAGTTGCTCTCAAGTTTCTTCATTCCCCTTTAAAAGTTTCTTCATTTTACATCCTTTGATGGTCATTTATCATCATCCTCCCCATTTTAAAATAAAAATAGAGGAATGAGTTGAATTTCTGTCCTGTGAGCAGTTTGGGAAGGGACAGAACTGACCACTACAACTCAGGAACTGAGGTCTGTCAACACTTCAGGCATTGCTGGCCAACACCAACTAAGGAATCAGCAAAATACTTTGACACTCCTCCCTGCTCTCCTTCCATGGTAATCTTTTTCTCCCTTCCCAACCACATTCCTACATCCCTAGACAGCCCCTTCAACATCTGGAATCTACCCTAAGCTTTGCAGACAAATCCCAGTCTGCTGAACTGCCTCAAATTCATGAGAACATTGCCCATCTCAAGATATAACAAAGATACTGGTAAGCTCCAAAATGGGACCAGGGAAACCAGCACCCAAAGTAGACAGAAGCTGGCAATGCCTAGGCAGCAATAGAAAATATCATGGGAAACTTATCTCCTGTGATTCATCTGCTAATTTACAGCTTTTATCTTTTGCTTCCTCAATTCAGTTTTCCCATTTAGAGTCAAGGAGGGACAGGGCTATGATGAGAAAGGGGAACAGCAAGCTTGGATGCTGCAAAGCAGATCCGAGAGAAGATTTCTGCTATAAATTTGCTAGCCAGTTAATTAAACACATCTTTACAGGGATCTGAGTAGCTATTAATCTCAAAGCAATGATGTTTAGAATTTTACAGGTAATTTGGCTTGATAATTTACACAGACTTCTTCAGCCTTGCTGAAGCAAATCCACCCGCAGCATTTATGACTTCCTCTTTCTGGATGGATTCTGGCTCAACCTACTCCAGAGCAGTGAAAAGTGTCTCGATTTCTGTCGTATTTTGCTGCAGTTTGCTCCCACCAGCTGCATGGTGTGGCAACATGTGATAATAATTCTTTTGTTATAATGAGATAGAGTCCCAAAAAAAATCTCTTCACCCTTCAAGATTTGTCAGCAAATGCTGAGGTGCTGAGGGACACAGAATCATTGAATAGTTCGGATTGGAAGGGACCTTCAAGATCAGAGTTCCAACCCCCCTGCCACAGGCAGGAACACCTCCCACTACATCAGGCTGCTCAGTGCCTTGTCCAGCCTGGTCTTGAACACCTCCAGAGAGGGGGCATCCACAACCTCTCTGGGCAACCTGTTCCAGTGTTTCACCACCCTCACTGTAAAGAATTTCTTTCTTATGTCAAGTCTAAATCTACCCCCTTCCAATTTACATCCATTGTTTCTGGTCCTCCCATCAGATATCATATTAAAAAGTCCTTCCCCTGCCTTTCTGTAGGACCCCCTCAGGTACTGAGAAGTTACTCTGAGGTCTCCCCTGAGCCTTCTCTTCTCCAGGCTGAACAACCCCAACTCCTTCAGCCTGTCTTCGTAGGGCAGTTGCTCCAGCCCTTTGACCATCTTCGTGGCCTCCTCTGGACCCCCTCCATGAAACCATGTGGTGTGTGTGTTGCAAAGCAGATCTCCTTCCACACTGGCTGAGTGGGAAACATTCACGGGGTCCCTATACACATTTTGGCATCTGGTAAAGGTTTAAGAATTCCTCATCTTCCATCCGGAGAATCATCTTTCAAATTGAGATGAACTCTCAAAAAAATGACAACTCTGACCCAAAGAGCATTTCAATTGCTGCACTTGCACAAAACTGATTGCTGCAAGATTCCTCTGTGATGATGAAGCAAATGCTTGTGAAGATCCTGAAAGCTGCAGAAAAGGAAAGTTTGGCTTTGCTATTCCATATAAATTCATCCCTAACAGATTAGATTTTATCCAGTGGCACTTTCAATTACAAGCCTCAAATAAGGTTCTAATTTAGATTTAATAAGACAATTATTGCTAATTAAATGCTAATGGATTATTAAAAACATATTTTCTGCAGGTTTAACAATACTGTAGTAAGCACATCTATCTAAACCTGAATACACATGGTTTTAATCAGTCGTTGGAATTAAGTGATAACTTAATTGCTGAATGTTGAAGTATGTGATTGGCCTTGAGAAGACAATTACAGTACATTTATTGCACAAACATGAATTTGATGGGAGAATTAATAGACAATAATTACATTTATCTGCTAAATAACAGTTTTTAAAGTATTAATTTGTCATATGTTTTAACTGTGTTTAAATAAAAAAGGATATAGAAGAAAAAATATACTGCATTAAAGAGATTCATACAAAGGATGGATCAGTAAACTGCATTTCTTTAAAAAAAAACTTGACTAAAAAGACATTTCATTATTCTTAGACACAGATCTCTGCTTAGAAGTAGTATAGTGTACTTTTTATATAGTGTCTGCTAACAAAAATATATCTTTATCACTTGCCAAGAATGATGTCACATTTGCAGTCTTTGGCCAATTCCTTAGTCAACTGGAATCTACTTGTGAAGCATGTAAAACTATTTATCTTTCAAAAAATCTGGCAATCTCATCGAACGCTTCTACACATATTGATGCATTAGGTACACCTAGCAACCCAGTAAACAGAATATAATCTGCAGGATCATCTTAACTAATGATAAATTTCAGTAATTACTGGCGTTTTAATTAGCACTGGAAAAGACATCCTTAAAAAAAATTGACTGTTTAGTGACCAACCTTGCAGTGTTGCTCCTGATCACAGAAATCACAGTACCAGGCTGTCCCACTGAAGTCCTTACCTTAACTAATGATAATTTTTAGCCATTACAGATGCTTTAATTAGTATGGTAAATTCATCCTTAAAAAAAACTAATTGTTTAGAGACCAATGCTCTTCTGTCACTCCTGATCACAGAAATCACAGTACTAGGCTGTCCCACTGAAGTCCTTAACTAATGATAATTTTTAGCCATTACAGATGCTTTAATTAGCATGGTAAATGCATCCTTAAAAAAACTGATTGTTTAGTGACCAACCTCCTCTGCTGCTCCTGATCACAGAAATCACAGTACCAGGCTGCCCCACTGAAGTCCCGAGTCCATGCACTGGAGGAAGCCCTCATCATGTTGCCTTTAATTAGCACTCAGAATTGTATACAGACAGTTCCTGAAGTAAACAACAGCAGACTGAAACCATCACCAGCTTTGTAGAATGCTCTTGCATTTCTCTGTACTATTGACACAAGGCTGCAAATACAAAGCAATCAAGCCAAACTTTCAGCAACGTGGGGATTACCACTGTTTGTTAATCTATTCATATTTTTCTGCTCTTGGCAAGACCCCTTTCAAAAACCTTTCATGGAATGATCAGGTTGGGAAGGGCATAATATCCCTTTAGTTACACCAGTGTGAAAGTGGAAACTGAGGTTTTCACATTGGGATTTCCCCCCCCACCCCTCCTCAAAAACCTTGATACAAGGGATGCCAACATAGCAGTCAAAACCAAACCACATCAAAATTAATTAGGTGGTCTCACTGCCTACACTTCAAAACCAGCCTCTCTCTTGTTCTTTGCCACAGCAGTGGGACAACTGCTGGGAAAAAAAGGTGTCACAAGGCAGACTCAGAGGTACCTTGGCAGGCTGTGTGGGTGAGTTTGCATCCCCTCTGCCAGCACTGTGATGATTAGATGCTATCATCTCCCTCACACTCATTAGTACATGCAAACTTTTAATAAAAACAAGCCAATCAAGCACACAATGAAGTAAAGGGCTGTTCTGCATCTCTTCCCTGGCACGGACACAACCTCATTCATCTGCTCACTGCTGAGCTACTGAAACACACGTGCTGCAAACTCAAAGTCAAGCAAAGGAAAGTGCAGATAGTGGTATCCCCATGGCTGTACTCGCTCTCCCACACAGCACAGGGAAGGAGGGGCAGCACAGAGAACATTTGCAGTGCTATCTATGGGCTGACAAGCACTTCAAACCATCCCACAGCACAGGCTGGGGAGCTAAGCTCTCATGCCAAGCTTCAATGACACGCTTCAGTGACACAAATGGCTTAATGTTGGGTTTCATTTAAACCAGCCTGTTCCTAGCAGTTCCTCTCAGTTACGGATTCCTCTCCCCGAGAATACAAAGCCCAAGGTATGAGTTCATTGCTAAAGAACGAAAGCATCTCAGCAGCCCAGGCTGCCTGGTGATTTGCTGAGCTCCTCCAAGCCAGCTGTGTGTTTTCTTCTCATTTAACTGTTAAGGTTTAAGCTAAAAAAAGACAGCACTCAGTGAAGTAGCTGACCAATAAGTGAAGGGGGCTACAGAAAGGCTGGGGTAGGACTTTTTAATGGCATATGTGATAGCAGGACTAGGAATAACTGACATAAATTGGAAGAGGGGAGATTCAAGCTGGAGATAAGAAAAACTCTTTTTTGGTGATGGTGGTGAGATACTGGAACAGGTTGCCTGGAGAGGCTGTGGATGAACCCTCTTTGGAGGTGTTTAAGGCCAGGCTGGATGAGGAACTGAGCAACCTGGTCTAGTGGAGGGTGTCCCTGCCTATGGCAGGGGGGGTTGAACTAGATGATCTTTAAGATCCCTTCCAACCCAAACTATTCTATGATTCTAAGTACTCTATCTATGCAAACACTACCCTAATCCAAGCCAGGAACAACTCTTCAGTAAGCTTAAAAACACATCTCTTGCAGAGTTTATCAGTGACACCAGACAATCTACACAAAGTGTCTTTGATAGCATCTCCTTTTCTCGAAACAAATGGACTGAATATAAAGAAGGCATAGTAGAAGGAGTAGTGGAGATCAGGGAAACTAAGTATTCTCAAAATGCACATAAATTGGAAGGAGATTGTCAGGCAATTAAGAGTTTTTTCATAATTTCTTAAATTATGTGTTAGTTCGTAATTCCTTCATGGGCAGAATTGACAGGAGTTACACCAGTGTAATAAATTTACTCATTCTCTTCTTCCTTCAAAGCAAAAAGTTAAATTTCAGCCCCAGCTGTGGCCTCAGGGAATCTAGGGTTCCACTAACACCATAGCAGTGAGTTTATACAGTCCAAGACACCCCAGGAAAGCCATGGATAAATGGCAAAATATCCTATTTCTCTCTTGTGTATAGCACACTCTCTCTCATAGCTTCATCTCAAGTAAACTTTACAGGTTCCCATTCCTTTAAACTCAGCTGGTGTCATGGGAAACACATCTGTCAAGTCCCAAGTCCTCTCTGGTTGTCCTCCTGCACACACCCCCCCCAGTAGCCCCCTGTTCCTGCACATTAAGAACCCCTCCCCATCCTAAACAGCATCCTTCAAGGGTGGGGAATCTTTCCATTGCTCATGGCAGAATTAATGACTTTGGGAGGCCAAAAAAACCTACACACCTTAGTCTTGTCCAAGAATAATGCCTAAAGAAGTAATAGCTGCATCCCCTGTGGCCACACGAGATGAGATCACAGGTCCTTCAGACCCAGAGCTGCCAGTTCCCCTGGGCCCTGCCAATTCAGAGGTCTTCCTGAATAGAACATGCAAGTGATTTCTGCCCTCCAAACATCACAAAACCCATTAATCATGACCTCATGGTACACACAAGGAGGAGAAAGAAACAGAAGGTGCCAACTGTGTCTTCTAAGTGCCTTTTGCTGTTTCCAAGTATTCTGAAGGCAAGACATTTCTTCACTGCCTACTTCTTCACCGTTCTTCTAGTAATCACCAAAAAGACTAATCATCGATAAGCTGAAGAGGTGTCAAAGCCTGCTCAGGGTTTACATGACATCAGAGCAGGGCACAAAGTGGGGACCTGCTCAGAAGGGAGAGGGGGCAAAGTGAATCTTGGAGGACCTTAAGTTCAATGAGGTTCATAGTAAGGCTTTGTGCACGCCACAGCGCATCAATAATATACCTTTTGTTAGATGTTATAAAGTCCTGGCAAAGACAGGTGATGACTCAGGAATCACAAACAGAAATATTCTCCAAAAAAAGTAAGCAAAACAACACCGGCCTGTTTCAAGTTTAAAAGAAATATTAACCAAAAACAAAAGCAATGCCCGGCAACAAGTCTCCCCATCACCCCAATTTAATTCTGACTGTGTTCCATTGATGTTCAGAGATGGCTTTAGTGAAGTCCAAAAGCCATCAAAGAGAGACAGTTCAGAGATCCTACCCTCAGACAGCTCGCAGATCATTTCTCCCCTGAGGAAGGTTCTGAATTTAGAGCAGGAACACCCTCTACGAAATTTCCAGAGTGGAAATCAAAATATTTCTCAGAGGATATTCCTCTGAGGATATTTTTCCTCTGCTCTTGAGTTGGTAACCCCATGTGCACCTTCTCATTTGAACTTTTGTGTCCGGGCACTGGCACAGACAGCTGACTGCATAGAGGGTCTTGGTGGCTGACTCACTTCTGAAGGCAATCCAGGCAAATTTGATTTATTTCCCATTTTAAACAGACCAAAGATGAACCTAAGAAGCTAACACATCTCACCGGAGAGAACAACCATTCAGCCTCCATCCTCAGAATGGATCTTACTGCCCATGAAGGAGATGGTTCCACCAAGCCAAGCACTGAAAACCCCGTGGGTGCTGATAGAAGCTGACACAGGAGGCATTAACCTCTCCAGTGTTGATGGGTCTCATGTTGCAGAAGGGTGTGGAGATGGCAGGCAATGTGGAAAGCAACGGTCAGTGTCATTCATCTCTTAAGTGTTGCCTTGCAAACAAGGTCGAATATGTGAAGTCTGAGGACACTGATTCTATGTTCTGGAAGGAGTTTTTATGGTTACCTGAACTGCAAGTGTTGCTTTTTTTTTTTTCTTCAAATGAATATGAAAAGATACACATACTACTAATAATTAAGAGTCACCAACAAGGTTATTAATACCTCACTGTGACCTTTCTCAGTAAAGCTTTGGAGGCAGAGAGAAAAAAACTAGTGGAAGACAATTGGGCTTTATGGTGGTGGTGTCCCTCCCTAGGCCAAATCCATTCTTTGTGAAACTGCACTGACACCATTAAAGACACCCTAAGGATCAATTAGACTCATTACATCTTATATTGCATAATGAGATCTGTATAGGGGGAATTTCTTACTGCTACAGGCTCTGGTGTGAAATAGGATTTGTACATCCCCAATTCAAAATGAAGTTTCCAAAATATTTTAAGGAATACATGACCTAGGCCACGTAAAACCAATTTATGAAACAGGTTTCCAAAACATACACCATTTGGCCTTTGGGCTGGGATGTTTCACAGCATTGCTATGTGCTGGTAAACTGGCAACACTCAGGGCAAGACTGCACTCCCCAGCTGGAAGAAGTGAGCACTACGAGAGGGGAACACAAAAAGCTGATGAGATTTGTCACCTCCAAAGAATGAAAAGTACTGTCCCCATAACAAACCACAAAAATGAGCCATTCACACAATGAAATACCCTTCCCAGGAAAACCACTTGATGCCACCTTATTTTAGGCACAGGAGAAGTAAAAAGCAAAGCACCCACTATGGGTTAACCCTGGGTAAAATGGGTTATACCAAATGAACCTGAAGGAGGAGGTGAAGCAAAGCTGCCTGTAGGGTTCCAAGCTCTGGGCTGCCTTCGAGCTTCAAAATAGAGCTCAGCTTGACATTGAAAAGCTTTGCAGAGGTTGGTCATTCTTTCAAACTTGACACAGTAATAAATCGCAGGCACTGCACAGCCAGGCACAGAGCTGTTTTCTTTCCCAGGATGAGAACACATCTGAAACAACACACCCAGACAGTATGGTATTATTTACTTACAGCTGAGTTTGGGAGATTGGGTAGCAGCCTCAGAAATTAGCCCAATTATTTGAAATTGCAGTGTAGTGTAAGAATTCTGTCAGGAGAGCAGAGTGGTGGGAAAAAGGAAGATGGCTTTTTTTTTTAATAAAGCAAAACGAAGCAAGGCAAGGCATTCAAAAATAAGTTACTAAAAATCGTTTTATAAACTAGCATTAAAATCTCTTAACAGCATTAGCTTACCTTCTGTTGTGTCTGAAGAAATATATATGAACCAATAATGTTCTCGTGAGATTTCATTACTGAAAAGGCTCATTAGAAAAGGCATTAAAATACTAATTACCTCATAAACTATTTAGTTGTGTACCCACTGGGATAGTACTTACGAGTGCTCCAGCTCTTCATAGATCCAGCTAATCAATTAATGCTCATTACAACCAGAAAGAGTATGCAGACTGCAGCATGCAGGAGAAATAAATAAGTCAGAGGTTAGGAAAGAAAGCAACTTGGCTGTAATCGAGCCTTCCTCTGTAACACAACTGTTGTCTGCTACCATTTAATTTTAATCAGCCTTTTTGGTACTTATGGTAACACGACTCTTCTCATCTCAGGAATCTCAGCTATTGTTGCTGCTGCTCCAAGTACATAATTTACTATGGGAGACACATCAAATGCCACGTGGAGATTCAAGCAGACAGAGTGTTCACTGAAACCACACTAACATTACCTGCTGGGGCTGTAAAGGGAGAGGGTCTCAGGGCTGTGCCGTGTGTGGTTTTCTCCTTCAAAGAGGAAAAGCAGACACAGATGCACTGACAGCTTTCCTGCATGTGCTCCCCAGAAGGCAAAGCCCAACAGTCAACCCTCCACCAAGGCTCAGGAGGGCAGGAGATGTTTGCTGATGAGAACTGAGCCATCATGATGTTTTACAAACACCAAGGGGAAGTGGTCTTGCTTTAAAACTCACAAAGAGGGCACATAACACTCCTACTTCAGGAGGACCAGGACTGCTCACTGGACACAGCTGATACTGGCTGGATGGAGCCTGCTGGGCTCCTCTCCCTGCCTTTTGCTGAGGCTCCTGGCATACATGATGTCCTTGTTAGGACATTGGTTCATCACACTTGATGCCAACATCCCACCATGAAACAAAGGATGGAAATGAACCTGCAGGCAGCCCAAGACTTTAGGCAAATGCTCATTAAGATTTCTCCTGTCCTGTTAACAGCTAGGAGATTAGTGACACGTTTCTAAAAGGAAATACAGAGTTCAGCACAATCATAGAATCATAGAATAGTTTGGGTTGGAAGGGCCCTTAAAGAGTTCCACCCCCCCTGCCATAGGCAGGGACACCTCCCACTACATCAGGCTGCTCAGTGCCTTGTCCAGCCTGGTCTTGAACACCTCCAGAGAGGGGGCATCCACAATCTCTCTGGGCAGCCTATTCTAGTGCTTCACTACCCTCACTGTAAAGAATTTCTTTCTTATGTCAAGTCTAAATCTACCCCCTTCCAATTTACATTCATTGTTTCTAGTCTACAGCCATCTCTAGCTAAAGACATTCAGGACTTATCCCTGACTGCTTCACACATGCAACTCTAAAGAGCTTTGTTTCTGCTCGAGACCTTAAAACCTCTGCAGAAATACCTTAAATGCTCCAGAGAAATGCGTGTTTGTGGTCTTTGCTGTTTTCACTGGGGAGGGAAAAAAACTAAAGATAAGAACTAGTAAAGTGGGGAGATCCCTAGCTACTTCATCCAGCCGGTCATTCCCCAGGTGGTGGGGGTCAGAAGCCCCAGGGCTAGTCCAGCCCAGCTCCTCCTCAAGAGGAGAGCACATGCTGGATGGGTACTACAAGTCACAGCTATGTTCTTAAGATTTTTGTGGGCAGTATTAAAATAGTTCCATACATACCAGTTTTACCAAGACTAGTATAAATATACTTTGAATTTTAAGTACAGAAGAAAGGGAAGCTTTACTTTCTAAATTCTTTAAAATGGGATCAAGTTGTTTTCTGAAGGGAAGGATTTGGGTATCCTTGGACAAGCCCAATAACCACAGACTTCACCCAGGACAATGAATTCCTATTTTAATTCTCAGCAGTGATATATTTTTATACCAGTTTTCTCATAAACTCTAGACTACCCATGGGAACTCTTTATTCAAGTAATTCCAGGATTGCTTGGATCAAGTTTCCAATCAAAGTAATCCACCACTAATGTCTATTAGAAGACTGACAGCTCTCAGCAAATTGTTGTAGCAGAACAAACTTCCCACTCTTCATGCAAATGGGAGTCATCCTAAATGCCAGCAAGTTATTTTTGGGTAATACTGATGGATTTTCAGTTATTTATTGTTCTTCAACACCCTGAAATACTTCAGAAAAAGTGGTTTCTTAACAAAAGATAAGGCAACACATGAAGAAATAGATGAAGGTGTCAAAATGGGCATATGTAAAATGATGCTTGCACAGAATAAAGAAGAAAAACATCAAAATCACAGATAATTAAAAAATAAATACATCCACATACATGTGCATATACACACACCTGTACGTGTCTGACCAACATAGCTGGAGTTCTGCAGATTGTTAATTCTTACTATCATCTCCTACCACCTCCTGTTTTAACAGAATACTTGGTCCAGATTTCTTACATATCCAGAGATTAAATGAAAAAATCCTGCCAAAACATTAAGAGGATTCCTAGAAGATGAAGTTAGAGCAATAGCTGTCACAAAGCCCAACTAGATGGCTTTCTGTCACATGCTGCACACCAACACCAGCCGTCAGAGCAGCTGTATGTGTCCATCAGACAGAAAGCAGATCAGGACTTACACCCACCCTCATCTTGGCTATCTCCTGCCTGCTACATTGGCAGCCAAACAAAGTTCACACTTAACCTCAAGCTAAAAAGCTTCTGTTAATAGTCAAGGAACACAGTCCATCTTCTTTACATATATTTCTCCTGCACCACAAGCAGCACATAAAGCAGAGTCTGGTCAAATCCAGTAATGATGCTCAGTATTTTGGGAAGGAAAAAAAAAATTAAAAAACTTGGCACAGTAAGGCAAATGTCATACTTCGGTGTATAGTGGTGTTCTGTCAGAAGCCAGACATATTAAAAATATTTACATAATTTAAAATAATTTGTACAGGTCTAGTAAAGTCTATTTTGGGCTCTGGGCTTTAATAAAAGATTAAACATTTGCTAGATCCCACTGGACTTCATGTGTAACCTTGGCATTTTAGGGCAGTACTGAGGATATGCCATTACTAAACTTTTCATATTAGCATGAGTGTGAACTGAAATACCATAATAAAAATAGAACAATATTTCTTGCAACTTGAAAACAGCCTTGGACTTTCTATGTATTTCCAGATGGGAAACTAAAAATGTACTGTATGTTTGCACGTGTATACTCGGAGGTGGTTTTTAGTCTAATTTAAACATTCCAGAATAATGTGGTCTAAATATAACAACATGAATCATCCATCAGTTTCAAAGAAAGATCTGGCAATTTTTCATTGTAAATCATTAGGGACAGGTACCTATACCTGTCACTGACTGACACAGGAGAGTCAAAAACTCATGGTGATTGCTTGGTATGATGAATCAATTATTAAAATAAATCTCCTGATATTACTTTGGGGCTTAGGGAAAATAATTTATTTTTAAATATTATGTAATGAACACCTGTAGGAAGCAGAGTTGAAAAATTAAGTCAGAAAATGTTCATATAAGATACTGGAAGAGTTGGAAAGGAAACTAGAGTGCAAAATTAAGAGATAAATATGTATCATAGCCTAAAATAAAGGAATTACATTAAAACTGAAAGCCAAACCAAAGTCAGTTAGTT
Organism: Turnix velox; assembly: GCA_013400935.1. Classification (NCBI taxonomy): domain Eukaryota; kingdom Metazoa; phylum Chordata; class Aves; order Charadriiformes; family Turnicidae; genus Turnix; species Turnix velox. Next base: position 223,936 of record VZTY01018238.1, on the reverse strand, counting down.
ACCTGTCAGTATCAAACTGTGAAAAAGCCAAAGCTGGCCTGAAGGAAAACTCTAAATTCAGAAATATAAACTAGGTCCTCAGTTGTTCCAAAAACCACATAATTCCTTTGAAGTCAAAGAATTTACACAGGTTTACAGATGCAGAGGAACAGGGCTAGATTTTAAAAGTCATCTTTGACCATACCAAAATTGATGTTTATAGTTTTTTAAAGCTAGAGGAGTGTGAAATTCTATTTTCAGCTTCTTACAGGGCTTCTTTTTTTTATTTCTAAACACTTATTTTTGAAAATTAAAACGGAGAGGAGCTGCAGTGAAAATGTAACTATTTTGTTTTAAATAATTTCCAGTAGATGGAAAAAAAACCCAAACAAAAAACCTACAGGCTTCTGTTTTTCTATTTCCCAAAAGCTTGCTTTTTTTCCAACATAATATTAAGACCAAGCTTTCATGAATGAAACTGTAATATAAAGAAAGTAAAAGTCCTGCATTAAAGTGCTTCCACACTGATATCATCAGTAAATGCTGAGCTTGATACCATCTTCAAATAAGATTTTAAGTACATTTTTCAATGCGGTAATGAGCTGTTTTCAGTGTGACTTCAATATATAAAATAGGAGAAAAAGAAATAGCACAGCCATGACTAGAAGAGAGAGGTTTTGCATAAATTAAATTCCAATCCTAAAAGAGATAATCTATAAAGATTTGACTAAAAGACTATTTTTTGCTGGCCAAAGTCCATCTTCCCCATGCCACTGCAAGACTAACGGGAAATGATTCCAGTTATATGAAGTATTTCACAGCCTTCTCTGTAATATAAATCCTTTCAAATGGGGCAAAGAAAAAAAAAATCACTTAAAATAGGGCAAACTATCTAAAGTAACTTGGAGGTGGCCACACTGCCCAGAGAAACTGCAATCAAATCAGCCCTCAAGCACATGAGCAACAGACTGTAAGCAAAGACTGCTCTGGTCCTCTGGAGTGAGGGGAGGGATGGGCTATGCAGCAATTGTAGTGCAAGGAGGATGCAGAACACAGAGGAGACAAGCAATTATGCTACACCCCAAGCAGACTCACCACAGAGCACATTTGGAAAGATTATTCAGTGTTTAAGAACTCAAATCTCTGATAAACACGACAGGCCAGCGATTTGCTAGTGACAACAGCAAGGGGAGCAAAGTTTGCTGCCAAAGTTTTTCCAGGGTAGGAGACCCAGCCCATCTCAGCTTTTAAATTACCTCCTTGATAACTCTCCGAACATGAATAAGGGAAGTCACACTAATGAACATCTGGAAGACAGTGTCTAACCCTCTCACTGCTGAAAAGTGTCACTGAACACATCTGACAGAGGAAACAACAAATGCTGTGAGCATTTCCTCAGACTGAACACAGCTTGTAGCAGTATTTCAAACATGCCTGTGATCTTAGAAGGAGCTCTACAGGAGTATTTGTTAGCCCTGCTTTGGATATGGCTGACATTATGTGAAAGTAAGTGCTCTCCAGAGATTTCAGCAAAAGCCATGATGCCAGGGAAGCTGATCTCACAAGGCTTCCATCATCTCAGACGACAGAAGTCTCAGAAGATCTGTTAATTTCCATCATTCTGAGCCAAAATCTCCCCAGTAAAGTTCAGGAAATTTCAGGGGAATTAAATCCAAACACAAACCATCACCTTCATTTGGATTTGAATCCTAAATCTGAGCCTGCCCCCCTGTAAGCTTGAAGAGCTCAAAGTCTCCCCCATTCTTTCACTAGTCCTGAAAAGACTATATTTCAACAATTACACTGCCAATATTAATAATGAATTTTAACTTGATAAAAATAGATACATAAATTCTACTCAGACAGAAGTTATGTTTTCTGGAAGTGTCAGCCAGTTTTATTGTCATGAGAATTACTCTTTCAACTCTTACATCCTCAGTGGATAAAATACAGAGCAGGTGAAGTGGGTAACACCAGCTCTTCTATCCCAAAGTCCATCACTTGTCAAGAGATAAAGTTGTACATCCCAAGCAAACACCACAGCACTTGTAGATCCCAAGCAAACATGCAGCAGCCTGAAGTGCAAAACAACTTGCATTATTCATCTTGGAAGTCCTGGAAAGTAAAAGCTGTATGAAGTCCAAGCAAAAGACTAAAATTTATCTATGCAAAGCAGAACTTCCCCAGAACAAACCCTTGGTTTTGTTTTTATAATTTCCTTTTCCCTGGCTTCACTGCCATAAGGATTTGCTTTTACTTGCACCAGCTCCCCAATACACAACCTCACACAAACAAAATCTGCTCTGGAAGGGACAGTTCAGCACCAAAGGCACCCTCACACAGATGCATCTGACTCAAGCTTCAAAACCTTAGAACACACAAAAGCCAGAAGTTCATGAGTTGTGCTAGAAGATAGCTACAGCAAGCAAATATTAGGGCTGTATTTAAATTATTGCTATGGTTACAAAATCAGGGTGGACACTGGAGGGAAAAGGAGAAAGAGAAACACATCTATGATGACAGCAAGTCCTCTGAGGAAAGAGAGGGTGGTGGAGAAGCTGAGGGAGAACGAAAGGGTGAGGGCTAGTGGGTGGGGGAGAAAGCAAGGTCATTTTAACCCCCAGCGGAATAACAGAATAATAAAAATCCAAGTTCTTCTAGGGAAACGAGGCCGCTAAGATCATCACGGGATAAAGTGACACAAAGAAAGAAAAATGCAAGGAATTGTTACAACTTGTGTCTGTAACAAGCAACAATTCGTAGGAGCTCAGGGGAAGCCAGATCAAATACCCGACGTGCTTTCACAGCAGCGATGAGTAACACAATCACCTCACCCCTCTGCTGAGCCACTGACAGCTCAAGAAGAATGAGTTCCTACCCAGCCTGGGTCCTAATCCAGCATTCAGGCACGACGGGCACGAGGCCCCGTTTCAACAAACAAAACAAAATATGATTAGCTTCACCCCTCTCGATAATACCTTAATCCATGGCAAGGCACGCTGTCTGTCTGCAGGCAAAGCTACTGCCCGGGGAAGGATTTGAAAGCACAGATGAGGACCACACTGAAGGTTGGCTTTGGGGACTCCAAAACACAAGTGCAAATGGAACAGGAGATACAATTTCAGAACAGTGAGTTTTGTCAACAGTTACAGAACCGCAGCGATTCTTAACTATTTAACAGTCCCTTTCTTGAAAACACATCTCAGTTACCAATACAAGGAAATTTTGTCATGTTTTCTTTTGTTTTTATATTGGAAGGCTTCACTTCACACTTATTTTTTTTTTCCCCTTACGCTGCTTCCATTGCTTTATTGTGATGGACAAGATGAGCAATTGCTGTTGAAAGCTCTGCAGAAATGTGACATTTTTCTTTCTGCTCAGTAGTCCAGAACCCGTGTGAAGAGTAGCTTGCTGGCCCCAAAGCAACTCATGTTGCTCTACTGAAACGATCCCTTTCCCAGCCAGCTCAAGAGGAAAATACAGACTTCAAGATGTTCATTATATTTAACAAAATACCTTCAGTCATGAAGTGTTAAGTAGCTAAACCTAGAGCTTCAGTGGCTTTGATCCTGCTGGGACAACCTGCTCCAGTTTCCTATTTGAAAACAGCAAGGAATCCTCACAGACCTGGTCCCAGAGCTGATACCCAGCAGGATGTCCTCCCCAAGGCCACCAGTTGTCCCTGGATGCCACTGCTGTTATGGCAGCACTCATTGCTGCATCCAATGCTGCTACAAGGGCTGAGCTGAGTATAAAATGGGATGGAAAGCTGGGAAATGCTTGGACTGGGATTTTCACAGCCACCAGTAGGATCTGGACCCTTATCTCTCATTAACCTGAACTAAAATTAATGTCAATGACAGCTGGCCAACCTCAATTTCTTTCACCTCTCCTCCTCCTCCACCTTTAACAGCTCTACCTAGAAAAGCTGTTCAGCCTTCTTAGATAAATTATGAGGTTCAGTTCATATGGATATTTCCCATTATGATTAGAAGCATGCTCATTACTGGTTTATTACTTTTCTGGTTATGTTTTCACTCTTACATCTAACACACTTTCAAATCAACTTTCCTGTTATTAGTGTTCAACTTAGTAATGTTTACAAGGCAAAACCAAACCCACAGAGCCCACAATCCTACATACTCCTGATAGGAAAATTATTTCTTTTTCTTTTTAAAAGAACCATACAGATTCTGCCAGGAAGGCAAGCACAGCCAAGCCACACGAATTACATTTTATATAAAATTTATAAAATTCTGTATCCAGCAAGAGGCAGATGGAGAGGGGAAAAAGAAAAAAAAATTAACAGGTCAAATTGAAAGCTGTATTTTTAAAGTCCAATTCTTTTAATTTCCAGCCTGCTTTTTAGACCACCTTTCAGAGCTCATAAATCTCCAGAGGTAAAGATCAATGGCTTGCAAAATTCAGATAGAGAGGCATCAGCTCCACTGAAAAGACCTAATCTCACACAGCCTGCCAGCAGCTCAGTGCACACTATTTATCTCTGCCTTGTGTAATCCATACAGTATCATGCTTCCAGGTTATAAAATCTTGAATATCCTGGAAGTGCAAACCAAACTGGATGTAAGCAGTATATTAAGGTGAAGGCATGGCCAGCAATTCCAAGTGCATAATATTCTCAGCCTACTGAACCACATGTTAATATGCCACACGTGCTATTCTGCATATTTTTACCATGTACACTTAGAGCTATACGTTTCCTCCCTTTACCAAAGCTATAAATTTTAATACAAAATCAATGTGTGTTTTTTGGTGGGCAGCAGAAAAGGTTTTATCCACTCAGCTCTGAATCCAAGGAAAAAGCAATATTGATTTAGATCTTCACTCATTCATTTACTAGGACAGTTTTAAAGCATTAGGTGATAACCTAATTGAGAGGCACACCGTGAGGGAAACTGAGACTGTTGTGATAAATTAAATCAGCTCTAGGATATCATCTACAACATTTTAATACCTGAAGGAACATTCTCCTGAAATGAAAAACAAAATTAAACCAGGAAGACAACATTTTGGGTGGTACAGTGACTTTCTGTAAATGCTGGGTAACACAAATGGATTGAAATATATATAGGTAAATTATTAATTATAGAAACATAACACTAATGGAACACATAAAATATATGTCTTTAGATGTGCTTGCATATCAGACAATGTTTGCCTTTATCAGATGGGCTTCCATTTCCTGCAACAAGATGATTATGAACCAATCCAGGGTGTGAATCCTTCGCCATCTACCTGCTATCTCTATAAACCTGGCATCATACAGCATCCATATTGACAGTGATTCATATTTCACAGAAGCAGGTTAAGTCACACATGTCACCAAGCAGTGTTACAACTACTGCCTACCAAATCATGTCTGCATTGCTTGGATAAACTCCTTCCTGAGGCCAGAAAGATTTGGTCTCAATTCTAGAGGACACCATCCTGCAATCTCTCACATGGGCACAAAGAGAATCTGGGCCAGTCCATCCGCTCGGGATTTGGATGGCTGATGAATCAAGTCCAAAAGCCTCCCAAATTTCTCCAATTCCTGCAGACACTTGCTGCAAGCAGCTTGGATGACTCTGCCTAACGTTCAACACCTATATTCTTCACGGAGTGGGGCCAGCCAAAGAGCACATCAGCAGAGCTGGATGCAACAGCACTAATAGCACTAGCAGAATCCAGGGAAATCTGAAATTCCTTCCTAATGTGGGATGCAGCTGAGTAAGACACTAAGCAACCACATTTTGGACTTTAAAAAAAAAAAGTTGCCTGAATATGCAAAGTCTCATGCTTTGAGCACGAAGTGAAATATTTAAGAACAAACATGCCTATAATACAGATGATTCAGAATTAAAATTCATGAACTTGCATGTATGATATAATTTTATTCTGAATATTTCTTATGTTTCTTCCACTTCTGTTCACACAGTAGTATTAATAGGTTTGTATTCTTCACAGTAGGGGCTTTTTACATCCCACATGTGCTCAAGCAGAAAACAAAGTATAGAACTAAAACACGGAATATTTAAAAAAACCCCTGAGCTCTGAAATTATGCCTCTTAAGAGTTAATGCAAGTAAATTTTTTTTTTCCATCTCTGGAAGAGTGGCAGAAAGCCCCTGAGGAACTAAGGCAGTGTTTGTTCACTATACTGTGTTTTGGAATCAGCAGCAATTTCTGTCCAAAAGAACCAGTGCCTTCATGCATTTAAGGACAAAACCTGCTTATCCAGACTAAAAAGTAATTTGTATTAATATACAGCTTCAGCTATTAAAGTACAGAATTCTCACAGCATGCACCAATAATTTCATCTTGTTTTTAAGTAGCCTCATACTTCCAGTAAAAAAAAAAAAAAAAAAGCAGGGGGTGCGGGGGTAGAGTAAACTGCAGAACCTTTAGTCCCCAAAACAGATGCCAGTTTTAGATTTATTCAGCCAAGGAGTATTTAGCTTGGCTCTGCTACGCTCGCATTGAGAAAACACTTGCCTGGTCCAAAAAGTTTTTAACAAGCTCTGCTGCAGATGCTGTTGCCATTTGGCATGTCACCATCACTGTGTGGTACAGAAGAGGGAGAACTCTTGACCACAGGTTTTCCTTGGCTGGAGGAGCCAGCATTTTTGGCTATCGCTCTTCTTCTGGCCAACTGGCTGCATGTTTACGGAGTGTGGTTTTAGACAGGGTGTTAACAGAGGTTGGGTTAACAGCCTAACCCAGACCAACAGTGAGGAGAAGGCATGACCTATCCAACCTAAGAAAACAGATCACAGAATCCCAGAATATCTGGGACTGGAAGGGACCTCAAGATCATTCAGTCAATCCCCCTGCTGGAACAGGAACACACAGACCAAATCACACAGGAAGGCATCCAGGTGGGTTTTGAATGCCTTCAGAGAAAGAGACTCCACAACCTCTCTGAGAGCCTGTTCCAGTGTTACCTCACCATAAAAAAGTTTTTTCTTATATTTCTATGGAACCTCCTGTGTTCCAGTTTGCACCCACTGCCTCAAGCCCTATCACTGGAGGTCACTGAGAAGACAGAATAAGCTTTTATATATTGTTGATCTCAACCCAGCAACTCTCGCACACAACATACCTATAGACAGGAAGATATTTTTCTTTGCCTGGGGATAGATGACAACAGCTTTAAGTGCTGTACCAGCCATGCAAAGTAGAAATACATAAAAGCATGTGGTTGCTTAATCTTTGTCGGCTTGATTTCATTCTCTCACTTACGACAATTTCACCTTGGCCAAATGCCACCACAAGAAGTTCAATGAAGTTACTCCTGTTTTCCACTATGACGAGATATCGCAAGAGGATAAAAATCTTACAAACTGCAAACTTCTGTCCTGTTTCCCCTAGCCAGCAAACAGCTAGGGATACTAGTGCCCAATACTCCTATGAAAATCCTACATATGCCCACTTGTAGCTTAGTTTACCTATGTGCACTTGCAGCTCAGAAGGCCAACTGAATCCTGGGCTGCATCAAGAGAAGTGGGATCAGCAGGTCTAGAGAGGTGATTTTGCCCCTCTACTCAGCTCTGGTGAGGCCAGACCTGGTGTTACTGTGTCCAGTTATGGAACCCTCAACATAAGAAGGACATTGAGCTGTTGGAGGATCCACAGAGGAGAGTCACAAAGATTACCAAAGAGCAAAACAACACCATGACTTTTGACTTGTATAGCTAAATTTTTTTGTTCAGATTCTGACTCTTCCTCTCAACAGCAACACCTTTGTTTCACTCAAGCAAAGGAAAAACAAAAACCCTTCATGTAAAATGTATTTTCTTTCATATATTGTTTTCCTAATGCTGTCATTTCCCTGACATACCATGCATCTATTGGGAAAAACAAAGACCTTGTCCATTCCTCCCTCATTAGACACTTTTTACTTCATTGTCTTAATTATTTACTTTAAGCCAGGTTTTAGAGCCCAGACATCAGAGAACCAGATAGTCAATTTGCCTAAATTTAACCAATCTGCACAGAAATCCTATTTAACACAGTATGGATCAGATAGCCCACCCTTCACTTCCCTCTCACTGACAGTTCAACTAGGACTGAGAAGATGCTGAAAGTTCATAGACACAAAAACAATTTACAGCAGCATATTAAAAAAAGAGTGTAAAATATGACTAAGTATGAAGTAAGCAGTGTCTGGCTACATCCCCCACCGTCTGGGTAACCAGCATGGAAGAGCAAAATGAGAAAAGCAAGCAATTTTAATATTTTTTCTCTTACCATTTTGGCTTCTGAATGCATTGGAGGGACTTGAGGTGAAGCACACGGATTATTGAGGTTGGGTCCCTGCATCCCCATGATGTTGGAGTTCATTGACATTTGTCGCTCCATCTTTTAAAAGGAAAAGAAAAAAGGGTTAAAATGATTTGGAGACATTTGTAAGAATTTATGCTTGTTCCTTTGTATATGGTCTCAGCTTTATTTCTTCAAGTCATGACTGGAAAAATAATCTGTTTTGTGAATTGGACGTGTGTCTGTAGCAGGCATGGGTTTCATCAGAATCATCCCTGAAAAAACTTACAGCCAGTTATAAAGAAAAGGGTTCTTTACTAAACACATGAAGCAGCCACCCAGGTTTCAGCTTTTCTGTAATGATTTTGTCCCTTTCAGTATAACAACACTTGGAGTTAAGTGGTTTTAAAAGTATCAGTGTATAAAGTTGTGGCTTGCCCCGTCAGTGCAGCTTAGCTTGTTAAAAACATAAATAAAAATCTGCAATCTTGAGTATATGGAAAACAATTTGGCTCTTTTTCCGCCACTCACACTGCCCAGCCAAGGGAGTTTTCCATATGTCCTACAAGGGATGCTTTCATGTACTGCTGAGATAGCAAAACACAAAGCAGAACTCCTCCTGGCTGTTCAGAACTCTTTCTGCAAGCTAATCTCACTAGGCTGGGAGGGAGAGACACAGTTTTCAAACAAAGCCTAATGGCAGCAAGGTCTGGATAAAATAATTTCCAGAGGTGTCTTCCCAAAGAGAAGCAAGTCCTGTTATACTGCTAGTTATTGCTGGGGGTGATGAACAGGGGTTTTGGTGCTGCTTTCAGACAAAGCTGAGCACCGTACCTTGCTTTGGGTCAGCCCCCTCTATCTTAAGCTCATACAAGAAAAAAGTCTTTTTGGATCCTCCTGAGCTTATCCATGCCAGGGCGCTACTTTTTCCTGCTCTGTGGTGAGAGAGCAATATGATCCCAGGAAGAATGGGTGCTATTCCTGGAGCAGAGGACAATATCCCACTATCAGGGAGAAGCTGCCTCCACCAGAGTTCATAAAATCATAGAATAGTTTGGGTTGGAAGGGACCTCAAAGATCATCGAGTTCCAACGCCCTCAGTGCCTTGTCCAGCCTGGCCTTAAACACCTCCCAAGAGGGGGCATCCAGAACCCCTCTGGGCAACCTGTCCTAGTGTTTCACTGCCCTCACAGTTCCCACTGTCATCACCTCCTCATCCCTTTCAGGAGGGCAAAGGAACAGGACCTGAGGCCAGGGCAGCCAGAGCTGGTTGGGTCTCTCACCTCCATGCTCACATTTCTGGAGCTCTCAGCCAGAACATAAGTGAGAAGAGCTGCCCAAAGGGCTCTCTGGATGCAACCTAAAGCTACTGAGGTCTTACTCTGAAGCAGGATGTTTGTTCCATTTCAGGTGCCTCAGGAATTCTGCCAGAAAGGATCTGACCACAGTGACATGCCTAGTGTTTTTTTCTGTTGAACTTCCTGGTCAATATTCCAGGAAAGCTTTATTGATAAGTTACTAACTAATAACTTATTAATGCCAGTTCAAACAGCAGCCAAACCCAAACTACTGTAGCCTTGAGAAACACCTCCTTTTCTCCAGCACAGACAGAACAAGCAATGCTTTCTTCCCTCCCATAGTCAATCACTCTCAGGTTGCCCTCCAAACATCATACAGTGAAACAGAAACTTCTCCTTTACCATGCCTTCCTTACTCATCGGGGTTCAAATCAGTTAAAAATGTGAAGCTACAGTTTCACATTGAACCCCCTTTGTCCCAGAAAATGGAGAATATTCCCAGTTCTGCAGAAATGAATGGAAGATGAGCAGAGATCATGACCAATTGCTAATTAAGGGCAGGTTACCAGGCTGGAGGAGTAAGTCACATTTGTTTCCCATTAGCTGATTATCTCCCACAAACAAGAGGATTACTAAGAGTTCACTGGCAAAACTTAAATACGTGGCTTTTCCACTTTATCCTGACTTGAGAAAAACCTTTTTGTTCCAGCACAGACATATTGATCTCACCCACCTGACCAACTGCAAGAACCAGAAACTATAATTTCACATGAAAAGCACCCTGGCCTTTCTCCTCTCACCATGTCCCCTTAGAAAATGCAACTCACCAGCAGCAAGTCCTGCAGCAGAGACACCAGGAAGGACATCCCTCAGGCCCCACGGGTGTTAAATAGGAGGTAGTGAGAAGGGGGAGGTGGAAAGGGGGAAGGTGGGAGGCTGATTTGGAACAGCTGGAGAGGGGAGGAGTCTCCAGTGGAGCCCAGGTGTGTGGGATTTGGGGAAAAATGGGCTGGAAAAGCATTGGTGTGGGGCAGAGGCAGGAGATGGGGGGAAAAAAGGGGTACATGGAATCTGCCTAGAGGTAAGCTGGGTGGAAAAATGGAAGGACTTGAGTGTTCCCCATGAGGGTGGTGAGCCACTGGAACAGGTTGTCCAGAGAGGTGGTGGATGCCCCCTCCCTGGAGACATCCAAGGCCAGGCTGGTCTAGTGCAAGATGTCCCTGCCCATGGCAGGGGGGTTGGAACTAGATGATCTTTAAGGTCCCTTCCAACCCAAGCCATTCCATATTCTCTGAACTGTTTCTAATCACTCTCCTGCTAATTCACATGCCATTAAGTGCACCACAAATATTTCTGTTTAAGACAAAGCAGTGAAAAAAATCTGGCTTCCTTAACTCAGTGCACTTTGATATTTATTTTTTTTTTTAGAAAATCCAGCAGACTTTCCCCACTCCATAGGCTGAATCACATAAAAAAAAGAGCAACATGCTCCTCCTGAAAAACCAAACCAAATCAAACCAAACCAACTTACAGGCATAAGAACTGCAGAAGATCCAGGCATGGTAGGGTTGGGCAGGGTGCCAGGCATGGAGGCAGGCATTGGCTGTCTTTGTCGGTTGTGTAGATGCAGCAGTGAAGATAGAGAACCTGGGACAGGCCTAGGAGAAAAGGAAAGAAATCTGTCATGAGCTACAGACACCAAAACAAGCCCAACTGTGCCAGCCATTGCTAGGCACAGGCAGCTCTAGACAAGCAGGAGCAGATAAGCTGATCCCACATTTGTCCTCTCCTGCAGAAATCAGTAGAGCAGAAAGTTTTCAAGACACAAATGAATCACCTTCCCTCTACTATTTACCAGCTAAAGCACCAGTAAGGTTCACCCATTAGGACATGAATGGAAATTTAACAGCCAGTCTCATAGTTTCACTCTGCATCTCTGTGTCTTACAGCAGCCAGCAAAAGATTTCCACAGGCAAAGCAGGAAAATCCACACCAGGGCATTGGTGTCAACTCAGCCCTGGAGAACAGAAGTATGTGGTTGATAATTTTCCAGAGTAGTTACCCAGAGAGGATGTGGATGCCCCCTCTCTGGATGCATTTAAGTCCAGGCTGGAGAAAGCACTGAGCAACCTACCCAGTGGGAGGTGTCCCTGCCCATGGCAGGGGGCTTGGAACTTAGATGATCTTTAAGGTCCCTTCCAACCCAAACTATTCTATGATTCTATAATTACATAGCAGAAAACCATACAAATTAATTTGGAAATCTTATCACCTGCGAATAAACCACTCTAAAATGAGTATTTCATGCTCTCCTGTGAAACTTCTTGTTCCAAAACAAAGTTCCCAATAGTATTAGGGCACAGAAAACGGGGGGGTGGAAAGCCAGAAAATTAGCAAAATTGCCTTCAGATTAAGTAGCTTGTAAAGGCAAAAATTACAGACTATAAAAAAAGCAGAATGAGTTACTTTGGCAAAAGGAGTTCAAAAGATTTAGAAGGATTTTTTTAAGTAGAGTACAGGGAAAAGACTGCATGTGGGAAAGCAGGCCCACTCACAAAGAACAATCATAAAATTCATGGATTAAACCAAACTAGGACTACACTTTGAAAATAGCCTTTAAGAATGTTGTCTTGGGAGTCAATGAAATTAATCAGTGATTTCTTTCTTCTTTTTTTTTAAGTTTTGAAGAAGGTATGCATTGCTTGAAGTCTGGGGGAGTCTTGTTTGTTTTCCAAAAGCATAAAAATAAGAAAGCTTTCACATACAGAATTAACAAATTGCTAGTACAAGTTAGGATGTTCCATTCTTACAGAGCAATATAGGATGTGGTATGCAGTGTTCATTAGGCAGGAGAAATATCCCTAAAAGTATGAGAAGGACCAGATAGAGGGGAGCATAGAAAATTGAAGAGCCTCTGCAGGGGGCAACATAGAAAGAGTCTAAAGAAATTCGGAGCCTCTAAACATTGAGGATTAATTTCAGCCTTGGCAGAAGCATCCTTTGCTTCAGTGACAAATCCACAATGGCAATGAAAGCTCCAAAATCAGTCTGGGAAGGTTCAGGGAAGCAGAGTGATAATCTCAGAGCTATGAGAGGAAAGACAGTTGCTTCTCCCACTTTGTCTGATTAACATCACACCAAATGATGTGATACTGGCAATCACAAATGCATCCACCACTCCTCTAACTTCAGCCATCTCTTCCATTTACCCCACAACAAGCAAAGAAGTCAAAGGCTGTGAGCAATTGGATTTGCAGACATCCCACATGGAGGAAACCACATCCAGGCTCCCAAAGTGGGGGTACACAGCAACACCAACTTCTTCTGACCTGGAAGTCTCTTCTGCCCAAACCTCAAACCACCTAAATCCTCTCTTTCCTAATCTTCCTGGTATTTCCCATTCTTGGACTTTCAGTCCTTCAACTCTCCCCTCATCAAGCCCCTAGAAACATTTCCAACCCTACAAATGCCACCTTAAAGTCTTTGCCCTGCCCACTCTCTTGAACCCAGACACTCCTGCTCCTCTCACTCCTCTGCCCTCAGCTCTCTTTAGCAGCTGCACTTGATTGAACCCATCCTTTCGTCTTAGTTCTCCATGGAGAGAAAAAGCCCATGTTTTGAAAGAAAATCCACCCAGAAACATACAGCACTTGTTCAGATGGGGAAAAAAAAACCCACAACAAACACATCTTAGATACAGACAAGAAGCTCTTCCTGTGCCTTTCCTGTGGTCTGCTGATGGAGGAGTATGATGAACTTTACATCTTCATAACCCCCCAAAGAAAGTCAAGACAATGTCTCCCAAACACATAGTGTAACCCTGTGAGAGGGTGTAAGAAGCACCCTGATGGAGCTTGAATCAGCTTCTGGGATGTGAGGCTCTCCAGTCAGCTCAGCACAAGGCTAAGCCTGGGGAGCTGTGGTGGCGGTGTAACTGGAATGAATGCAGTGCAGGAAAAATGAGCTCAGAAGAAACACTTTGAGTTCACAGCCCTGGACCCATCCTACCCTTAGCTTAAAACACAGCTGCTCCATATACCAGCACTCAGTCACTCAAGAGGACTGATGAATCATTAGGATGGGGTCAAATAACAAAAAGCAGAGTCAGTAGTCCACTGAAAACAAAAAAAGTGAGGAGATAACAGGCTGAATCTGAGAAGAATGACCCCAGCTTGGTTTCCAGAGGCTGCGGTGAACCCAACAAACAGAGTCCACTTCCCACTGACCTGTAACACCGCAACTACAGCCCTGCAGAGCAAGAGACCACAAGTTCAAACACATCTTCTCTATCTCATACTTTAAAGTCCATGCAACAGACACTTGACAGGAAGACTGAGACCACCACTCTGGGGAGGCCGAGGAGCAGAAAAGAGAATGAACCCTGGGTTTTTTTCCCCAGGAGAGCAGGCAGGGAAGAGTGGGCAAGAAAGAGAAAGCACTGGGGCACTCTCACTTCTGTGATGGGATGAGACTGAGGTGTGCACCCACACAACCCCAAAAGCTCTGCAGCCCTCTGGATCCACTGGCTTAGACTCAGCCCACAGGTGCTGCACTGGTTAACAGTACACATTCAATAAAACTATCACTTGGAGTTTTCAGTGGGACCAAAGGAAAACAAGAACCATGACAACAGTCCCCCCTCCTCTTATTCTCTCTGAGACTGTCCCACATACACACCCTTTGTGCAATTCACCAGTTTCATAATAACCTTAGGTGTTAGGCTGTTTGACAGAAACTTATTTTGGCCTGACCTATGCAATTTTTGCAAGTGATTCCCAGGGGACTGCACAGTTTGAGTTTTGCTTATATGTTTCAGAGCCAAAAAAATTTCTAAAATTGCTTTAATGAGTTTGGGAATACGGGACTTGGGCAAAAGGGAATTATTGGTATTTATTAAAATGGCAAAGAAGCTTCCTTGCTGTCCCCAGTTTCACCTTTAGTGCTGCTTTGCTCTGGAGGTCTGCATACGGTTTAGGTTTAACTACAAGAAAAAAAACCAAACCCCTCAGTACTTCAGGTATTTTTTCTTGCTGCACTCCTGCTAGTCTGTTCCCAAGTGTGTTTTTTGAGAAGAGCTGAAGAGCAGTTAGAGAAAGGGTTGACCCTCTTCTGCTGAAAAGTCTGTGCTGCTCTTGCCACCAATAAAAGTGCTACATGATGCACACCAGATCCTGCTCCCCAATGGGGAAGCTGACACTGACCAATACTCATGGATAGATGATCTTGAAGGTCCCTTCCAACCCAAACTATTCTATCATTCTATGATTCTATACTTCTATTGCTTCTACATTGAATAAAAGTAATTGATTAGCATGTGCTTGCATGCATTTGCTCGCCCAGAGCTCTGGGAACACGTGTGACACAGAACTGTAACAGTCTGAGACAGAATCACAGAATAGTTTGGGTTGGAAGGGACCTTCAAGATCATCTAGTTCCAACTACCCTGCAATAGGCAGGGACACCTCCCACTAGACAAGGTTTCTCAGTGCCTCATCCAGCCTGGCCTTAAACACCTCCAGGGAGGGGGCATCCACAGCCTCTCTGGGCAACCTGTTTGTGTCTCACCACTATCATCATAAAGAATTTCTTTCTTATCTGCAGCCTGAATCTCTCCTCTTCCAATTTACATCTGTTATTCCTAGTCCTGCCATCACATATCCTATTCAAAAGTCCTACCCCTGCCTTTCTGTAGGACCCCTTCAGGTACTGAGAAGCTACACTGAGGTCCCCCCCTCCAGGCTGAACAGCCCCAGCTCATCAGCCTGTCCTCATAAGGGAGTTGTTCCAGCCCTTCGATCATCTTCATGGGCTCCTCTGGACCTCCTCCAAAAGCTCAGTGTCCTTCTTATGTTGAGGGCTCCAGAACTGGACACAAAATTCCAGGTGGGGCTTAATCAGAGCTGAGTAGAGGGGCAAAATCACTTCTCTTGACCTGCTGGTCGCCCTTCTCTTGATGCAGCCCGGGACTGGGTTGGCTTCTGGGCTGCACGACACTCATTTTGTCTAAGACATCTCTTCTCCTTCCAAGGACAACACAATCTCTTTTGTTGTTGCTTTCTATCCTGCAGCAAAGAAAGTCAACAAGAGCTTGTAATTGTTATTTCTAATGTTGGACACATTAACTCTGCTTCCCTCTTTGTAAATGCTGAGGAGGTGCTGCCTGCAGCCTGTCAGTCAATAATGCTGACTGAGAGATTTTAATTCCTTGGCACCTGTGTTGCTAAATAAATAGGGCTGTTGGGCAAACAGCCCACAAATAAAGGGCAGATAAGACAGAGAACTGGCAGCTGCTCAACCTTACTGAAAATCTGGCCATCTGTGGGGTTTTCCCCAAATTTAAGCATTTTCAGTGTGTTCCAACAGGAGCCCTTTGCTGGTCATGATGAAGTCTCAGTCAGCATTTGCAGACTATCTCTTTGGGTGTACGTGCCCTGGATGGCTGGCGTTGCTATGGTGGCTTAGTGAAATACCACATGTTAGCCAAGCTGCTGTCACTGACCACATTGGCTCCCCTCCCCTCTGCATGGTCGTGCTGACACCATGAGTCATCCTTACTAACATTTAAACAGAAGGGTGGTACCCCACAAAGCCATGGTGAGTCCATCTTGTTCCATCATCTGACTCTCCTCAGTGATTAAAGAAAACTCTACTGATGTAACCAAAAATCTGTGCTATACACTTTGCTATGTGCCTTCTTGTTAAATACCAAATCCTCTG
This sequence comes from Turnix velox, assembly GCA_013400935.1. Lineage (NCBI taxonomy): Eukaryota > Metazoa > Chordata > Aves > Charadriiformes > Turnicidae > Turnix > Turnix velox. The sequence goes on along the minus strand of VZTY01018238.1, from coordinate 207,681 downwards.
GCTGCTGTGACACAACACCCATCTGACCCAGTTTTCTAGACTGTCTGATGACTAAACATTATATCTGCCTATTAAAAGACTAGATTTCCCTCAACTTGATGTCTTCAAGAAAAGCTTCTGCAGATGACAATTTGTGAATTGAGGTCTCATGAGGTTAGGTTCATACTGACCCAAACCATTCAGGGCTCTGAGCAGAAGGACTCATGCTATTTAAAGTACCACCACAGTCTGGCTTCTATTATGGTAAAGTACTGCTGGTCAACATGTCTCACTGTGACCTCTATCCTGCTCCTTACTCTCCTGCATGTAGAATTCATGCAAGGTCAGCAAGAACACCTACACCACAACCCAGTTTGTTCTACTTCAGTTAGATCCAGTGTGGGAAAAGTAAAGACATTAAGCATATGGTGTTGCACTGGGGCAAAGGAACTCTCTCTTGACTTTCTGGGGCCTCCAGACCTGGTAGCCCATGTGTAGCTGGTTGTGTTGTGGCAATTTGCCATGTTGGGTCAGGGATTTCTGCTCCAGCTACACAATGTGGACTTGCCCAGACTTTCAGTATTTTGATATATATGTATGTACACATAACATTTTTTTTATTACAACAGTGCCTAGAAGCTGAGATTTAGAAACCGTGGGTGAGGCAGTTCTCCAAAAAGCTTATAGATCAAGGATAACCAAGGAGATCTACGAGGAATATCGGGGGCTGGGGATATTGAGGCTGGAGAAGAGAAGGCTGTGGGGAGACCTCCCAGTGGCCTCCCAGTGCCTGAAGGGGCTACAGGAAATCTGGGGTGAAGCTGTTTGCCAGGGCATGGAGTGACAGGATGAACGGCAATCAGAGGTTTGAAACTAGAGCAGGACAAGGTTAGATTTGACATTAGGAAGAAATTCTTCACCATGAGGGTGGTGAGGTAACCGTGATGCTCTGAGCAACCTGATGTAGTGCAGGATGTCCCTGCTCACTGCAGGGGGATTGGACTAGATGGCTTTTGAAGGTCCCCTCCAGCTCAATGCATTCTATGATTCTATAATGAAATGAGGAAGTGTAAGTTAAAGGAATAGGAGGTGAATAAGGCAGCAATGATACCTTATGATCAATACAAGGAGGAATAATCACAGCCTTCATCTTTTCAAGGTGTGTCAGTATGTGCATGTGGTTTGGGTGGCTTTCAAGCTGCAGAACCCAAGCAGCCAACTCTGCTAAGAATGAGCACAGTTGGCTACAGGCTGCCCTTTGAATGTTCCATGGATAACCAAGGATTGTTGTAATTAAACTTTTCATTGCTAAAAAGTAAATTCACTGGACCACACAGCTCTACAAACCAGCAGCAAACCACTTCCACAGCAGCTACTGAGGCCAGAGAACCTGACCCAAGTGCTCTCCTTGGCCTTCAATATTTGTAAAGTTCAGTCAGAGGGCAAAGACATAGAGAGGATGTTATAACCTGAGAAAAGTGTACTGACTGGAGGGATTGCCTGCTTTACTGCTAGGCTGTGGTTGTTTAATCCACAGGGTCATTATTTAAACCTATCAATCCAACTATAACTTTCCTCATTTGTAGCCTTTGATGTGAGGTGCTCCCTCCCACCCAGCTCCACTTCCCTCTGGTTTCAATTCATTCATTTGACATTCAGAGGAGGAAAGTAAAAAAAAAAAAAAACAAACACAAAGGAAAGCAACCACAAAGCATCAGACAAAGCACTTGGAATACCTCACATAGTTGCAAGGACCTCACCTGACCTGCTGTATCCCATATTTAACTGTGTTTTAATCACAGCACCACCAGAGAGCCAAGCTTTCCAAGAAGTGGGAGGTTTGTGTTGCCAGGTTTTTCAGAGAGCCAAATCATATTCAGGGGAAAAGAAAACGGGCACCTAAAATTAATGGCTCCCTGCCAACCTAGTAAAGATCCTTGTTTGTATTTCTCAGACAATTCAGACATCTGCATGATGCGGGGAGATTATTATTATCAGTAGCAGACATTTATACTGTGGTGGTGCCCAAAGGTCCCAGTCGGGACCGGGACCCCATTGAGCCTGGCACTGTACAAACAGAGATAAGAGACAATTCTTACACACTGTGTTTACAATCTAGAGACACAAACCAGATGAAAAGTGGAAGACAGAGATAGAACACACACAAGTAAATAAACAGGGCAAAAAATTGGAGGCAGTTTAGTGGCACTCCTCTGGTTTCTTTTTTGTTTCCTTGTATATCTTTGTAGTTAACTTGTAAACTCAGAAAGGACAGGAGTGCGAAAGTTTGCAAGAGGAAGGGAGTAACTAAGATTGAGCCTCAGGAAGGGCAATGCTTTAGAGAAAGAAAGTTGTGGCTCAGCTTAGAGAATTTGGGGAGCATCCAGACAAAGCTATTGCTGTTCTTAAACAGAGGATACATTCATTTCTGCATACCTTAAGGTATTTTCCCAGATTGAACAAGAAAATATTTCAGCCAGGGAAAGAGAAAACCAGCTGATGGTAACGTGAAAGTGACGCTTGACATTGTAATGAGAAACTGGAGGACTGAGATAAGGCTAAACTGTGGAAGATCTTGAAGATAAGAAGCTTGATTCAGAAGTAGAAGGGATAGTTGTGGCTAAGTGTTTTAGGAGAACTGGCACAATTCAGATAACAGGATATATCTTGGCACAGAGGAAGAAGTAATTTAGCAGCAATAAGCATCACAAAATGAGCGAGCAACACAAAGTCAACACCAAGCAAACAGATGCTACTTCTCAAGGCACATATCCCTTGATGTCACCTGAGAAGCTGCTCAATGGAAACAAAGCAACTCCATCAGAAATGCATTCTTGGTCACTTCTTTTAGTTCATAGGGACAGAACATCTAACTGAAGGGAAAGAATGATTGAAAAAAAAAAAAAGGGATAAGGACAGATAGACATACATCAAAATACCAGAAACCTGGGGAAAAACGCCTCCAGAGTTTGTGAAGAATTCTGTACTTTTCACTTAAGCCTGCAGGAGAAAAGTCCCACAGATCAACAGCCCCACTGCTGTAATGTATTTAGTAGGCCAAAATCATATTTAAAGATTTGATCAATGATAAATCTTGCCTTTAGAAACTTCAGTTGTGCTAATGCCACCTCTATTTCCTGAACACATGTTAAAGGAACCTCTGCAAATTCAGCATAAGTACAAGGACCAGCAGGTCCTTGGAAGCCTCACAGAACCCATTAACATTTGCCTTTTGGCTCTTGCAGGTCTTAGAAACTGCTGGTTTCAATCTTCTCTTCCCTCTAAATATTTCACTGGGTCTTTTTGCCTGACCCATTACAAGAAAAATAAGAAAAGCTAGAATGGTTTCTTAGACTGTAACCTCCATGGAGAAGTTTATGTTCTGCAGGGTGTTACACACACAGCTGGAACTCACAAATGATACGTGCAGGATAATGGTGTAGTTAAAGTAAAACAAGGAAGTGCTGCAAAAGGCAGGTTCAGGAGATTATAAAGAACCAATTCATATAAAAGCACATTCTTAGAATAAAATAAAAACAAGTTGGATGTAAGCAAAAAATCTGCAGCATTAAAATGCTTTGATCATAATGATGATCTGATTCCGTTGTCATCATGGTCTCCCAGCTCCAGATGGGACCAAGTTTAATTCTTCAGGAAGAAAAAAAAAAAGATTTTGCATCACAACAAATGAACATGTAAAAGTTTTAACCCAAGATAAAAGACAGCAGTAACACATAAATGTACCAAGTGACAGCTTTTTAAAAACTAACAGCAGCAATAAAACTTACAGAAATCCATGCTAACATGTCCATTCTTTTTAAGGGTTGGGCTTAAGACTCCAACCAGGCAAGTAAATTCAAGAAAATTTGAAATTTAAGACCTACTGAGGAAAAATGGCAACAGGTTACACAACTGAAAAGAAACCTAATCCCCAGATTCCAGGTCAAAGAGACAACTGAACACCAATTTCTGCCAGGTTTGTGCTACCTGAAGGTGCCTTCATTTACTCTTGGGACTGCATTTGGAAACACGTTAAAGAATGGCAAATCTATCTTATTTGACCCTCCTATCTTTGCATCTGAAAATAGCAGTAGGTTGCAAAAAGTTGAAGAAAAAGCTTTTTTTTTTACTCTGAAAGGACTGAGAAGGGATTTGGACATATCTCTGTGAATACTCAGTACCAGCAGAAATGTGCTAAAACAATTTTCTCAATATTCTCTTTCTATTTATCCTTATTATTTAGATGAGTGCAGTTTAATAGAAATACTAAAAGAGTTTTGTAAACCTGCTTTGTAATGAAAATGAAAAAAGAAGTGATTTATTTTTACTTTTTTTTTTTGTTCTTTTTTTTTTAATTTCAACTTCCCAAACAAAGCAGAAGTTTGTCTCTGAAAATAAGATGGTGAATTACAGCAAAGTCATGAAAACAAAGAACCAACAGTTTCTCCAGTGCAGGCTTGTTACCATGAGCTAATAATTCCAGACTTTAAGCAAGCTGAGCCTCTTTTTTTAATAACTGCATGCCTTTAGGCAAAGTATTTCTACTAAAAATTATTGAGGCATGGAACAAGGCAAGGTGTGTGAGCTAATGTTGGATTGTTCAGTTACAAAACCAACTCCTATAGCAATGAGCCTGCTCTGAACTGACAGATTATTTCTCTGTATACACTTGTATAAACACACTGCTTAAGGTCGAAATCTGTGTAAGCTTTCTTTTCAATTAAAATGTCAAAGATGACAGCACATGTTTTCACTGTCCTCCAGAGGATGATGGATGCAGCGGCAGCAGTTTCATGCTTCTGTGTTTCAGAGCTATTTGCCTGCCTGGGTGTCTAAGAAAGATGTACTTGCTGATCCTCTCATACTCCTGCAGCCATGAGGGACTGCTGTGGAGACCTGACGTTTTGGATGGCTTCACATCTCTTCACTTTTTCTTCCTCAACATCCCCTCAAAGTGCCCCAACAGCTGGTGTTGTAAAGGTTAGATTAGGAAGGTGATTTTTGCCCAAAAACAGTGGGAAAAGGGTCCTGAGTTAAAACACCAGATGGCTGCTAAACTGACAGGAGTTAAACCCCTGGACAGTTTCTGATTGCACCTAACTTTGTTCTACTGTGGGTAGTCGAGAGAAAAATACAGTGCACACCCCAAAAGGAGCTTCCAGCATATTTCTGGTTTTTTTTTAAACAGAGATAAATTCGAATCCTTACATTTCTTCAGCTTCCCATCTGTGAAAATGAATAAAGCTTTATTCGTCAGCTTCTCCTTCACTTTTCACAGTCTAGAGCTTGTACCAAGCCAAAAATGGTGCTTCCAAATGTTGCTGAGTCTCAAGACACATGGCAATAAAACTCCCAGCACATGTAGCCATAACACCACGGTTGGATCTGGCACATCAATTTGGTCACAATTTTGCTAGAAAAAGATTGACTAATGAAAACAATCTCAGTGACAGAAAAACACTCCAGCATCAGCCACTGGCAGATCCAGCCTGTCTGCTGCTGACAAGACACAAGTGTGTTGTATGTGCTGTGGAAAGCAGAGTTTGCCCACAGTCACTAGTGAGGAAAACAAGTGGGTATATACATTTAAGAAGATTTATTTCCTGAGATTTAAATTCTATACTCTACACAAAAATGCAACAAAGGCAACATGTATTGTATAAATCCCTAAGAAAGGCAATATGTAAGAAAACACAAAGCTGATTTCTTAAACCAATAAGCAATATTAAAAATTAGAAGCTTAGAAAAGTCTCAGATGACATATGACATTAGTCACAGACCAAAATCCAGCTCTCAATCCCATGCTTTAAGATACCACAGTGCTTTTTAATGCTCATTCTCTCTCTAAAACTTCTGTCATCATTACACTCTCCTGAGATGACAAACTCTCTCTGTAGCACAGAGAAAAGTTAGGACTTGTGCGTGGCCCACCATGGTCACAGCCCCAGATGTGCTCAGTATCTCAAAGCTGCTGGTTGTTTCAGTGGGTGGTTGTGGGTGTACTCTCAATTATCTGCTTAGCAAGTCACCTCCAGGTGTAAAAATATCTTAGAGCTGTCAAATAGCTATATATCTTCAGTGACCCTCTTCCCACCCCAAACCTACCTCAGTGATTCCTTTCAAACTTTCATAAAGATCAAAATGAATATATGCCATTTCCTGGGAGGAACTTTTGCACACGCTTCATCTCTTAAACATGCTGAAAATCCCTGGTGACAGACATATTAGTGCAAATGATGGGGAAGAGGTGAATCTCAAGGCAGAAAGAACAAAGTCATGGAGAACTGCTGCAGCTGTACTCCAAGAGAAATCAACTCCCAGACACCATTGTCTGGGTCTCATTATTTAAAGAACTCGTGTTGCTTTCTCTCTGCATCTCAATGGGAGCCACCCCTGACTGAGAGCACCAGTTGAGTAAATAGGAATTCCAAACTCATCTACAGCTTTTTTCACCAAAATTTCCAGAAAGGGTGGAAACCACGTTAGCTGCTATTTGGTAACAAAGTTCCTCTAAACAGCACAAGTGGTATTCTCCAGAAATGCCCCCACACCAATGACAGAAGTACTACAGGCATTCATTCCAGAGCCACTGCTGGAAATTTCACTGACACTTAGATGCTGACACAAGTCACCAAAGGCTTCTAGAAACATGCAAGGGGAAGAGAGCACATCCCTTCTGAGGACAGGCTGAAGGAGTTGGGGTTGTTCAGCCTGGAGAAGAGAAGGCTCAGTGGGGACCTCTGAGTAGCTTCTCAATATCTGAAGGGGGCTACAGAAAGGCTGGATAGGACTTATTAATAGGGTACAGGATGGGAGGACTAGGAATAACAGATTCAAATTGGAAGAGGGGAGATTTAGGCTGGAGATAAGAAGAAAGTTCTTTACTATGAGGGTGGTGAGATACTGGAACATGCTGCCCAGAGATGTTATGGATGCCCCTTCCCTGGAGGTGTTTAAGGCCAGTCCAGATGAGGCATTGAGCAAACTGGTCTAGTGGGAGGTGTCTGTGCCTATGGCAGGGATCTTTAAGGTCCCTTCCAACCCAAACCATTCTCTGATTCTATGAAGTGATAGTAAAAGCCATGCTCCACTTGAGTAACCACAGAGTCATGGGGAAATTTCTCTCCCTGTGCCTGTGTGCACATGAAGAGACAGCAAAAAAGAGTAGGTACTGGGAAAAGGTTATTTTATTTTTGAAACAAAGTTCATACCTGTCTCTATCAGGGCTCACTCCTCTTTTAAGTACTGACTTAAGCATGAACCTGCAGCTAATTCTGAGGTTGGAGTTCATTTGTTTTCACATCAATGCAATTAATTTCCACTGGAAAATGCATCTCAGGCATTCAACCAAAACAGGCCTAAAATAATTCCGAAAAGCTCATCTGTCTCCAATCTATATAATGTTTTAAAAATTGGATGCATGCCCTGCAATAACATTGCACTTCACAAAGCTTAAAGCCCTAAACTTGAGGGTATCAGTTACACTGAAACTGCAGCAAATTAAAACATCCAGTTTCTGGTTTACATTGATTTATAAATATCGACAAAACTACTATTGCAGACATTACCACTTTGGGTGCCCCGAGTTGAATTTTCAACAGTTCAGGGTTATTTTCATTCTTATTGTGGCTACAGTAGCCTTTCAAGTTATAGAGCCAATTCCAGATAACATGCAAATCTTAACTCTTCGTTTTAAAAATACAAAGCAGTCCATACTCATAATGAAAAGCAGCAAGTCTTAGGGGCAGACACAAAGCAGGTTTTTTTCAGACTCTCCTTCTTAAAGCAGAAAGGGTACTCAATGTTACAAAAACTCAGTGGAAACGTGGTAAAACAGGTAAAGTTTTTCTGGTTTTTTACTAGGATCTTGCTGCTCTCCTCTGAATTGCTCTTTGGAATAAGAAGACCATAATAACTTTCAAAACTTCCCTCCTAAAGAGCTTTGCACATTTATCTGCCTGGTGAGCTGCTTGTTTATGAGCAAAATATCACTGAGGAAATACACATCTGAAAAATAAAGTTGTCTCATAAGTTGTAACCCAGTTAACACACTAATTTTAGAAGCAATAAGAAAAGCATGAGCATATCAACAGCAACAGCTCCAGTTCTCAATGGTATGCAGCTTCACCAAAGACAATGGGTTTAAACCAACTGGGAATCTCACTTCTACACACACACAGTATAGAATATGCATTGCATCTCGTTGTAAAGCAAGCTTTGACAGTGATCTACATCCTATGCTTCAAAAGGAAAACAAAAATCCCCTCCCTACACCTTGACACCTGTGGACTACTACTGAGTAATTTCTCCTGACCCCTGGTGGTGATTAGCCCATGAGGTGAAGCAGGAGGATCAGCACCTAATTCACAGCGTTTCTCCTGAAAACACTGGCCAAATTCTACCCTGGCTGCTCTTCTTGGTACCATCACCGAAGCCAAGATGCTGCTCTGCATTCCAGCTTTCCACTGTTCCTTGCTTTCAGCACATATAGCTGAGAAAGACAAGGAGAGGTTGATGCTACTGTGGCAGATGATCCTTTGGGTATCCTGCTCTTGCCATTGAGGTGCACAGAAGCACTGCTAATACAGTCATTTGGAACACAATCAACCACATAAAATTGTACAGCACCTATGAAGATATTTTCCTGAATTATACCCTGAAATGCTGACTTACACATGTTAATGACATACTACATTCTGTAAAAAAAAAAAAGCTTTCTTTTACATCTTTATCTTTCAGTTTGTACTGATGTTTCTGGCAGTGTTTAACAGCTGGGGGTTGATTTTTTAATTTTTTTTTTTGTCTCCACAGACATGTTGTCTTAAAGAGGAAACATACTCCCAAACCACAACCTTGTACAACATCCACTGTACCAATTTAAAGGGCTCAGTGGTCAGCAGGCAGGTCATCCTGTTGGTTTCTAAGGGTGTGGTTGACTTTTTTCCCCGATTATTTATTTCATGTGTCTTTAACATGAACTGCAAGTGCTCACACACTTTTGGTTTGCAGTGCTTCTTTTCTCCCTCTGCTTTCCCTTTGAGAATCACTCTGAGCTAGAAAGCTGCCATGCTGGGGGAAGTAACTCAGTAGCAGTAGGATCAGCAAATTCAAAAGCTGAATTAGATGAATTATGAAACACCAAAAGGTACTGGATAATCCCAAGATTTTCCAACATCATAGTTCAGGAAGGAGGAACCATCCTTGTCAAAAACACTTGAAAAAGAACAGACTGACCAGGCTGGAAGGACCTCTCCAGCTGCATTTGCATGGCTGAAGCAACACTGCTCATCTAGGCAAACCCCAAGTGTCCCATAGACTTGTGGCTCTGAAAACATCCCTTCCAGGAACACCAGCATTGCTTTAACTTGCATTGACTGCCCAATGCTGCAAAACCAAATTCCCAAGGATTGCTTTTCAGTGAACTGCCACTACAGCCATAGGAATCAACTGCATTAAGAGTTTCCAGATTTAAACTGTGGGAATGGGGATGGTGGAGCTGTCAGTAGAAGGCCTCTGACAATGTAATTTGTTTCTCCTGCTGGCCTCACAGAGTCAGAGCATGCTGACATTCAAGAAACACGAGTTGGTTTGGGTGGCTTTTTCCTTTTCCTTTCTTTTTTTTTATTTCTGAAAACTGTTTATGCTTAGAGTTGTTGGGAGGGCAGAGGAAAAGGACTGTCAGCTTAGGAAGGGGCAGAGGCAGAAAAGGAAGAATGGAAACAAGATGTGCCCTTTTCTAGATGTTTCCTATAAAACAAGCAAAGTGTTTGTCCCACACATGCCCTGAGACGTGCCAGTACACTCCAGGTGAACACGCAAAAAAAGTGCTAACTTTACCTAAACAAAGAAATGGCCTCTCCACTCAGTCTACAATAACATCAAATCTATTTGATTTGGCCAGACACTGGACTGATCTGGTTAAAATATCTCAGCAGTCAACACATACAGGCCTGGTCAGAGCCCGTGGCATCACTTGCATTTATTTTCTGCTGTTAATATTTAGCAATGGAAGAGAAAGATACAAATCTGTGCTCTCTACACTTGCCATCTCCAATAGTATGATCTCAGCTCAGAGAGCAGCAGGAATTTGCACAGCAGTGAGCATGGCCCTTTTCCAGAGGTCGGAAGCCATGGCTTACTCGCTCCACTCTGCATTTTCTCTTGTTATTCTGTTTCTCTTTTTTTTTTTTTTTTAATAGGAAAGGCAAGTAGGATAAATGCAAAGAATAGTGGCAAAGTCAGACTGCAGGTCAGCATGTTTTGGGGTGTTTTTTTCCCCCCACTCTTAACTCTTCTGTTTTGTGAAGCACATTTAGCCCCTGGTATTAGTCTACCAGATAGCATGTGCTGAAACTGGCTTAGTCAAAAAACTCTATGAAAAACTGAGTGTTTAGGAACAGTGATTTAGATGTGCATCTTTTTGACCCATGCCAAAAAAATCATGTTTATCTCATTCTCTATAGCAACAAACTGTCTGCATCAATGATATTACACCTCATATAAATCTGCCCCAGTCCACATAGGTTCTGTAACAAAGGTAATCTGTGGCTTAAGAGAAGAAAATGCAGCAGAGTGTAGGCAAGAAGCTTTGCATTTGGCAGACACATACAACCAGCTGTTTGCTCTTTAGCTTGTGGCTATGCATCTACTGGGACATCCCCCACCCCTGTAAACCTCGCTTAGCTCCTGGTCTTATATCCACTGTAGATTTAACCCTAAGCCACAGATAAGTACAGTGTTTGGGGGTTTTTAAAGTTAAGTGTCATTTAGTATCATTTCTGACATCTCCATACATTATAATAAACTTCTTTTTCACGGGGGACTTGGGATCTGATTTTAATTTGTGGTAGGGTTACAGTCACAATAAATGTCTATTTCAGCTATTCATGAGAAGTCTCTCATGCAAATGGAAATAGAAAGTGGCTGTTTTCTTGTCATTTCAAAGCCATGTATGTAAAACACACAGTGCAGATCTGTTCCACATGGAAACCCATTATTAATCCACCACTTTGCCCTGGCAGCAGGCAGCCCCATGCCCAAGCATCTCAGCAGGTTTTATAGCTTGCATAATAAAAGAACAGGTTATGAAATCATTAGCACCTCAGCTGAGGCTGCCACAGGGATGCCCCTCTGTCTTCATTGTGAAATGTTTCTTTGGCAGCTGCACCTAACATTTGGATGTTGTTGGTTTCAGTGTCACCACACAGAATGGGAAGCAAATCAGTATTTTCATGACTTCAACTTACAAGCAAGGAGGTAGAAGTCCCCCTGGTCAACCTCTAAGATAATTGCACCCACTTTTAAAAGTTTAATTCTAGGCATGAAGACATCTAGAAAGCCCAGGTGCTTATGATGACACTCCCAACCCAACACAGCCAGTGCTACCAAGGACCTGGGCTGTGCCTTGGGAGGCTGGAAGAGAAGCTTTGTCAAGTATCACATATTCCAGCTTCCTTCATCCCACTTGCTTCCCCTTCCATAGAAGAATCTCCAACAGAGAAGAATAAAATTCACTGCTGGTCACTGAGCAAAGCATCTAGGAGCCTTTTGATGATCCTTACTATAGAATCACCTAGTCTGGTGATCACCTAGTCCAACCATCATCCTAACTGACAAGAACTATCACTAAACAATATCTCTAAGCACTAAGTCTACCCATCTCTTCTGACTCTGAGACTCCTCCTTCCAAATGAGCATGGTAGCACAACCATGATCTCGGTTGAGGACACTTAACAGCTCTAATTATTCAACAGTAGAAATGTATGAAAAGGGAAAGTTGTGCAACTTGGGTGAAAGCAATACTGTGTGGGGAGGAGAACTTGCTGAAGGCAACACGATGTTACTGTCTTGAGCCACCCAGGGATCTGGCCCACTGTGATTTTGAAAAAAATTGAATCTAATCGGTTTTACCAACTGCATGACACAGAGAACCTACACAATCATAGGGGTTGGAAGGGACCTGTCAAAGGCTTCCTAGTCCATCCCTCTGCAGTGAGCAGGGGTATCCTGACTAGATCAGGCTGCTCAGAGCTTCAGCAAGCTTGGCTTTGGATGTCTCCAGGGATGTGGCCTCTCTGGACCCCACATTGAAGGAATTCTTCCTAATGTCTCACCTAACCCTGCCCTGCTCTAGTGAGGTCTCCCCACAGCCTCCTCTTCTCCAGCTTCAGCAGCCCCAGCTCTCTCAGCCTGTCCTCACAACAGAGGTGCTCCAGCCCCTTGATCACCCTCATGGCCTCTGGACCCTCTCCAGTAGTTCCATGCCCTTCTCAAATGGTCCCAAGCCAGGTTCCTGGCCAAGAAGTAAAGCTAGCGTGTGTTGCTGTCTTTCTGAATCAATGCACCAGGTCATGATTTAAATAATTGAGGCACTGGGGCTTTTTAAAGCAGTGTAAGTAAATAGCTAAGCTTGATGTGATATAAAAAGCACCACAACAGAAAGGAGAACATAATGTAGTAATGAAAATCACTTACCCTTAATCTTCCCTGAGACAGTGTTTTTACAACACTACTTGATTTATTCAGCTAGCAAATGTGCCTTCTTTGTCTTCTCTAATAACAGGCCATTTTAGCCGTGCTTGTTGGGATTTGAGTTTGGGGTTTTTTTAATCATCATCCCAAGTACATTATTTAAATATCTTTGATCATAGAATAGTTTGGGTTGGAAGGGACCTTCAAGATCATCTAGTTCCAACCCTCCTGCCATAGGCAGGGACACCTCCCATCAGACCAGGTTGCTCAGTGCCTCATCCAGCCTGGCCTTAAACACCTCCAGGTGGGACCTCACCAGAGCTGAATAGAGGGGCAAAATCTCCTCTCTTGACCTGCTGGTCACACTTCTCTTCATGCCTCTTCTTTAAAAGAATTTGCCAAGCACTAAATCATATTTATTTGCAAAGGAGACCCCCACAACGAAAGAGAAAAAAGAAGAAACCCACAAAGATTAAAACCCAAAGTCTGGAAAAATAAGAGGTTCAGTCACAGGTGTGTAACGGGTGTTGCACATTTCTAGAGCATGTTACTGCTTAAAGTCTCATTCATTGCTGCTGACAAGTGTGCCACTTAACAGAGGAGAGTGTATGAAAGGCTGTTTGCTGTGGGATTTATGGCAGTGCCCTTGCACTAACCAGGAGGGACTGGAAACTGCCCGCGCTCCGCCGAGCAGCTCCACGCTTCCTCTCACATGGAAAAGCCCCAGCGTTTGGAAAAGCTGGACAATTTCTCAAGTGAGTAGGCTCTTGTGACACTGAAGCTAGCCAGACCACAAACTATTTTATTATGTTGTGCAAAAACCTATGTGCAAAAAAAGGAAAAAAAAAACCAAACCCCACCACCCCTCTTTAATTAAGATAGAGCAACCAGTGCTGCACTTGTAATTACCTCGGACTGCTTTACCCACGGGCGTAATGAAATAAAACCGAGCTCTCTGTATTTTTTGTTTTTTAAACTAAGTAAACCCAAATTAATTTATTCAACTCAAACCAGACAGGTTTTCTCTTTAAAAGGGAGGGATATATAGTTGGAGGGGCCGGTGCAGCAGGCAGAGTGACTGCCTGATGGCTGTGAACTGCAAACTGCTGGCAAAACATTTAGCTTGCCGTTGGTCCGTGGCCAGTATTTTCCTTTGTTAATGAATCCCACATCTTTTCTAAGTTAAGCATTTTTTTTTTCTTCTCCCCCCCCCTTGTTTTATTTGAAACATATTTTGAATATTTTTGTTTTCATGACGTCGTGGAACATGATACAGCCCTCTCCTAACCCTGAATATGGGAAAATCAATTAAAATTTTTACATTAGGAGCTGTGATATAAATATAGGGTTCAACTGCCCAGACTTCTCTTTTTTTTTAAGCGAAATATCAAGGATCAGTGCAAAGAGAAATAACCAAACAAGAATCACACATTACTGGATGAAAATTACACCAACTGAAAGCATAACACAGCCAGGTTGAACTTTGCTATTCACCAAATACAAAACCCCCTCTGAGTTTGATAGGTTTTGACAGATTTTCTCTTAGACTTAGGAATACATATTTTTCATCTGTGTTCTTTACTGAGGAAGATTACCATTGAAAAAAAAATAGGCATTCTGAAGGATGCCTTTAATATTTAATGCATCCTGCCTCACCCAAAGGACCTTCATTTTATGACTCAAAGAATGCAATTTTAAAATGGAGTTTTATGGGCTTCCCCATTAAATTTTTTGCTCTTCCCTGAACAAAATAGAAGAAAAAATTATTGAGATTTCCCCATCAGAACAGAGCAGAAACATGATTTCAATGGCAATAAGCATTTTAGGCATTCAGTCACACCTGCCCTACTGACCACCAGCCCTCAGGACTCTGTGACAATGAAAACCTTTCCAGTTCCCTCTGATATTTCAAATCAAACCAAAAAAAAAGATCCAAACAGGCAAAATTAGAAGTCACTGAATATATATATGCAACTTCTCAAATAGAAGATGTAACTCTCTAAGTCATGAGGCACAAGGTACCGTGCAAAGCAAAAAGAAGCTCTTTCTCAGAGGTCCTCCAAGACTAGGAACAGTGTCTGAGGCAGCTTGCAGAAGAAAATTATTTTTAACCTGTTACTTGTGAGACAACGAGTCTGTTTCAATCATCTTCTACAGCCACCTAAGTCTCCAATCCTGCAAGTGTCTTACTACATGAATTTACATGCCCTCCTTTAATATTCTCAAGTTCTAAAAACCTTGCAAGGTATCTTCAGCCACTCACAGATGGTTCTACTGATGGCAGAGACAAGGAAAGTAAAGCACAGTGCACTGCTGGTCCCACACTGGGTGAGGACAAAGACACACCAGAGGAAAAAAAAACTAAATTGCAAAAACCTTTTCTGCACCAAACTCCTTATTTTTCACAATGGGAATCGTGCCGTGCTTGTATTAGAAAAAATGAAGACCTTTTTTGAGAAGCTTCTGATATCAACTTCAATTTCAAAGCTACATGAAGACAGACATTTTAACTATTTGTAGAGTATGTGTTAATTAAATCTACTCTCTATTGCAGTGAATTCACTTGCAGTTTAACAGACATGATGTACACACAAAATTGCAGCCAAGCTCAAAAACTAGACATGGACTTTTTTTTCCCCTCAGTCAAATAGAAAATTAACCCGAAGCAGCACTTCCAGATTGACCCAAAATTATTAATTTCACTAATAAATTATATTTAACAAATCTTACAAGAGAAGAGCAGATATTTATTTGTCAGAGCTGAACACTTCTAAAAGCTCCAATCTGAAATGACGTATTAATTTCAAAATTTCCCTAGCTCATTTGAAAAGAGCTAATGAAAACCTGAAAATTTTTTTGCTCTTCATTTGCATAGAATGATTAAGAAATTAAGTCATATTGAGGTTGTCTAAATTAGTATTTTTTATTTCAGTAACTAAGTGAACAAGTTTGTTATTCACATAGAACTAGTCGGCGTTACAGCTCACTTGCCACAAACTAATGACTCAAAAGACATCTTAAATCTGACAGCTTTTCTTAATTTCCTGTTCTATTAAAAACAACATAATATTCCAAGTCATTCCTCTCTTTCATGTTCTATCTTCTAGATTTTTTTGTAGGTGATTTTAACAGCTAGCTAGGGAACTGAACATCAAAATCAATGCACTAATGAAAAACAGAACTAACACTGATATTTCCAAAATTATCTTATTTAAAAACTGATGAGGTTCATTAATAAATTAACCCTGTAGGAATGTTGTTTTCAAGGCAAAGGGAAAAGTGTATATTCTAGAGGAAAGTATGGGACTTTTGTTTTCTGAGGGGATTAGCTCTTCCAGACAGGAAGTTTCCACCACACATTTAGATTCAGTGATTTGTTCCATGTCTGACTGGTACAAAATCATCTTTGAGATTTACTGAAGGGTCAGGCTCAGTGCTTTAAAAGGACAAAGCTCAGCCTGACGGCAACAAAGAAGATGCAAACAAGGTGAATGCATGATGGTAAAGAACATGAGAGCCAAGTTGTACACTCTAGGACTGCACTTTTTGAAACTCCATAAGTATGAACAATATTCCTGCTCTTTTAGCTCAAGGCAAATATAAGATCGGATCAGCATCACCACAAAAGCTTTTTTCAGGTAAAACTCATGTTCTGCTCCTCAGTCTTTACATTCTAGTTCATAATAAATTATGCATTTGGCAATAATAAAATAACTGAGCATGCAGAAGGGCAAGATTTTATATCTGATATTAGTTACAGCATGCTGGATAGCCATTAGTTAATGGACAAATACAAACTCAGGAAAAGGCATACAAGGAGTTCACTGCAAAAAGGCATTAATGTGCCATTACTTTTATAGTGGGAGCAGCTTTTGCTAGCTAAGTTCCTGTAAAATGTACCTTTGAGCTTACAGGGACATTAGTAAATGATGGTGATGGACAGAGCTTTTCTCTCCATTCTGCAAAATATGCTGAAAATCACCACAAAGGCCTAGAAGTTTTGTTTGTTAAATTCCTCTGGTTTTGTAAAAAGAAAGGAGGAGGAAGTGATACCTAAAACAGCTGGATAGTTTGGAAATACCTCAGAGATTGATTTTCTCATAACATTTTATAATTCTCTTTGGAAATCTTGACTATTACCAGTAAATACAGATGCTTAGTCGAGCAGGGAACAAGACTTCGTTGGGCTGTGTATAAACTGAAAAGGTATTTGGCTTTATTCTGCCTCACATTACAGTCCACAATGGCTGGTTGTCAAGATTCCTGGTTTAGTTTTGGATGTTCATCAGGCATCTCCTAAAACTCCAGTGACTGTCACTTAAAGTGTGATGGGAAAGCTAGGAAATTAAGCACTTTGAAGCATAATTCATTCTCTCCCTGGTAGCCCCAATGAGGTGCAGAAATTTCCTTCTCAAAACAAGGTGGACACAAGCAGGCAAAGGATTTGCTTTAGATGACATTTGCTTTTTGCTTTTCTTATTGCTTTTTCCTCATAAGAATTCTTCCCATCTCCTCCACTGTACAGCTTAGTCAGACCTGCCATCACCACCCACTGTAGGACCAGAGAATGGTTCCAGTCAGAAGGCACCTCTGAAGGTCACCTTGTCCAGCCTCCTGCTTCAAGCAGGGCTAAATGCAGCATCAGAGCAGGCTGCTGGAGGCCTTTTCTACTCAAAATGTTGTAATCTTCAGCAAAGAAGATAGACTACATCACCTCTCTAGCTATTTGTTGTCCCTTGCCACAACCCTTCTTTCTCTAGGTCCCACTAAAACTGCAATTTGTCTCATTTTCACATCACAAAGTAGGGCAGACCCTGTTCTCCTCTGTAACCACCCTATAAGAAGGTGAAGTTTGCAATTAGATCCCCCATTAGCCATTTCTTCCAGGCTGAAAAAACTGAGTTCTTGTGCTCTCTGCTTCTCCTGATACTCTCACCTTTCAGCCTAAGAAAGATGACAATGATTCTATATGTCCTCTGGGCAATTCACCCACCTCTCCTCAGCTACAGAGCCAGAAAGTTTTCAGGGAACACGTGCATGGTTTTGGGGTGCCCATTTGCTTGAAGCTACTCAGACATCCAGTTTTCACCCTAAACTGCCCAAGCTTTTGGCTGGGCTCACAGACTTCCCATTTTCTCCAGAGCAGAGAAGAACTAAGTCCTCTGGGGATTGTTTGGGCAAACCCAAATATGTGACCCTGAGCCAATCAGTTAATTATTATATCTAGTGTTTGTCCTATTTGATAATTACTATGTGCAAGAGGCACATGCCAATGCAGATGTGCTGCCTCTGTGCTCAGGGCTGTGTGTGAAAGCAGCAGACTTATATTCCTTTTTCCAAAAACTCCGAAAGAGAGAAAGAAAGAGAGAGAAAGAGAGAAGGAAAGAAGGAAAGAAGGAGAGGAGAGAAAGGGAGAAAGAGAAAGAAAGAGAGAGAAAGGGAGAAGGAGAGAGAGAGAGAGAGAGAGAAAGAGAGAGAGAGAGAAAGAGAAAGGGAGAAGGAGAGAGAGAGAGAGAGAGAAAGAGAGAGAGAGAGAAGGAGAGAA
>VZTY01018238.1:57049-188700 GCA_013400935.1 Turnix velox | reverse complement strand
AAGAAAGAAAGAAAGAAAGAAAGAAAGAAAATAGTGCTGTGTTATCAGTCAAGAATTTGTCCCCAGCACCAGGTGAGACCGAAATTTAAAACTCTGGAATGTAAGACATGCAAGTGCCGGAGAATTATTGCCTGTTTTATCATTTGCACACTTTCTGAGAATTTTCCCACAGACGTAACAGAAGCACTTAGTAGAGACAACGGCCATCAAACAGAAAATGAAATGTACAAGCCTTAATCACCTCTCAGTACAGAGCAAGTGAGAAACTGTTATTCAAGACCCTCGTTAAATAACAAAAAAAAGTATTTCTCAGCAAAAGCAAACACTGGTTTGGAAAAGAAAGCATTTTCTCCTGAAACAATTCTCTATTTCCCTTAAAACACATGTTATTTGTCAAACATCCAAATTTTAACAATTATTGAACCTTGCTGGAAACTTTTCAATCATCATCTGCATTTCACTGTTCTAAATAGATCTTTTTAAATCCATGCCTTTACAAATAACCCTATACTAGTTCTCCTGTAGTTTTAATTTACTTTCTCGTTAAATTTTTATAAATGTTGCTGGCAAGACTTTGTACTTCTGAAATATTCTGCAGCTCTTTCATAAAGCACTACAAGGTCTTGCCAGAATAGTTTAAACTAAAGTAAAAAACAGCTAAACTAATTACTACAAGGTAATTTGGTACATATTGTTTGTTCATTCAAAATTATCATAGAATCACAGAGTTGGAAGGGATTTTCAAGGGTCTTGTAGTCCAACCCCCCTTGCAGTGAGCAGGGACAGCATCTCCTCGACTGCAGTAGCTGCATCGGGTTTTGCTCTGAATGGAAAAAGTTCCATCCTGCACAAGGTTAGCAAGGAAAAAAAATGAACAAAACACTTACTGGTGCACAGCAAAGTCCACAGCAGTGTCCCCCTTTAACTCCTGTTTATGTTTTTGCCACAGATTTGATTTCTCATGATGAAAAAAAGCTTGAAATGGGAGATAGGGCAGAGGAGTGCTAATGCAGTTTCAATTTTTAAAAGGATCTGTCATAGACCCGAATCACAGCCTGATTCGTGCAACTTGGGAGCTGACCTGTCTGATAAACTCCTTCTGACACCATTGCTTAGTGCTAAAAGAAAGTAATTTTTGCTTGCAGCCTCAAATATATAGGGAAGGGGAGCAGGGTGACTACAGACACAAGACAGATCCTCACATATAGAGACTTCTGGACTAATCCACACATGGTCCACCACATCCCTGCTTCATACAAAGGACTACAGGTCATACCTTTAAGTGCCTTATTCCAGTGGCAAGGAGTCTGCTGGCCCAGGCAATTTGCAAACTCTAAATTCAGTTTTTAATTTGAATTGGCAATTTTATTTCAACATGAATTTAACACAAGGAAAACTATAAAAATGTTTCAGAGCAATGAGAATTCCAGCAGTCCCGTGAGTGAAGGTGCAAGAGAAATACAGCTCAACCCCTCAGCTGCAGTGAGAGAAAAGCTCACTTAGACCTGGAAATCAAGTAACAACAAAGAACACAACTCTGGGATTTTTTTACGTGATGCTGAGTGCCCTCAAACTGAGGACAAGAGAAGATCTGGTCCAGTAAATTTTTTTTTGTTCTGGTTTTTAAGACTCAGTTTGGAAAAAAATACCTCATGTTAAAAATTACATATAAAACTGCTGGTGCTGATTGGCTTTTCCAGTGTGGTAAAACATTCTCCTGGTATTATTTTTGACAGGGCTTTTGATAACTAGTTGACATTTAGGGAAAACATAATTAAGTTTTATTATTATTTTGCTGCTGATAAATGGACACAGATTTATTGATCTTTAGAAAACAGTGCTTATATGAATGACATTGGCCCATATTCTTTATGGAGCAGCACAAGAGCCACAGTTACCTGCAGTAAAATTCTCCACTTTTGTTATTTATATGAATACATCTTGCATTTGTACTAATAAAGAGCTTGATTGTTTGAATTAATATGTTTGACTAATGGCTGTGATGCTCTTGAATGAAAGATATGTTAAAATAAAGGCTGATCTGAGAGGCTACAATTATCATTCTCAACTAGAGCAAGTGTCCCAAGATAACGGCTGGTTCTATTATAATATGCAAAAATCTTCCAGTAAATTGAATTTCAGATGCTTTCAGCAGGGTTATTCATTTTAACAGAGGAAGCTGATGCTACAAGGAAAATATCAGGACGTAAAATAAAGAATGGAAGTGAGGATGGAATAAACAGTGTTGTGCTCAGCAGCTGATGCTTTCCTGGCTCTGTCAAGATCCAAAAAGCCTGAAGAAGTAAAATGTGTGTCACTGGGGCTGAAAAGTAATTCATGCTAGTTGATAATCAAGTCCTTAAAAACGTGTTTGGAGGAAGCAGGGAGGAAAGATGGCAAGCACTACAGAAATTCCATGCCACATTTAAAAACAAACACAAGCACCCACGTAGAGAGGAAATCGCCCGTTAAAAGGGTTCATCAGCCTTTGGGATCACTGTGGCTGAACACGTATTTTTTCAGGAGGGCACACCCCTAAGCCAGAGATGTTGAAAAATATATGGGGATGAAAAGAGGAATAGTTTTAGGGATTTTATCCAGAGTCCATCAAGGCAGTCCTCCCATTCACTACAATAAACTTTGGATGAGTTTCAACATCCAAGCGTGGTCCTCCCTCAGAAGACTTGGCTGGTCCCATCGGAAACTGTTTGGGCAAGGTACCCCACCCATAAACAGAGCACTCAGGGAGAGGATGGTAGTAAGCAACAAATAATTTGTCTCTTTGCCAAGACTAGGGGTTGTGTCTCCAACTCATTCGCCCTCTGAGACAATAAAACAAAGCCTATAGTAAGGTAATATCTCTGAGGCAATCTAAGGAGGAATGCCATGTGAATGAGGAGCAAGAGGATAAGGCTTTCTTCAATTCTGGAGCTTAAAGTGGAAGAAATGAGAAAGTGATGTGGGACAGAAAACCACCAGGGGATGGACCATAAGCTTCTTTCTATGGGATCATGTAAGAAGAGAAAGGAAATACAAGCTTGAGTATGGAAAAAGAGCTCCACTACAGGAATCACCAGATCAGCTAGGTAGAAGAGACATGTGAGTCCATTGCAGGAGAAAGAGAGCATAAACACAGTTAAGTGGATATTAATGAACACTAAACAAAGATGGCAAGCCTGCTCTGAACTTACAAATCACATCCGCATTAATACCAAATGAGTTCATTAAGATTAACATTATTATGATGAGTATCAAAGGGATTAAAAGAGATTATGGCAAATAAGAGAGTCAGATAGGAATGAGATGTAATTACCTTCATATCTGGTTTATCTATAGCTGCAGAGAAAGACCCAGCATTCACTTCACACTGGAGGAACCTAACTCACATTTTGATCTGAAGAGTAATTTTGGGCAAAGCTGATCTCAACAGTTTGGGCTGAACATGGCCCAGGCATGTGCAGGACGAACAAAAGAAGGGTGGGAAGGTGAGCAGAGACTTGGCAGGGAGGAGGAGGAGGCCCATTCCTGCCCCAGCACTCTCACCCATGTACAGGAGATAATTTGGTCTTCCTGCCCACTATGTCCAAAATGTGTCCTGCCACCATTTCTGCCCAGCACCTCGCCTGCTCTGATCCCAGCACTCTCCATGCTAACTCTGAAAACTTCACTGGGCTTCACAAGTATCACCCAAGCCTCGCAAAACTGTTGAAGGGAAACAGTAAAGAAGGGGAAATTGAGGAATCCGGGGGCAGAGGGATCACATTCCGTGAAATAAAAATAAGCACTCTGATTTTCACCTCTCGCTTTTGTAGCGCAACTGCAGAGCCAACCCTTTTGTGCATGCAGAGACCAGCTAGGGAACACCAAATTACGGCTTAAAATCACACAGCTTAGGGAGCAGACACTCTGCCAATGCACACATTCAACAAGGCAGGCGGAAGTGTTGTTTGGGATCTTGGTGGGGAAGATTTACTGAGACTCATCCAGCCCAGCTCTACCCTGAGCAGCCTGTCTTTCTTTGCGGGGTGACCATGCACAGATGGGTCTCCAGTGCAAATACCCCTTCCCAGCTCTGGTACCTTTGGCCTCTGGGTTGTTTGACAAGTTATATGTGCTTCTGAATATATGCTCATTTGCAGAGAGCTGTGAACGTTTCTCTTGGCTGCAGTTTAAAAAGTAGGTCCCTAAAGATGTCATCCTTCAGTAAGAAAATCCTCCTGCCAGGAGGCTCAGCTTTCAACAGGCCGACTGTCCAGAGCTGTAGATGTCTGACCATGGAGCTGGAAGTCCACAGGCACAGAATCATAGAATCATAGAATGGTTTGGGTTGAAAGGAACCTTAAATATCATCTAGTTAAGCACCTCTGCTCAGTGCCTCATCCAGCCTGGCCTTAAACACCTCCAGAGAGAGGACATCCACAACCTCTCTGGGCAACCTCTTCCAGTGTTTCGCCACCCTCATAGTAAAGAATTTCTTTCTTATATCCAGCCTAAATCTCCCCTCTCCATTACTCCTAGTCCTGCCATACTGGACTCTATTAAAAAGCCCTTCCCCAGCCTTTCTGGAACCCCCCTTCAGGTATTAAGGGAAGGTAAAGTAGGCAGCAGCCAGGAGGAACACCTGCACACTGACTCCAAGGTAGCATAAAATGGGCAGCTAGAATCCAAAAATGGCATCTTTCATTTTTCCTGTTGTCTAAGATGAATGAACATTGTAAAAGCACCTGCCAGTGACAACCAGAACACCAGAGCTGCCTGGCTCTCATCAAGCTAGTTGTACTTCACTAATTCCACGCTTTTCTGCTTCATCAGGAGATATACACATAGATATGGAATTTATAACTCTAACTTTTTATGAATGAAGCCTTTAAAACTATTTTTTATTCTGTGGTGGTGTGTTGAAATTGCTGGAGTAAATTGCAACTCAGAGTGGTAATGCACTTCTCAAAGTGAGGAAGGATCTACATCTTTACATCCTCCAGCTGACTTCACCAAGCTGGAATCAGCAGAGTGGAGAAGACTGAGTTGCTCTGTGAAACTCATAAGCACAAGGCAGGGTCAGCAAGTCCAAGCTGACCAAAGCACCAAGATGTTGTCCTTTGCTGCACTCCCAGTTAGATGAGATATAAAAGGGAGACTCCAATCCCTCATGGAATGCAATTCCATGGCCAAAGAGTTCCAAGACACGCTGCACAGTGGATTTTACACGTGTTTTTTCTAAGAGAAACAACAAGGATGTATCTCTACATTGGCAAAGATGGGACGTGATGGTCTGTCATCCTCCGCCTAGCATCTTGCCAACATGGCTAGACACTGACCTAGGACAACACAGACAGACTTTTCCCACACAAAGTCTCCTGCCAGAAAAGACAGGAAGGGAAAGAGTGAAGACAAGTCCACCCCAGCATCCCAAACAGGCAGGCAAAGGGAAGAATCTACTCGGCTTTACCCTGATGGTTCGTGAAGCTGCACTTCCCAACATTTCTAGGAGAAAATATGAGTCAGAAATCCTGGGGGAAGTCCTGCAGCAGCACAGCTCCCTCCACAACCCACACATCCTCAGCAGAGCACTGTGCAATCTAAGCCACATGCTCTATCTGCACCACAACGTGGGCCAGAGCCGGGTGCAGCCTTACATTAGGCTCTCAAATGATAAAAGTTTGGCACATGAGCAATTTGTTTGTGCCTGAGCAGCTCACTGAGGCACTGGGAAATCAGGGCATTTAAAAAAAAAAAAATCTGTGAGTAAAGTGTGGGGATGTAACAGCTCAACACAAGATGGCAGAGAGCTATGAAGGGAAGGGAAAGCAGGAGCTGCTCAGGGGTTCTTGCCTTGTCCAGGTGGAGATTTTGCCATCAGCTCAAAACAACACTGTTTGGTACTTTGCTGAGTCAGGGTTTTTTTAAACACCAAATCTTCAAAAAGCGTGTTTAGGGCTTTCTTTAGTTAGGCAAACAAATCTCTGCTGATCCAATGAATATGAATGCAGTGCTTCCCTCCGAGAGAGAGAAATTCCCTGAAGGGGGCACTTCTGAGAGCATTATTTTAGGAGCAGACGGCTCTTGATGGAGCGAAACTCTTTGCAGAGCTCCTGAGGGTGTCCTGAGGACACCAACACACACCTGGTATCTCACAACTAATGTCCAAGAAGGAGCTTAGTGTTAAACTCTACATGGCTCACCCTAAGGGGGTGTACTCACGGTGAACTTCAGGAAGAGATGCCTTTTCTTCCTCCCTCCCCCGACCTAAAAGCTAGGTAGAAAAAGAAATCTGAATACTCCACCGGGAGATAGACAGACTTAAAAAGACAATCACAGTGCTCTGTCCTGAAAAAGAAACCCACATGGGGAAGTGTCTCAAATAACACGTAGTTCTGGAGAGATGGGGTATGAGAGGAGGAGGATGTGCTGTGCAGGATCCTGACCTCAGCAGTCTCTGCAGCAGCCCACGGAACAAGCACCGAGCCCGGGGCAAGCGAAGGGCTGGAATGCTGCTGACAAGTGTTAGGGACGAAACGCTGGGAGGATGAGCTCTGCAAACTGCATCCCTTAAATGTTTCATTTTCTAGAGCAGATTTCCAACAGTAGGAGCTTTTACTCAGTCTGCAAGGCAGAGGCTGTACCGCTCTCCTCATAGGGTTTCAAATGAGGCAGCTGCGCTCCAAGAACCACCCCTTTTTGCCTTTCTCTTTTCTGTTTGCTCTCTCTGGGCTTTTTGTGAAAGAGACACCCAGTTTCAAGCCATTTAGAAAATATTAAAAAAAAAAAAAAAAAGCCCTGGTGGAAAATAATTTGCAGCTGTGATAATATCGCATTTTTTAAAATACCATAATATAGTTTTACTTTTAATAATAAAAGATAAAAAAAGGGGAGTCTGCGAATAATTAGAGAGTAGAGAGTGCAGTCTGAAGCCAGTTACAGTCACTGCAATTGATAATAAACTTAAAGCCCCTTGACAGCAGGTAAATGCTTTGCAACCCTGACCCCCTTCCTCTCACATTACTTAACAACCCTGCAGTTCCAGCATTACATCACCGTCCAAGCGATTGGTTCCTGCATTTTAACTCTCTCCCCATCTCCTCTGATTAGGAGCGACACAATGATGGGGAGGGAAGTGGCAGAGAATAAAAAAAAACAAAACACAACAGACCCACCAAACTTCTCTCAACTTTGCTGTGCTCCTTGTTTGGGTTTGGTTCAGTCAAAAAAATCAGCTTCTGCTGCTAAGAGTCGAGGTTACAGAAAGCAAACTCTGTCGAAGTGGACAAGAGTGAATGGGAAAAGGGGGGCTTGGNAAGAAAATTAAAAACAAACCTCATGGACATCACTGAGCCTGAATTCCCTGCTGAGGTGCAGAACATGAGAGCCCTGGAATGAGTGTATGTAGAACTTGAGCCAAAGCTTAACTAGCCCGAGTGAGTCATATCCTTCCCATTTGATTCCTGTCCAAGTGATGATGTAATGCCCTGGCCCTCTCCCTGGCTCGCTCCTCTCTCGCTGCACTACCTCCCTCCTCCCCTTTTCTCCTTTTTAGCTCCGTTGTTGGTGAAGTCACCATTTAAATCTGGCAAGGCTGAAGCAAAAACTTCAATGTAACCAAAACAGCCCCAGGCCAAGTTCCAGACGTACTGAGACTCGGTGGTGCAATTGCCATTGGAAACCAGTAAACAGAGAAAGAAACAGAGCCGCCTCTCCAGGACCTGCGCAGCTGCCTGCCCCAGCAGCAAAGCCCAGCCACGGGGCTGACATGATGGACGGGGGCTGAGCAGAAGACTCTGAGAAGAAACATCGCTCCATGTCCGTGTGCACTCCGGGAAGACCAAGTAATTGTGAAAAGGAGGAGATGGAGGCGAAGAGGGCGGTGGAGAAAGGGATGTAGCGGGAGAAGTGCTGCTTTTGCAGGGTACGACCGGGATCCCTCTGCTGGAAATGAGCCCTGCTAGAATTTTTTGGAGGATAGATAGCTACAGGGCTGTTTCTTGCTGTGTCTGCAAACTTACAGGTGCAAGGCACTTTCTTCCTCCACAACTTAAAAAATAGGAGAAAAGCCCTGAGCAGTACAGCTTCTGAACCAACTTACCACCTTGCTGCTGCTGCTATTGCTTGCCCTGCATTTAAAACACTTCCTTTCTGGTGCTTATCTCCCAACTCTGATACTCCTTATCACCAAAGGCTGATAGTTCTAACTTTTTTAAGGATAGAGGATGTTTCTGACTGGAATTAGTAGGAACTAGTAATAACTTTTCAAAATACAACAACTTTTTCAAGTATGCAAGCACTAGCTATTATGGTGCAAGCCACTCTGCAGTTTCTGAGTCCTCTGTGATGTTGAATACTACAGTGACCAGGGCTGAATTTCCTTATGTGTCCTTCCCCACAGAGGGTTTTTTTTTCACTGTTCATCACTCACAAATTAATTGTGGCCAACATGGCACAAGATGGTTACTCCACAAAAGAATGTAAAGCCTAAGCAATAATAATGATAGCATGTGAAAATGTTTCAGCAGACATACCATCGCCTAGCAATCCAAAGAGGAATAGTTTCAGTGTCAAGCTGCAGAGGTAGAAACATTAATAACACCTGAAAAACTTACGAGAATTATTCCCTTCTTCATAAATCAAGAACTCACCATGTTTTACTAAGTCACCTCACCCTGTGTCTCAGAGTGAAATTCAGTTTTCCAACAGTCAGTGGACACACCTATCCCCCCAAATTCAGAAAGCAATAGAAAAAACGTCAAAGGCAATGAATGTGTTTTCTTCCTTGTAATGCCAGGAGTTTGTGGAAAAACAATCTCTATTTCCTAACAGCATTTTGCCAAAAAGGGGGTTTTTGGGAGCTGATTCATTATGTGATCACAGCAGCAATTGAACATTCATGTAGCAAAGAAACAGAGATTATCAAAGGGCTGGAGCAGCTCCCTTCTGAGGACAGGCTGAAAGAGTTTGGGTTGTTCAGCCTGGTGAAGAAAAGGCTCAGGGGGACCTCATAGTAGCTTATCAATACCTGAAGGGTACAAAAAGGCAGAGGTAGGACTTTTTAATAGTATATGGGATGGAAGGATGAGAAATAATAGATGTAAGTTGGAAGAAGGAAGATTCAGGCTGGATATAAGACAAATTCTTTACAGTGAGGGTGGTGAGACACTAGAACAGGTTGCCCAAAGAGGTTGTGGATGCCCCCTCAATCCCTGGAGGTGTTTAAGGCCAGGCTGGGTGAGGCACTGAGCAACCTGGTCTAGTGGGAGGTGCCCCTGCCTATGGCAGGGGAGTTGGAACTAGATAATCTTTAAGGTCCCTTCCAACCCAAACTATTCTATGATTATTGTAAAATACCAAAGTGTCCCCCCAGGGAGGCTGTTATGGTTATAAATTACCTTTAGAAGATAGTTCTATGGATTTAGTTGGTCCCATAGTCATGGGTTCAGTCTTGAATTCAAGTAGACTCAGTCACAGATTCAAATGATTTTTGCTTAAGGGATATATGATCTTTCCAGAGAGAATGAGAGAAGGAGTAAACCCAAAGGTTTATCCTATTCAATTAAAAAAAACACAGTCCTCTGCAGCAGGCTGACCTGCTGGATGACATCCTCAATTGATATTGATGCTGCAGCCACTCAGAGTGACACCTTTATCAAGCAAGGCAGCTCTGAATTAGAGGTGATCGGCCATAATTATTACTGGCGCCACTGAAGCCTGTGGCTTGACAGCATCAGATGTGGCTGTTATAAAGTTTGGTCCATTGTGTCAATGGCCTGTATAACTCATTTATGTCTGAATTACTAGCTATTGATTTTTTTGTCTTCTGTAATGTAATAAAATAGAAGTTAGATCATTCCTAAAGCTTTCTTTTCATTCCAGCCTTGCTGATAGTTTCATTTTAAGCTCAGCCCACTCCTCCCTCTCCATTTTTTTTTTTAAAAAGTGACTTCCAACCCTTTCTCTGTGCATGCCTAAGAGGTCATCTTCCCTCCCCCCTCCCTTTTTTTTTTTTTGTCCTCTTATATTTACACTGCTGGATTACATAGCTTCTGCTCAGCCTGTTGTGTCACTGGCATTGCTACAAACTTTGTCATGGGCCTAGGGCAGATCCCTAGTGCAGAGCAGCTTCTAACTGTTGGAGACTGAGGCACAGATTTCAATCTCCAGGCAGACCTTTGGAAGGAAGGAAGTTGCCACCAAAAACTGTTTTCCCTAAGGAACTCATATGCATATGCTTGTGCATATGCATTCTCTGCTAGGGAACAGGTCTTTTCTCACCCTTCTGAAAGACCCACATTTCCACAACCCTGTATGTGTTCAGAGTAAAATGCACCCAAACAGATGCAGGGGCTTCAGGGCAGGTTAATGTCCTCCTCAGGCTTCAATCACTTGCCTGGCAACTGTGCTTATTCCTGAAAATAACTTTTGTTTACCAGAAGCCATAGTAAACCCATTGTCCACCTGTGAGCATCTTAATCAAAATACCAGAGTGACTGATTTGTATGGCAAATGGCCCTTGTCATTAATACTACCTTCATAGACACAGACTCAGAAGAATTCAAGTGTCCTGAAAACAGCCTTTGACTTATGGAAGACATTTCCAAGTGTCAGAGCATTTTCTGAAATGATCAAGAAGCATCCAAGCATCCTGAACTGCCAATCAGTTTTAAATTGTATGTTAGCTCTTTTAAAACAGAGGTCGTGCTCCAGAAGAGTTAAAACCTTATTTTGCTTTCTGGTGGAAACACAAAAGGTTCTTTCCAGGCAGGTATCTGCAAGGCCTATTGATTTTTTCTTCCCCCTAACAGGAAGCACTGCTTTCCCATTTTCCTTCCTGTGACAGACCAGTTGATGATAAAGAATGTCCTGTGCTCAGAGGAAATTCCACTTGCATGCAAGAGCTCCCTCTTTATCTGTTTACTTGTCTGTCTTTTTATTCTCCTTCCACTCCCCATCCCCCCCCCCCTCATCCTTAAATTTCCATGCTCAGCCCCGCTCAAGAAAAGGGCTGTTGTGATGAGAGTTGTGGGATGTTTTAATTCTAATGGGAGCCTTCTTCAAAGCAGCTCCCTGGCCAGCACAGTTATGACTCCAGCTTAACTGTCTACTTCAGGAATGCTTGCAACACCCTCCCCACAGCATGTTTCATCCTTGGGGAAAGGGTGGTGGGGCACACCACAGATGTTTGGTGTAACAGAAACTCCACAGAAAAAAAAAAAAAAAAGATATAAAAAAATCACTGCTCCTCCTGCTGAACATTTCCAGCCTGAACAATCAGAAAGCTCTGGATTTCAAGAGCCCAAATGTCAGAAGGCAAGCGGGATTATCTCAAGAACTCATTGCAACAAGGAACTGGGTGTAGTGCAGTTGAGACAGCAGATGGACATACCACTACTTCTACAAGCATCACATGCAGCCTTTGGGACTGACTTGTGCCCATTTTCCTCAGTGGCCCAAAGCATTGGCTAAGACCATATCTGTAGATAAAAGCTCCATAGCCTGATAATTTTTTTCGCTGCTACTTGGCTCTTGCAGAGATTTGATTAAGAAAATATTCTGAAATAATGGTCCTATGCTCAGGAAAGTCTCATTTTCATTCTGACATTATTTTTCATTTCTAACCCAAGAGCCTTACAGTCCCTGTGGAATTTAGGAGGCCAGATAATTTCAGGGTTAAATAAGCTTTAATGACTATCACATGTATGGAATCTTAAACCTAGAATTAAAAATTATTTTTTTAAAGTGGCATCTCTTCCTTTTTTAACTTAAATTAACCATCCAGGTGGTTTCCTAAGGATTTCTTTGCAAATTGCTTCCAGTGAACCTCTTCAGTTACACACCACTGCAAACCCATGTGGTGTTATTCAGTGCTCAGTTCAACTTGGGTGTCCCAAATTTTTGTAGTGGACAGAGGGACTGTATTTACAAGTGCCTAGATAGGGAGATTGTGATGACTGAGCAGGCTAGCTGTCCCTAGAAAGGATGCAAGAGTGCATAGGTGCAGTAAGGACTAAAGTAAGGCAGGGTCAAATGTGGATTTTATGAATTGATCATGAAATAATGGGATGCATTTTCTCAAGTCACTCATGTGCTTTGGAAAAAAGCCATTCTCCTTAAGCAGACTCAGGTCAAAGTGCTCAACTTTTGAGCTGTATCAGAGGTAGAGCCATTTCTTCCACAAGCTCTCCAAATTATTATGAAATAGAATATGTGGAAATACCCTCTGTGAGAACTGACCCAGATTTCTCATACATAAGTACTGTAACTGGACTGGACTAGATCTAAATGAATCCTGGAACAAAGATTTTCCCTTTCTCACTCACATGCACAAACTTGCCACTAACTTAGAAACACACTACTGAAAATATTTCAGGAAGAAGAACTAACAAGAATTTGGGTCTGAGAGCTCTAGAGATAGGTGTTCTGCCACAATCCACGCAGGTGTGCAATGGGCATGAAGGATGAGGCACTGAGCAGCCTGGTCTAGTGGGAGGTGTCCCTGCCTATGGCAGGGGGGTGGAACTAGATGATCTTGTAGGTCCCCTCCAATCCAAATTATTCTATGATTCTTGAGCAGAGGGCTCCAGAGCTCAACACAGCAACTCCAGGTGAGGTGTCATGAGACATCCTGAAGAGCAAACTCAAGATAAGGAAGGTGACATTCCCAAGCACATTCTTACCACTTGGGATCATGAGTTTTGTGCCTAGGACACTTGATTACTAGGAAATGGAATTGCCTACTTGCTCTACACTCGCCAAATAGCTGTGGGCCAGTGATGAGCAGCTGATCTGGAAGCAAAGAGCTCTGTATCCAATTACGTATCACTGAGTCATCCGGTCCGAGTAGCCAGCTATTTTATTACCACTGCAAACCACAAAAACCTAAGAGAAATAACACAGCCATTTATGCAAAATAATAAATAATGCTTTACATTTCTGCAGAACCTTTCACCCTGAAAAGATCCCAAAGCACCTTGCAGTCCAGCCATAAAAAGTCCTGCGATGCAATCACCCTTGACAGGGGAAATGGCAGCTGGCCAACAGCACAGGAGTGCAGAGGGGAGATGTTGACTAAGGACAGAAGTAAACAGCTGGAATTATTTCTAAAATGCCATGTAATCTGTAATGCTCATGCATAATGAACAGGAGGTTCCCTTCCCCCAGCATGATTCTAATTACTCTAATGGATAATTAGCACGTGCTGGGTGAAAAGTAGAACCACTGCTGATTTCACAATTGCTTGAAGCAGCTTTGTCATTAGCCTACCCTAAACATTTTGACCCCAGACCTCAGATCCCTTAATCTTCAATGTGAAACTCCCCAGGCTTTACCTTGGACCCAGTTTAAAACTTCTGCCTCCCTTATGGGGACAGGCTGAAGGAGCTGGGCTTGGAGAAGAAAAGGCTCAGGGGGGACCTCATAGTAGCTTCCTAATACCTGAAGGGGGTTACAGAAGGGCTGGGGTAGGACTTTTGAATAGGATATGTGATGGCAGGACTAGGAATAATGGGTGTAAATTGGAAGGGGGAGATTCAGACTGGATAAAAGAAAGAAGTTCTATACTAATAGTGTGGTGAGACACTGGAAGAGGTTGCCCAGAGAGGATGTGGATGCTCCCTCCCTGGAGGTGTTTAAAACCAGGCTGGATGAGGCACTGAGCAACCTGGTCTAGTGGGAGGTGTCCCTGCCTATGGCAGGGGGGTTGGAACTAGATGATCTTGAAGGTCCCTTCCAACCTAAACTATTCTATGATTCTATGACAAAAATAAGACATATCTTAATGACAATTCAAAATATTGGCAAACCCCTGGCTTCTGAATGGAAAAGGAGAATGCTGGAACTCAGGTCCCTTTCATTACATCAATCTTGATTTACAGTGCTATCCAATTAAAACACAGATACATCAATTGCTTTTAAAGATAATATCCTTTTTTACTAGTTATCATAACTAGCCACTAGTTATAATAGTACAATATGAAAACAAATAGCTCTAAGTGACCACTAGGAACTCTTCTTGCTGGACAAATAGACTTTAGTTTTGAAGTTCCATGAATTACAGGTAGCCAAGTAATCCTGCTGACTCATCCTCAGGCACAGAGTTTACACCACTCAAAGTCTATCAGGATGATGAAAATTTATGATCCAAGTGGGACCATTTTTAACTTGGCTCTATGCAAAGATCTGATTTGTACTTTTGGTATAGATTAGAATTTTTCAAGAATGCTTTTGAAGAACCAAAGAAGTCTGCAACACTGAGACTGGGATGTGGCCACAGCCAAGGGCAAGCCTGCAATTCCCTAATTTGCAGAGACTCCCAGTGAAACACAATGTAATGCAAAATCATCAGTGTAACAAGCCAGCCATAAGAATTAAAACTCTTATTGTTGATGACATAAAGCTATTACATGATTAGACATTTTATGTGAAAAGTGAAAACTACTGTCTTTTTCCTCTTTTGTTTTGGTAATGGGAGTTAAACAGGAAATCCTAGTTCAGTTTCCTTCACAGTGATTTCTCCAGCCATAGGCTCATTTTTGAAATCAAGCAAAGTCCATCTGTACCCACTTATGTTTTTAAGATTTACATACTATGTTTAGTCCGCCAGTGTTTTTCTTCTAGAAAAGTATGGCTATCTATTATCTCTAAACACTTTAAAAATAAACAGATCTCTCACAGACACTCACACAAATCCTTTTCGTGACACTGAAAGGAAAGCATCTGTATTTTACTGACACCACAGGCAGAGTTACACCACCAGTTTTGCTGTGATGAGAAATGAAAGAGAAATTACTTTTGACTTCACTTCCACATTCTGTGGGGCAGAGAGCTATGAATCAAACACCAGTTTCTATGAATCAAATGATACAGCTTTTCTAGTTTGGGATTTAAAAAATAATAATAATTTAAAAAGAAGCTCATACAGCAAATCCAGAATAAAAATATCTAGCTATGAAACATTTGTGGATAAGTAGGGATTCCACACAAACTGCATTTACACAGGGAACACTCATCTGCTTGGATACTCTCAAAATACCAGGCTGCCTGCTGCTGTGCTAAAGCAAATGATTCTCTTTGTCCTGGGTGACCACAGCCCATGTCAGTGATGCACTTCTCTAAGTTCTAGACTGGAAAAAAACCTCCCTGGCATGCTGGCATCCCTGCTGATTTCTCACATAAGGGCAGAAGATTAATTTTCTGTTGAAAAATGAACCGCAGTCAGCTCAATTTTCAAAACCCCAACAAACTAGGCTGTTAAGTTGTTTAAATGAGAAACAAAACAAAACAAAAACTTATTATGGAAACAGGATAAACAAAACAATGATGACTAACTCATCTGAGAACCTGTGCTGTTCATTAGAGCTCAAGATACCTTCTAAAGTCAGTGGCCACTTCTGTGAATACAGCTAAAGAGTTCTGATACAAAAAAAACACCACCTGGATCGGTTTTCCCACTTAGGTGGGATGTGCTCCTTCAGTTTCCAACCTTCCAAACCCTGAACTTTTACTTTTTCTCTTTCGTCTCCCCAAAATTTTCCATTTCCTCCACGCACCGTGAATTTAATTTCTTAGGAGTTACAGAAGCAACACCTGGATGAGTTTTCCCACTTAAGTAGGATGTGGTCCTTCAGTTTCCAACCTTCCAAACCCTGAACTTTTACTTTTTCTCTTTAGTCTTCCCAAAATTTTCCTTTTATTTCCTCCACGCAGCGTGAATTTAGTTTCTTAGGAGTTACACAGTTTCAGCTGTCCTCGTCCCTCGTGTTCAAGGTTTTTTGTGAATTAATTATTCTTCATGGAGATGCCAATCTGAATTCAGCCTGAAAACACTTCAGGGCTTATATATTCTTGTAATTGCTTCATAACTGGAACATATGTCTCACCACCCTGCACGTCAATAGTTGCAACATCGTTTTTTCTGGCTTTTACCAATGTAATTTTACCTCTTTCATATCTGTCCAGATTCCTGCT
Organism: Turnix velox; assembly: GCA_013400935.1. Lineage (NCBI taxonomy): Eukaryota > Metazoa > Chordata > Aves > Charadriiformes > Turnicidae > Turnix > Turnix velox. The sequence continues at coordinate 172,749 of VZTY01018238.1, read as the reverse complement.
GCAAAGACTTTTTCTCCCAACCCTTTGCATTGAACATGCCAACTCTCTCTGTGAATGCCTTAATCAGCTCAATCTTTCCTCCTGAAGTTACTTTCATTTTTAAGACCCTTGTTAACCAACCTCCTCCCACCTTCTCTAGCATGTTTTGATCAGTAGTAGAATTTAGTTCCAGATCAGCCCACCATGCCAGTCTAACACCTTCCAACACCCCTTGAAAGCCATCTCCTTGATGGTTCCTTACTTAAGAGATCTAGCACCTAGGAAATGAGTAGACCACCACAGAAGCTTCATGCTGCTCCATGACTGTCTATGAGCCCTCCACCTACACAGACATTTCCAGATAATGAGCTCCCAACTTCTTCTTCTAGAAATTTTTATTAGTCCCCTCAGGCACAGTCATGTATTTTTTAATACTGAATTTCATTCCATTGCCATTACTTCAGTACTCAAAGCTCATCCAGAGTGGATTTTTTTTTCCTTTGGTTTCCCTTTTTTTTTGCAAGATACCCAGGACTTTCTCTGTATTGCCAATGTCTCCAAACCCTGCGTCACCAGCAGTACTTGTTAAAGTTGTGTTACCATCATTAGTGGAAACACTAAGCAAAATCAGGACTGTGCTACACTATGGTGTAGCTCCAGAAGCATTCTCTGACACAGCACCTTCCTTTTCAACACCACTCCATTCTTTTCCCTCCAGCAAACCCCATTTCTAAGCTTGCTGAACAAAGCCTACATCCCCCATTTCCTTGAGCAGATTCCCCCACATTAGCTGTAGCTGTCGAGCAGACCACAGCTGTCAGCAGCTTTTACAGGGTGGGAATTTGTCAGAGTGAATAAGAGCAGGATAAAGTTTACCCCCTATTTACTGATTCACTCCCAGCTCTGCCTGAAATTTCTCTTAGCTGACAGGGTGGGATAAGCAACCTTCCAGAAAGTTTTGAAGAGGTGAAATGTTTTCATTTACAACGGAGATAAGCTGTACATTAATACTACTGAAATATTTAAGCAACTTTTTCAGATGTCTGCTGACTCTCAGCACTTTTATGAGGGGAATTTTGCATCTGTGCCCTACAGACCTGAGGAACCCCCAGTGTCACCACATGCTGTTCTGCTTGGATTACACTCGTTATTAGGCAGTATCATTATGTAGAATTATCAGTGTTCCTAAAAGGGATTTCAGAAATGCCACAGCAAAAAAAAAAATAAAAAAATTATGGTTTGTTTACTTGATTAATGCTGTGATCTGTGCTTACAAATCTGTCCACTGTTGCTTTTCTCAGGAAATTATCTCAAGAACTTCATTTTTGGGTGTTGCTTAACCAGCTCCACTATAAACTCATATACATGATTTATCTTGTGGTCAGTGTGTGTGGGAGGAAAGATCTGGGAGTCTGACAGAACTCTTCACTCCCTCTAAATTTCAGGTCATCAGATGTAGAAATCGAGACATTTTACACTCCTAAGTCAGTTTGAAAACCTTCTGCCAATCCCAACTACTAATATTGAGCTAAGTGAGTGCAAAATGAAAGTGATTAGGCACATCCTTTTGTTAAAAAAATGTATACACACATGTTTTACAAGCTCTAAATGTTAAAGCAGCTGATTACATCATACCAGCACAGTAAAAATTACTCCAAGGTAACCTAGGAAACTGTTTTTACTAAATAACAACTGAGTCCCTTCATCTAATGTCAGTTCACACAAAAGGCAAGTTTAGCTTAATCTCCCTTCACAGCAACCTCGTGGTGTGAAGGAGCATTTGGGATGCCCTAGCCATTGGTTTGTAGGGCAAACCTCCCTGGGGACTGCAGCAAGGCTTTCTCAGATGAGGGGCCCTTGTCTGTTGTATTTGCTATTCTTGGTGGCCTGCCAGCAGCCCCAAATTTGGCAAGGTTCAGAACACAGGCTGCAGTTGGGTTGCTTGATGCTCATGAATGTTATTATTTTTATTGGTCAGTTAATATGTTTTCACTTTGCTGTGTTTTAATTCTGCTTAAATGTCCACGTTGGCCATTCTGTGTCTCCAGCCTGAAAAGACCTAAGGATAGAATCAAAGAATCATAGAATAGTTTGGGTTGGAAGGGACCTTAAAGATCATCGAGTTCCAACCCCCCCTGCCACAGGCAGGGACACCTCCCACTAGATCAGGCTGCCCAGATGGGCATCCATGACAATCAGCATCTCACTCTTAGCCAGAACAGCTCATACATTTCTTGTTCCTCTGCATTTTGGTAGAAAATTAATGAAATCTCATTCAGTTACATCTGATTCCTTAGTTGGTCAGCATTTTCAGAGCTCTCAAACAAAAATGTATGAAATACTTAAAACTACTTCTGGAGAGATTTAGTTAGATGGGAGCAGATCAGGTAAACACAAAGCAAGACAGGATGAGACTGATGTGACCTCACCTGCCTCACTGCTCTGCTCATAATATACATGTTCAGGGGCATGTATCTCACACATAGCTAGATAAAAGATATTATCATATAGAAAGCATTAAACCTGTATTATAGATGTAACTATTTAAAAAGATAAAGCTGACATTTAATTACAGTAAAACTTATGTTTACAGTTGCATCTTCATTTTCATTCTATCTCCCTTTTTAGATACTTTTAAAACCTTCCAAAACTTTCCCTTTTTAGGCTGAAATAATGCAGGCCTGGTCTTTGCCAGATAATGAATATTTTAAAAAACATTTCCTTAAATCATTTTGTCTGCCTTTTATAAGGACAGTGTAAAGAGTCATACAGAAACCCTGGGAACCAAGAGTTGAACTGCACCATGAAAACAGTTCACTAAAAGAAAGCATTGATAAAAATTAGGTTTCACTTGGTGAAGCCCTTCAAAGTTAAGTTTTGTTTAGGCCAATTATGTTTTCCACGAGTTCCCTTGCTAAGCTTTAAATCATGTGCCTAAGAAAAACAACTGTATTTTTAATTTCAGCTAACCTGGCTTCCATAAAAAAATTATAGGGACTAAGAAGAAGGTCTGTAAAGTGCAGATTGCTGGTGAATTCAGAAAGAAGCACAGATGAGAGATGGTGATACACTGTCTGGAACTCAGCTCAGCTCGTTTGCAAGTAATGTTTTCATACAAGAGCTTTCTGTTTTGTCTTCTTCACACATACATTTGATCTAATCTGTTGGCTCTCCCAGTCCACGATACCAATTTTATTCTTCCTGTTCTCACTTACTCAGCTGACTCCAGGCTACATATGGGACCTCCCTAAGTCCTTCTGCTCCCTTCCACTCCATCTCTTCCCTTGCAATAAAAATACCAGTCCCTTGAAGACTCGTTCTTTTTCCTGAGGAAAAAGTCCTACCTCAGTCCACCACATCACTCTGCTTCTCTTTTCAAATCCCATCCATCTCCTTCATATTCCCTACCTGCAACAGGTAGGAAAAAGAGCAGAGGGGACCAGCTGATTTATCCTCTCTGCCTAAACACCTTGCTGTTGAGCTAAGCTTTCTTTCCCACAAACAAATCTCCTCTTGTTCAGTAGTCTTCCCTCTCACTTAGTAGCCTTGAAAACAAAATTCCCTTAGTTGAAACAGCCAGACCCACTGTGCCTTTACAAATTGCTTTAAGAAACATGTTTTTATCATGTCAGCTACAAAACAGACAGAGGGGTAACTGAACAGGGATAAATAGAATAAAATAGTAAATATCCTTTTGTCATCAGAAGAGTCTTAACAACAGAAAAAATTCAGAATTCAAATGTTTTACAGTCTAAACTATTGCTGAAAATGTTTTTCAAACGTTTACCACAAGGTGCCAGCAGTTCTTTAATGCTTTTTTTTATTTTCAGTTCCTGCTGTATACACTCAATGCCAGAGTACAAAGAGGCAAAGACCTCAGACTGGGAAGTCAGATGGGTTATTAATGGCAGGATAAGAGATCATTCCTAGAAAATAAGATCCCACACATGTAATAGTACTTTCAAAAGAAAAAAAAAATATATAAAGGTAAGTTTATTAATTTGTATAGAGCTATAAAACATGCCAGTTTTTGATGGTTTGGGGTTTATTTATTTTTGAAACTAGAAATTAGTCCAGCCTAGAGTAAGGATCATAGAGTTCAAGAACCTTAAGAAAGCACAAGAAGGATTTCAACTAACTGCAGATACTCTGGTGTTTAGAAGTACTGGTCTGTGACAGGAAAATGCCTGTGTCTACATTTGCAGAGGTTTCAGTGGACCGAAGTGGGCAAGTATCACAGAATGCATTCCATAAAATATCAATTGTTTTTAGTTCTGATGTTGCAGAATTTTAAAAGCAAAACCAAGGCTGCCATCCTGCAGACTGGTTTGTATGGGGAAGCTCTTCCATAGAGTTGGAAGGGATCTTCCAAAGCCATCTAGTCTAGTCCAACCTCCTGCAGTGAGCAGAGATATTCTGTGTTAGATCTGGTGGCTCAGAGCCTAGGCAACCCAGGCCTTGAATGTCTCCTGAGATGGGGTCTCCACGACCTCTCTGGGCAACCTGTCCTAGGATACCCAGCTGTTCCCTGCCTGCTTTGCCTAGATCTTATCCACTACAAAAATTAGAGAGAGAGAGAGTAAAAAATATATACAATATAGCAGCAGCTGCTCTCTTCAGTTACAACCTCTCCTAATATTGTCAGACTTAGACAATACTGCTGGTAAGCCACCTATTGGGGGTGCAGAGTTTACCTAGAATGAGATGTGCAAAGCCATTGATCATTAGTAAGCTTATTAACAATAAAATATCAGTTAGGCTTTACTGCAACCAAATGGAATTGTGTTTCACTTAATATTAGCTGGATAGTGTTGATCCTACTCCTCGTAATTAAACAACCATGTTGGTGAAGATTTACCAATGTTTAAGTGACAAAAACAGACTTTCAACAGTGAAATGAGAATAACTCAGTATTTAAACTGTAAAACTTAAAAGAATCTGCCTTCAAGCCTGTTTTATCTCATTTTCTAATAGCTATAACAAGAAAGTTCATTATGAAAATTACCTCAAAGTACCCATACATGCTATATACACTCCATTAATTCTTAATATTTTATACATTTGCAACTCTTTCAACTAATAAAAGGGTCACAAAGCAATTTACAAACAATATAAGCAGAACTAACTTGAGACATTTAATGCAATATGGTCTCCCTTCATAGAGATACATGACTAAACATCCCCAATGAGTAATATGGCCAGCAGCCATAACAGCCTCAGGCTGTGATCTGGTCTGCTCTCATAAGCTAAACAGGGCTGGTCTTGGCCAAATGCAATTGGGAGCTCTCCAAGGAAATCCCAGGGTGCTTCAGGAAACAAGAGCTGGTGATTCAGTAGGTGGCACACTTCCCCTGAACCAACGACTCCAAGAGAAACACCTCCAAAGGTAGGTGCAACACAATTAACCAAATGGGATTTCAGGCAGGATCCCTCAGCTGAGACTGGTCATTTGTCACCTTGTCACAGTTTATTAGTGAGGCTATGGATTCTGCAATTAAAAACAAAGAAGTCGTGGCTGTTGAGCAGTCCCCTCTCAGCAGAGCTCCTTTCCTTTGGAGAAGCTGAAAGTATTTATTTCGAGCTTTTTCGGCCTCAAAAGGTTTCTATCAAATGGGAACCATCTGTAAGTGCTGCTGAGCTTTTTAGTCCTCACCAACACCAAGTAATTTTTTACCTCCTACACAGAGTTTTAAAAATTAATAAGTCCATTCTAAAGTACCACATTCACTTTTAGATGTTGTTCCTGGCTAAAGGTGGATTGCCCCTCTACTCAGCACTGGTGAGACCCCACCTGGAGTATTGTGTCCAGTTCTGGAGCCCTCAACACAGGAAGGATATTGAGCTGTTGGAGCGGGTCCAGAGAAGGCCACGAAGATGATCAAAGGGCTGGAGCAACTGCCCTATGAAGACAGGCTGAAGGAGTTGGGGTTGTTCAGCCTGGAGAAGAGAAGGCTCAGGGGGGACCTCATAGTAACTTCTCAGTACCTGAGGGGGTCCTACAGAAAGGCAGGGGAAGGACTTTTTAATATGATATCAGATGGGAGGACTAGAAACAATGGATGTAAATGGGAAGGGGGGAGATTTAGACTTGACACAAGAAAGAAATTCTTTACAGTGAGGGTGGTGAAGCACTGGAACAGGTTGCCCAGAGAGGTTGTGGATGCCCCCTCTCTGGAGGTGTTCAAGACCAGGCTGGACAAGGCACAGAGCAGCCTGATCTAGTGGGAGGTGTCCCTGCCTATGGCAGGGGGGTTGGAACTCGATGATCTTTAAAGTCCCTTCAAACCCAAACTATTCTATGATTCTATGGTCAGAGAGAAAACCTTTGGACAGCTGGAGAAGTGCTTTCAAGTCTAGAAGAGGACTAAGGACAGACTGAGCAAGCTGATTAGTCTGAAGAAAACAAGAGAGAGGGTGGACATCAGTATTAGTGGATTGAAAGCTGTACATGAGCCATCAGTGTGTGTTCACAGCCCACAAGCCAACCATATCCTGGGCTGCATCAGCAAAGTCATGGCCAGCAGGTCAAAGGAGGTCATTGTACCCCTTTGCTCTGGTGAAACTCCACCTGGAGTCACTGCATCCAGCACTTCAACAATTCTTTTTCTACTTCAGAAGTACAACACAGCCTCTCATGTCTTGCTTTGCAACCCCTGTCAAAACAACCCCTGAATGTCAGTTAATTAAATTTCTTATAAACCTTAAAGTGCATTTTTCCTACAAATTTAGAAAACAGTTTCAAAATGTATATAGGATGACATCTATCTACTAATTGCCTTTGTTAGCTTGCAGGCACATAATCAGATCTGTTAGAAAAATAGCCTTGGATGAGAAGGCAGAGTTTATTCTTCAATGAATGGCTCTTAACTGAGATTTACAGTACAGACAGATTACAAGCTTTACTTTCTCCACAGAAAGAAACAAAGAATGGAGCCCTTCTAAACAAAATATTCAAACAATTTAAGAGCATGAAGAAAGACAAGTCTCTCTTCTGGGCTAGACAGTTTTGATACTTTAATGACTGTAACATTTTAACAGCTGTGGGAAAACTGACATTAAAAAAAATACCCAGCCTAGAAACATGGTCTGTGTACAACATCTTTGAGCTCTTATGTTTTATTAGCAATTTGGATTCATTTCTGTTTTAAGGAGGAAGGAAGGGAGGTAGATGTTCCTGAGAGCTGTTTCTCTAAATGTATTAAGCAGAGATTTCCAAGCATGATTTAATATAACACAACCCAATCCTCAAAAACTGGCTAATGGGTGAGATGTCACCATTTATCCCTTCATTGAAATTCATGCTCCGACACAGGAGGTCAAAGCAAGTATTTGAGTGATCTTCCTTATGAAAATGAGATAACCTCCTTTCATCCCAAAGCCTGCTCTGATCTTGCTCCCCCCCAACCTCCCTTCCAGCCTGATGCCGGGCGGCAGCTCCTGGTTACCACACTGTCACCTTCCTTTTGAATTATGATGCTCTGAAAGAGAGCTGTAGTATTTAATAGCCTGAGATCACAGGCTCTCCTGACACCACACTTAACCAGGTTCTGCCTTTCTTTCAGTCTGCTCATTATTTGCACATGGTCTATGACATCCAGGGAGAATATGTTATCACACAAGTTCTCTTTTCTCCTGCTGTTTGCTCTTGCACTGGATTTATCTCCCTTACCTGACAAGTTCTCCACAGTGCTGTCAATTTTGTCATTAAAAGAACAAAAAAAGAAAGAGCATTAGTGCAGATTTGAGAGGTCCTGGTTGCTAATATTTTAGGAATCCTAAGGTTCCCTTTAGGACTTAGAACACTGAGGCTCAGCACCCACCTCCTGATTATCCCATTAGACATCACTGGAAGTCTGTGCTCAGACTTCACCAGTCTCAACTAGTCAGACCTTAAGGGTGGAGAAATGGACATGATGAGTGTTCAGAAATATTGTGCAGAGAGACACTGGGAGAATGCCTCGTGGTAAAAGAGTTTTAGGGGAGTAGTTCTGCTTAATTACAGACATAATGAAGCTGTGCTTTTGGGAGGGATATGAATAAGGTAGTTAACAAGCTGAGACAGAAAAAAAAATCTACTTCTTTTGCTGAGATCCCAATTCTGTTACACTTAGAAGGGTTTCTTCTTTTATTTTTAATACGTAGCTTCCTCTCCTACTCTTGTGAATATAGAACTGAACAGCGAAATTATTTGAATACATGATAAATTCATTTTTCCCCTAGAAGGAAGGTCAGCAATTACTTTCTTAAGTAAACCATATAGCTGTCTAATGCAGGAAAATACCCTCCTTTTAGTAACAATTTACATTCAGACCATTGCTATTATATCCTGTTATGGTTATCAGAGAGCCCTTCAGGGAATACCACAGCTCTGAATCAAGCAGTGCTGGTGACTTCCTGAGTGGCACGGTCCTAAAAACACCAAATGGGCTTAGTAGTCAAAAGAACATCCTCTCAGTGCAGCAACCCATACATCAGATAGCAAACTCAGACACTTCCCCAAATATAAATGCCAGTTTAGGTTATTGCATTCTGCTCCTTTTGGAATTATTTTGCACACTCACTGTGTACAGTGTCTATTTTCTAAAGTATGTCAGATGCTTAAATATCTCAAGTTATGATCTTTTCATGTTAGAAGGAGTTTCTGCACCTAAAGTAGTCACTATAACAGCTCTTCCTACATTCATCCACTTTGTCTTCTTTTTGTGTGCATGCTCATGCTCCCTCACACAATCACATTTTTGTGAATGAGAAATACTTGCTCCTCTGGCTTCAAAAGTTGTCCCCAAATCAGGGAAAGGATATAAGTTCTAGCAACCTGGTCTAGTGGGACGTGTCCCTGCCCATGGCAGAGGGGTTGGAACTAGATGGTCTTAAAGGTCCCTTCCAACCCAAACCATTCTATGGACTGTTGTGTTAAATCCTCCCTCCTCAGTTTTGAATCAACAGGAAAGAGTGCTGCACAGCAGCCTTCCCCATGAACCTCCGCCACGCACCTGCCTCACATCTGCCTCAGCACCTCTCAGAGCAAAGAAATAGATGACTTCAACAGGGCATCAAATCTTCAGCCTTTCTCCCTACCATCAGCCCAGCTCAGTGCTGTTACAATATGTTTCCCCTTCCTTGATAATAATTTCTTTCTCCTTCACTAATAGTTACAGAGACCTTAAGTATCATGCTCAAATTGCCCTAATCTCACTCTGCTCTCACCTTTTAAAACAACAGTTAGTGGTTGGCCCCTGGCAACGTAACAGCATTTTAACTCTAACTTCCATGCAATAAATAGCTCAGATTTCCTTTAAAAGGAACACATCCACACAACAGAGTAAGGCTGCACAGAAGTTTTATGCATCTAGCAGTTTTTACATATTCCACTGTTATTCATTTAAGGCTGACCAAGTGGTCCTCAGGGGATGGCACTCACAAACATAACATTACAAGTGTTAATAGGAAACGGATCTGAACAAAGAACCGCATTTCCCCATTATATTGTGTTTCTGCTCTAGTACATCATGTTAGTTTCCTTCACAGCTGGCTGGGTCGCCTGTTGTTTCAGGGACAACTGTCATTTGCTTGCAACTTTCTTCTTCTCTGTACATGCAGGCATGTGGGATTCTTCCTTTGGTTTTAACATAAAAATCTTATGATGTTCTTTGGAAATCTCGTAACATAAAATGGGTAGCAGCAATTCAAAAAGGCCAACAGAAAAATAGGACTGGAGGGAAAAATAGAGTCCAGTCAGCATATAGTGTGGCTGGAAAAAAAAAAATCAATTAGTTGCTTATTAATCTAAAGAAAATAACCAGAAGTGCATGAGGCAAACTCTTACTTTTTGTAAATCAAACTCATTCTGTTGTCTGTGAGCCCTTGAACTAATTTCCTCCCTCCAAACACGTACGTGGTTTGTTTGTCCTGCAGAAAAGCTTTACCCTTCTAGTGGCAGGGGAGAAAATTTCTTCAAAATAAGCACAAAGACCACCAGAATGAGCACTTTGGAAACTGCCTTGTGGAAAGCCAGACTGTGGATGTATTTTTAAGGACACCAAAGTGGTCAGGTAAACATGCATTCCCCTGGTGCTTCTGTGGCTTTGGGGACAGTCATTTGTGCAGGAAGTGATGGAGTCCATGTATGGCAATGCTTAAAATGCTTCCAACATGCATGGTGTGCCTGACAGGGATGTTCAAGATCAACCGTGTACTGACAACTCAATGACTGTGCTTCCACACTTTGACATAGAATGTCCCAGTTAAAACAAGCACATACATATATTTTAAAAACTCCCAAACTTCCAATGTTCTTATATTTTCACGAAATTGGTACCACCCTTTCCCACTGCACTCTGCAGTGAAGTTACACCCAGAGCATGATGTGACTGCAATTGCTTTCTCCCAAGCAAACACCATGTCAGCTTGCAACTTGGAAAAGAGAAAGGTCCTCCAAATTCTCAGAGGTCTGTCAGCAAAATAACACCACATTTGTACCACCACATTTTCATATGACAAAGACTTCTTTCAGCCTCCAGAAAAGTTCCAACAGTGACAAAACCTCCCAGGCTCTTGAAAGCAGCATTCAATGTCTCAGTCCTGTTTCAACTTCCTTAATACTCCACGAAGTCCAAGGTGTATTCTTTCCCCCAAGTTCCTTGGTTTTAAAGATCTATTTCCTAAATGAGGCATGACTCCTTTCAGGATGACAGCTTGTGAAAATCACTTTAGGGTACACTTTCCCTTTTAAGGAAGCAGCTTAACCACTCCTTCATCCCCAGAATGTGTACATCCCATCCCTGCGGGCAACACTTCTCAGCAGCAGTGTTTCCCATTCTTCACATCTGCTTCTGCTAGAAATCCCAGCCACATCAATCAGCCTCCTACATGCATGGACTAGGCAAAAACATTTGCTATTTTTTCAGAGCACAGTATCAGGAAAGATACCGAGTTATCATAAAAGATATTAAGCTAGGAAAAAAAGACATTTCATCTACATTGTCCACTAGACAGCAGAGTCTATCTCTAAAGATCCCACAGCAATATTAGTAACACTCTAAGCACAGGATGGTTAAAAATACTTTACTGAATTTGGGGAGAGGGAGTTAGAAAAATCAGAACTTCTGTAGTTCCTCATTTTCAAATAAAAGGTTTGTTTTCCACAAGAAATCCCTGAATTACTTCCCCCATCCAGAAAACTGACACAGTGAAACTCTTGGGTGTTGAATGAGAAGTCAGATATTCCCCACTGCTTTTTTTTTTTTTTGCTTTATTTTATTCCTGAAGAAAATCAATTTTTCATAGAAATACACCTTATGGTTACACCTCTACTGACACAGTCTGCTTGATGCTTCAGCTCATATCCCACTCAGGAAACTACATTCTGTCATAAGTTCTCCTAAAATTTCTTATAGTTATTGCTTGAATACTTACTACCTGTCAAGCATGCTGCTTTGAGTATTAGTGATGCTAATAGTGATCCTGTTACAAGGTTTGCAGCACCAAACTGCTCATATTTCAACATCAAAAGGATCTTAAGCATGCAAAGCTCAGCTGCAGTTTGAGAAGCATTTTGGAACCTGTAGTATGTAACAGGAATGCATGAAAAATGAAATTTGCATTCAAAACAGTCAAAATAATTTTTCTTTAGTTCACTACACTAGGGACTAATCCTTAGATGCAGAAGTTTGACTGAAAAAAAAAAACATTTGCTTTTAAAAGAGTTGACATGAAGATTGCTTAACTGCCAGTGAAAGGATTCTAGAGTTCACTAGGATTTCAGTGAAATACAAAATGGAGAAAGAAGTGTTTTATGGACCATTCCAAGTTCCTATAACCTGAGAGAGCAACTACTCATCTGCCTGCTATGGAAGACATTCAAACTGTTGTGTTCATTTTCAGAACCTCAAGGCACTTCATTTTATAAAGAATAAGTAGCCAAGGAGCAAGAGGTTAGTGGGAAGAGGTGGCAGTCGATATTCTTCTTCTTTGCCATTATGTAGTCAGCTAAAAGGCCAGGTAAGATAATTAAGGAGATGATATGGTATATACTGCATTGCTTCATTTTCTGGCAGTTAAACCTGGATTATATGAAGAGTTAAGCCCAGGACTTCAGCCCATCCTTAACTGTAAACTTTACAGTAATCTGACTGCAGCCACACAATCTTGAATTTGCCTATAAAAACAATCTTAAAAATAGAAAATGTAAAGGACACTGGCAAATCAGTTAGGAAAGAATATTTTCCAAAAATGACTAAGTCTTTGGCAAGCTGTCTTTCTGACTGCAGTTAATTCATTGTACTTTATGGAAGAGCTGTTATTGTATGGTCCATCATAAGAAAGGCACCAACTTTTTAAGAAATACAAAACCCAAGGGATCAAATTCAGAGATGTTTAACTTTTGGTATAAATCCTATTGACAAAAGTCACTCAGGAGACTTGTAGAAAGTACATAATTGTGAAGTCTGACAAACTGGATTTGGTAGCTTGACATTATAGGCATTACAGAATCAAAATCCTTTCTGAAAGGCCTCTGAACTTCATACATTCCTCAGATTCAGCATTACAAACTCTCAAAAAGATTCTCACCTTACAGGACTTAACATGAGCTAAACTGAGCATAAAACCTCCTTCATACATTTTCAACAGGCTTTAGTACCTGCTTTAAAATTCTGCCCAGGGCTTTGGTAACCAGTATAGGGCTCTTTGCAACATAAGAATGACATTTTAGGAGAAGAGCTGGAGGGAAAACCATGATTACAAACAAACCATGTCATAGTGAATTTTTAAATCTGACTTTTCTGCAAGGCAAAAAGACTTCAAGAAATTTTACGTAGGAATTCTGCAAATTTAGCAGGTGAGGGTCTAAATTTTATTGTGATGATGGGACTGTTTCTACACTTCCCAGTATCCAATCCTACTTTCCACACAACCATATCTGTAGTTCCCCAAGCCTGTACCTGCTTTCCAGTCCCTAACACATCACCTCTCAGAAAGCAACAATACTTTTACATGATGCCCAGGGTCAAACCATGCAGATGACTTTGTTTTCAAAAGGATCCTGTGCCAATCCTAATCCCAGCTATAAAGTACATAAATGTGGCCAAATACATACATGTCCTCATTATTCCCAGTGAGTTCTGTCTGTTTTATCAGACACTGCTTATGTTACACAGTCATTAGGACAGGGTCTGTCTGTATCTATCACATGCCTTCTGCAACACAAAGCTCTCATGGTGTTCAGTACATCAGCATTATTTATACTTTAATTTTTTTAGCACCACTGCTTTGTTTTAAGAGAGAATAAATACAGCATTCTGGTGTGCAGTTCTGAGCTTACAAGTCTACTCAGCGATGCAATGACTATTTTGTGGATATATGCATACCCTCAAGAAAAATACAGCCATAACATAATTTAATTTGTCCTTTACTATCTCTTCCTAAAGTTGATTTTCCCATACTTAGGGCTGCTGTCTGTGCCCCTTTTACCTCCAGTTGTGAGACAGCTGTCAGCCTCTTCCCCTTGCCCCAGAAATGAGACTTGATAAGGCCTTAACATTACCTCTTATTTTAATCAGCTTGGAGCCTGAGAAACCCAGGCTAAGTCCTCCTGGGAGAGCTATGAGCTGCTTGTGGGGCAGTGGGCTATACCTCATCTAGCTGTCTATCTGATACAGCCTTCTACATTTCTGTGTGAATCAGGGCAGACGTGCTCTTTCTGGTGCAGGCTGGAGCCTCCAGCACAGCTGTGAGATCTGAGCAATCTTTTACAATGAAGATATAGAATGGGTCAAAAAGAAAGGATACATGAAAAGATGCAGACAGGCTCAGCACAGAGTGAAAAAGCAACCAGGGCCAGGCATGACAAGTAAATGGATGTAAATTGGAAGGGGGTAGATTTAGACTTGACATAAGAAAGAAATTCTTTACAGTGAGGGTGGTGAAGCACTGGAACAGGTTGCCCAGAGAGGCTGTGGATGCCCCCTCTCTGGAGGTGTTGAAGACCAGGCTGGACAAGGCACTGAGCAGCCTGATGTAGTGGGAGGTGTCCCTGCCTATGGCAGAGGGGTTGGAACTCGATGATCTTTAAAGTCTCTTCCAACCCAAACTATTCTATGATTCTATAAGTGTTTCATATAGAAACTGGCAGCCACTGTTATCCATGGCTGCAAAATGTCCTGCTGCAGTCTTTGAAACTGGGGGCACTTTTGGGCTCCAGGTACATAATCAAGTCAGTATATCTCAGTAGAGAGAAGCATGTGGCTCAACAGCTGCCTGCAGAGGTGGTGGTGAGCCAGCAACTGGCATCTCATATCATTTCATTAGCATTAAGTGCTGGCAGAGCTTGAGCAGCATGTGACACGTTCCTGTCCATATGTACCTTATTTTATGCCTGTTCATTAAAGGGGTGATAGGTGTAGAGTGAACAATGTTAGCAGCACCTGATTTAAAAGCATGAGAGTCATAAGGCAGGCCATTATATACCTGCTGAGTAAATGCCCTGGCAATTAGAACTAGTGCTTGATCATTCTGCTCAATCAGTGCTCAGTGTGTGCAAACAAAGAGATTTACAAACATAATAAAGCAATAAAAACATCTCCCAAAACACTGCAGGGAGCCAGCGTGTGACTGCACTAACAGCTATGCCAGCATGTATCTAACCAGCTGGTTGAAGATGGCTGATTGGTTCCAGTATATTACACAGGGGACTGGCCAGCTACAATTTTGCAAAATGAATTATTCAAGCAAAAACTCGGCGCCTCAAATGACAACAAACTATCCCACCATCACCGTGACATGAGACAGAGGCACAGTCCAAACAAGACCTCCGGGTGCAAAGGGTAAAACAGCAAGAGCTAAGAACTGAGAGTCTATTTTAGATCATTTACTTATTAATCTAGCAAGCTGTATTTGAAGACTATTGTTCACTGATCCACCATAACTAGTCATTTATTCTTCAGGGTATGGAAAAAACCCAAGATGCCTAACAAGTTGCACTGAAATGATGGGGAATTCTTATAAAGACAGAGATATTGAATATAAGGGCACAAAACACAAACATGACAGCTAAAAACCTTGTCATAAAACAGCAGGAAAAACATAGCAAGGAACCTGGTTTTAAACATAAATATTTCAAGGCAAGAAGCTACACTGGTTGCAGACTGGGATTCGTTTTGGGGATTGGGATTGATGCAAGTAGTTCTTGCCTTAGTCTTGGTTTAACTCTCTACTGCATTGACTGCAGCTCACAGTTATGCCCAGTAGGTTTGATGTTATGTAGGTCAGGATCTCCAAACAACATGGTCATGACAGTAGATTAGTTATTATGGAATAATCTCTTCAACAGTAGAGAAGTTAGTATGGACCAGCCCCTCACCCTTTACATGGCATGGTGTGTAGAGACAACAGGGGCTCAGCCAGGCTGTTCAAAGTCAAATGAACTGCAGAATGGATGTTCCCAGCCTAAAGATGACACAGTTGGATGACAGCCATAAACAGTGGAAAAGCAAATCCTTCCATCATCACAATTCACAGCCTAGAAAGTCTAGTTAATTGGTCCAGATCTGATGGCCAAGTAAGCCTTAAAATTTTTCAGCCTCGAGGAAAACATAGCACATGAATTTATGATTTCATCATGTTTCATGAGGTACTGCATTGCTGTGCAAGATCACATTTTTGGCTTACTGGCCTCCTAGGAAAACCCAACTGTTCAGTGTTAACAATTGAGTCAGTAGCACTCTACCCTCTGAGTCAAAACTGGCTGGATGTCAATTGACTACATGTCAAATCCTTGTATTGGTATTAGGAGCTCTTTGGCAGAGCTCTGCAAGATTACATTTGAACTTCACAACACTTAGGGTGGCAATTACACTCTTCTCCCATCATTTTTCATAAGATGAATGATTAGCACTTTCTTCTTAATGTTAAGTACGAGTTTAAACAACTTTTTCACTCCACATAATCCTTCTGTAGATAAATTAGGTACAACATTCCCCTTAATCCCAGATTTTAAACTGTTGCTATTGAATGGTCTACTGGTTGCCAGACCACAGAGGAATCACAGAATGTCAGGGAGTGGAAGGGACTTCAAGAGATCTTCTAGTCCAGAGAAAGAACATCCAGATCAGGTCACACAGGAAGGCATCCAGGCAGGGTTTGAATGTCTCCAGAGAAGACCCCATAGCCTCTCTGAGCATCCTGTGCCACACTTCTGTCACCCTCACCATCAAAATCTTTTTTCTTACATTTCTGTGGAACCTCCTGTGTTCCAGCTTGCACCTGTTGACTCTTGTCCTATCACTGGAGATCAGTGAGAAGAGCCTGGCTCCATCCTCCTGACACTCAGCCTTTATATATTTATAAACATGAATGAGGTCACCCCTCAGACTCCTCTTTGCCAAGCTAAACTGACCCAGCTCCCTCAGCCTTTTCTCAGAAGGGAGATGCTCCAATCCCTTCATCATCTCTGTGTCTCTGTGCTGGACTCTCTCCAGCAGTTCCTTGTCCTTCTTCAACTGAGGGCCCCCGAACTAGACACAATATTCCAGATGTGGCCTCACCAGGGCAGAAGAGAGGGGGAGGAGAACCTCTCTCAGTCTACTGACTATGCCCCTTTTAATAAAGCCCAGGATGCCACGGGCCTTCTTGTCCACAAGAGCACCTCAGCTCTATGCTGTAGCAGATCTTTTATGATTTGAACCCCATTCAACAATGAGAGTTTTCCAGGAATTTTGTAAAATATGCTCTTGAACATCTTCAATAAAAATGCTCTTGTCTCCACAGCTTTTTTTTTTTTTTTTTTGGTACTGAATGCTGTCTTAAGTTGCAGTGCTTTCTAAATAAGCATGCTTTCTTCAGGTCATAAATAATGTGAAGGGACATAATGACTCAAAGCCTTATAAATGCATGTGTCTGTGAGAGGAGGAGAACAGGGAAGTAGTTTTTTCCTTATGATAAATTAAAAGAATTAGAACCACAGACTAAAGCACGGGAATAGAAAAAGGATGTGCAAAGATGTCAGCCTTATGCAAAACTCAAATCCTTATTCTCTTCTGGTTTTAAATAAAATATACCTCTACTCTGTAACTCCATAGCTGTGATTATCTGATGTTCATAATCTGCAGGGACTGGATGAAGAAAATGGCTACAAGAAAACTAATTTCTATAGAAGTAACATGAACATTTGAGTAAAATCCTTGTGAAGTAAAAGATTACAGTCACCTTCCAATTAGACTTTCTAAATGAGAAGAAATGCTCTCAGATCAGCATCAAACAGGATGATAACTGAAGGTCAAAAATAAGTCAAGTGGTAGTTTGAAAGACAACTGGTAAAAGGGAAACTAAGCCACATAAAGATGTCTTACCTAGATAAGCAGGCACATCAATAAAGGCTTGCTATAAGAACATGGGGACAAATCATACAAAAAGAGTGTTAAATGACTGCATGCCTTGATTTTAGAATGTTTTGCTTTATGGAAACCCACCCTTAGTCTGGTTTTGTCTTATTTCATTAGGCCAATAGAGAACCTGGCATTTTCCTTACTTTAAAAAAATATAGATTCCACATTCATAGGTATAGCACCTTTTTGGGGACTAATTTCTTGGTTGATTTTCTAAGAATGTAATTGGCTTTTTTTCCCTAGTTTAGAGGAGTAGCAGAAATTAATGGAAGGGAAAAAAAAGCCAAGATCAGATCAAAGTTTGACAGGATATGAATGAATAATCCTGGAAACAGAAATGAGATATATAAAATAGCCAGCAGGCCACCACTTTTCTTTTTTTATTTGCTTGCAGAAAGACAATTTTTATAAGTTAAATTAGCTAGTAGGTGGGTTTCCTACTGCTCCCTGAATTCAAGAGAAGTGCTCTCACAAGTGAAATAAAAGACACCATAAAATGAAATAGAAGTGCGGTGGACTTAGTGCAAAATGTGTTCTTTCGTTCACAAACTTTTACTGCCTATATAATTTTGTGCAAAATAAAATGTATAATGTAGTTTTTTTCTCCAATAATAACATAAAATAAAAAAAAGCCCAACAAATTGTTAATAGTTTCTTTATACACAGAGTGCCAATTATTTCCTTTTCTCATTTCTACTGTTAAACAGCAAACTTTCAATACTTGGTTCTTTCAGAATACTGTGTGCTGCTCACCACTGAAGGTGATTTGATGCAGATACCAACAAGCATGTTTCATTCTGGACTATTTCATACAAGCTTGATATTACTCAAGGAAATTGAAGTCAGTGAATAAAGCAGAACAAAGTAACATAGGTACAAAAGTACCACAGGCTTTACCATCCCACTAAGCATCAATGCAAGTGAGTAGTGGAAAAACTGGAGTCTCTCAAGACATGTGGAAAGATACTTACTGGAAAATTGCCCCTTTTTCTTAGGCTTTGCATATAATACATGGAAGATGAGTTTGTCTTGTGGCAGACTTCCTCAGTTGGTCCTTAAAGATACTGGGGCACGAGATGGAAAGTGGGTCCTAACATTTACAAATAGAAGGAAAGGTGAAAAATCATTTAACTGCAAATCCTAACTTGAAAGAAAAAGTTAATTGAATGCATTTGGCACAAAAGATAAGTGTTAATGGATAGAGGCTTTTAAACCTAGAGGTGTATCAACTGCCTGAGCTTCTTCAGTGCAGTAAGCATGAGGCCTCATAGCTACTATACATCCTACAAGACTAACTTGGCTGACATCCTGAGATATCACTAGTGATCCTCCTCATACATGTCCTCCAAATTGTCATCCTTCTTCTAATTGTTATTAGCCGAAGTCCTTGTCCTGCTTAATTAACACTTGCTCCAGACCTAGGTGGACTGCTTGGATGTAACAGAAGCCAGATTTCAACACTTGACTAGAGGAAGTGAACAGTAGATGAATAAAACCAGCAAAAGACCATGTCACTCTCAGCTACTTTGATCACAAAAGAATGTTGAAACCATATCTTCTCCAGGCTTTAGCAGTTAGATTTCTGCTGGCTACTTAACAAACAAGAGCCTTCACCAGGAAGCAACAGCACATACTAACCCTCTTTTCTTTGGGAAGTGTAACATAATTCCCTATCTGTAGGATCTTTAACATTCCAGGAGCAACAGGAGAGCACAATTGATCCTGCCTTACTCCAATAAGACAGCTATTTCAAAAGATTATAAAAACAACTCTTCAGTCTCCACGGCAGATTTAGATGTAACAGCAGCCTCCTCCCTCATCTTCACTAGAGGAGGAAATAGATTGCAAAATCCCACAAAACAAGAGTAAGGTCTTCTCAAACAAACAAGTCTCTGCTTAAGTGCCCCTATCTTGAAGCCCTGACTCCTTCTTTTCAGAGTTTTCCAGTAGAAACACTACCACTCTGACAAGCAGAAGACTGTTTCCTTCCCCGTTTCAGCACCACTCAGGCTGTTTGCTCAACTGGCACCATGACTTCCACTCTATTATCTCTACTCTCTTATTGTTTCGGCTAACATGCAACAAATGGAAGGCTAAGTCTGCACAGACCACAGCCCAAATTTAGCTGAGAAAACTGTCAACTGTTAACCTGATGGAAAGCAGACAAAATAAGGGCCTTCAGTTTGAACAAAACAATATCTGACAACCTCAAAGTCCAGCTGCACTTCAGACAACACTTGAGGTACAAATCCTTGAGTACTTGAGTCCTTGTAATCCTCTGGGGCATGTGGAACGTGGTGGGGCACAGCTTCTCCAGCCACTGCCCACTTCTGCATTCAAGGGTGAGATGAAGTAAGACACATTGCCTGGCCCCTTTTTTAAGGTAGTGATCACAGGAGGAATGCACAAGGTCTGGGAAGGCTCCTTACACCTCCCTCAGCACCATGCACCCTTGTAAGGCCAGAGGGAGGCTGTCCCTTTGCTGAGGATTAGCAGTGCTTAAAAATAGAAGCTGAGATGTGCAAACAGACTGAGCTATAACTACTAAATTCCAGTCTGAAAAGAAAGTGTCAGCTGGCAATGCTGGAGCTTTGCTGTATGGACAAGAAAGGTGTTGGAATTTCAATCGAAGAACCATCTCCCATCATGGCATGAAGATGAACCACCCTGGGAGCCTGGGATGTACTTCTGTAAATGGCACTGGAGACTGCCATGTATAATGCTTTAGCATTACAGTATAAGAAAGTGCTCAGCAGCATCAGGGATGCACTAATAATCCTCCACAGTGTTACACATTTAAATACCTTTTTGACATGAGAATGTCTGCCCCCTTTCAGGAGGTGTTTAAGGTCAAGGCACTGAGCAGCCTAATCTAGTGGGAGGTGTCCCTGCCTATGGGGGGGTTGGAACTTGATGATCTTCAAGGTCCACTCCAATCCAAACAATTCTATGATTCTATGGACAAAGATGAAAAGCATTCAAAAAAGCTCATGTAGCTGCACTATAGGACCATGCCTGCACCATAGCTGTGGATACTACCAGTGATTATTAACAATAATATAAAAGGGTAGGATGTCCATAAGGCTAAGAATCAGTCTAATTTTTCCCTTATACTAACATAACCTCATTGGTTCCAGAGGAGTTCCACCAGGCACACATCAATGTGTTTATTATTACATACATTCTGGTGGTGACTACAGGTCATGAACCATGAAGACATAAAAGAACTACCCCTCACTACTTACCTAAAGCAAGAGAAGGAACATCTGGCTCTCTGACCCTACCCTCAGGATTCAATAATCAAGAAGCCAGAGAACAAACTGGGAGCAGTAGCAGAAGCTTAAAATACTTAAACAGTAAATAATCTGTTTACTCAGTACAGATAGTTATTTAGTTTCTTCTGGGATTTGAGAAACAAGTGCACTGTGTCAATACACCATTTGAGGGTTTTTTTGTTTGAGTTTAAAATATTCCACCATGGTAAAGTGCACTTTGTTGAAAAATTAAAATAAACATTCCCCAGGATAGGAAAAATGCATCTGGAAGGTGATATCCTGGTCTAGTCTTGCTCATATTAAAAATGGATGGATATTTGTAGAAAATGAGCACAAGAAAGTAGCACTCCAAGAAGCAACAGCACAGGTAAATCTCTCAAGTAATTCTATTCCCTTCCAATCTTATTGGCTAAGCTAATAAAAAGCACTTAAATTTAGGCTTCTATCTTATAATTGAATGCAAAATTTCAGTTCTGCCTTATTAAATATGGCAACAGATACACTTTGGTATGTTATCTAGACAGTTAGAGGGGAAGTACTTTTTGATTTCACAATTTGCAGTGTCTTGTTCTCTGCAGGCAGCTTGATCCAATTGTCTTTGGTTACTTGCAATTCATGGAGAAGACACAGCCCTCCTCTGCTATCCTTTGAAATATTCCAGGTAAGCATTCTCCACTGTTTACTTTTTGGGTGTCTAACAGGAGACACCACAACATGAAGGCATTGCCTGAGGATGGAGGCTGACAAGGTGCTCCACCAGGATTACAGCTGAGATGCTCTTCTTTGACATCTGGGTTCTTGCATTAGCAAGAGGCTTTGTAGTAAGTCCAAGAAAACTTTTGTCTCCCAGTGAGCTGCACAGCAGCATCAAACCAGGAAACAGGGAATGGCTGATCTAAACTCTGTGATTACAGCACACAAGAAAAATATTAGATCCATCATGAACAGTGTAGCTGCAGGTGAACTGAGGTCCAAGGCTCTCCAGGCTTTCTCAGACCAAATGCAGCTCAGACCATAGACAATAAAGAAATCAAAAAAGACAACAGAAATGGCTTTTAAGCCCTGAAATGTATCTGCAGCAGGAGGGAGAGACTTTTTTTTTTATCTGCCAGTTCATATTACCTTGGGCTGAAATCACACCACAGTACAAGGTCAGGGTAGTCAGTAGTTTAATGGATGACCTTAAAAGGGGCCATGTATTTTAAGAAATGCCAATGGCAATCCAATGGGTGCCAAAAATTCTTGCTTCTTCACTGCCAGATTTTCCAAGGATCTCACTGACCAGTTTAAATTACCTTGCTGGTATTTGTACATAGGAAGTATAAGCTTATACACTGGAGAAACCTCAGGACTGAGCAATGTCCCTCCACCTCAGTTTGTCTTAAAAAAAATAATCACCTGCTGATGAAGAATGTCTTACTCAGACCTGTGAGTAGTTACTTAAGACATGACTGGCTATAAAGACTTGTAAATAAACCACCTCAACAGACACACAAAGGAGCAGCACATTGATAGAGAGTCCTTCTTACAAATGTGTCTAGGAACACTCAAGAGCAAATGGATGAAAGCATTACTACAAGATCTTCAACTCCTTCTCAGTTCTGCTCACCAAATTCCTGTCTGAGGAGGGGGGCTTCTAATTAATCTTGTAGAGCATCCCAGACCTGGGAAAAATGGTGTCTAAATATCATTATCTAACTGGTCCTTCAAATCTGGAAAGCTTTGGAAAAGATATGGAGGGTAATTAGCTCTTCTCTGTGCCCAGCTATTCTCTTGGGAGAAATCCTAAGCAGCACAAAGCACAAGAGACCATCTTCAGCATTTTCAGCTTGAAGACACCAAATTCACATCTGATCAAAGTGCCTAATTGTTCCATTAGGAAATAATTATTGTCAAGCTGCTGAACAAGGTGTATATGTTTCCATTATACCAGGGAAACTCTCAAATCTAATTGAAGGTTCCAGATTCAGAAAAAAAGCCCTTTGTAAATCAAACAGTAAAATTTCAGCTTGACCTATAAAAAATGAAATTAAATAAAAAGCACAAG
Organism: Turnix velox; assembly: GCA_013400935.1. NCBI lineage: Eukaryota > Metazoa > Chordata > Aves > Charadriiformes > Turnicidae > Turnix > Turnix velox. The sequence continues at coordinate 150,067 of VZTY01018238.1, read as the reverse complement.
TCAGTAAATGCACAATTCTGTTGTGCCAAACTGTATGTTAGCATTACTAACAGCTTCTCACTTTCTGGGGTTTTAATTATGACTCAGGGGACTGGGAAAAAGAGAGGGTGGGAGAGAATGTAACCTTTAACAGCCTCACTGGTTGCTGTCCCTACCTTTACTGCCATTGAACTAAAAACCTCCAGAGGCTAAAATTCCTTACATTGCAAATAAAATAGTTTTTCCCTGGTTTTTATCAGTCCAAGTCCCACAAGGAACTGACAGCCGGTTTATGTCAATGAACAAGAGTTATTGTTTTCAGATATTCCGTGTTCCTCCACCCCCACCCCACAAAAAAATGATGAGGAACTGAAAGCAAATGTTCCTAATAACAAACAGGAGGTCCCAAGGTTGGGGCTTCTACTAAAACAGCATTTTGGGGCATAACATATGGTATAAATAGGTTTGTGGAAGATGCTTTTCCACTGTGCTTCCTTATTGAAGTCATTCATCCATGTTACTGACACTAGACCTACCACCATGAATCTGAAGTGACGGGACCAGACTGCCTAAACCTCCAATCTTGCTTGGAATTAACCATCTAGGAAAGGACGAGCTATGGATTTTGAGACTGAAACTCACAGGGAACACACACTTTTTCTCTGCCATGATATACTAATTCACAAATGGTCTAGAAAAAAATGGGGAAATTCACTCAGGCCTCATCTTGCCAAATCCTTTCACTAAGGTGCTGCTCAGTGCTTTCAAAACCCAACTTCAGATTCATTCCCAAGACATGGAAAACATATTTTAGAAGTCTAAAATCTTACAAACTCTTGTATAGTGGGTTCTCACATCTGGGAGAAACCTGTCCTGAATGCCTCACTGATTCAGTGCTACTGATTGTGGTGAGACACCAAAATTATTTAATTTGTGGACAAACAAATTAAGAGAGTTCATCTGTCTTCCTGTGCCCTTTGATGTCCACTTTAGTGAGACCAAGTGATGACCTTCAAGCAGATATTTGATGCATGCAATACAGTCCATAAACAAGTGGAAAGTCTTCAAACCTTTTGGGAGACAATTTTAACAAGATGTTTCAACTAGAATCAGTTTAAATGATGAGCCTGGAAATTATTGTGACTTTTATGGTCATAGAAGAGTTGCTGTTTCATGGACTAAATACTGTTTCCAACAGCCACCAACACAACACAATGAAGTAATAAATGAAGATGAGTGATCTTAGAAAGGGAGAAGGACTAGAATGGACCACAGCAGTACAGGAATGCTCTCTTTATGTTTACTGAAAACCCCAAATTATATCCCAGGGAGATATTTCCATTTCAGCAAGGAAGAAAAATCTCTGGTTGTTTCCCTTCCAAAGCATAATAAAAAAATATCATTTTTTTAGGTGATTATAATGTTAAATTGAGTCTTCCAGAATCTTTTTCTTGTACTCTGACAAAACAACACTCCTGCTTTTCCATCCACTCCATTACTTTTCTTTGTCCTGCAAAGCTTGGCCACCTTATCACGGGCATTACAAGTCAAAACTGAATGGAAACATATTCTCAGCAGAGACAATTTCATGGCAAATCACTGAAATTTTACTGCTTTGAAAGATGACCCAGTTCATTCCTAGATTTCTCTCCCAGAGGACTAGAGACACAACATCTTGTGAAATCTTGAGTCACAACTGAGTGACATGAAGTCTAGGGATAAAATTCCTACTGATTTTCAAAGTATCTAAATCTTTATATTCCTTCAACACCTTTACTTAGAATGCCTAGAATGAAGTAAGGTTTTAATCCCTTTTTTACTACAGATTAAAATAACAAAAAATAGTTTTCAAAAAAAAGGAAAATAAGCTACATGCTATCAAACTTATTAAACATTACATAAAACATCTTTATTCTACCAGACCAGCATTTAAAAGATTACACATTAAAAAAGGAAAGAGAGACCTAAGTAACACTAATATCAGTATTAGTAGATACAGTTATGAGTTAATTTCAGGTCAGTAGAATTATGTCACCCAAATGAAATAATTTGTTTCTGCAATGCTGTATTTTTAGATGTAATGAACAATTGTGAAAATAATTTTGCAATATCCTCCCCCCTCTGAAAAATACAAATCTTTGTTTTCCTGTTTTTGTTAAAGGGACTGCATTGAATATTTCAAAGGCAAGAGTTTTTTTAATTGAGGACAGAAAGAACTGTTGGCATGACAAGTTTGATATGAACAGAAAGGTTTGCATTGCTCTCATTCAGAAGATGTCCTATTTGCACATTGCACAGCATGAATTTGAAGTGTTTTAATTTGGTATAAAGAAAAATTCTTAAATTCTGCCTAGGAAATCCAGTAAGCCCAATAGGGAGATAAGGAAATAGAGCTCCCCAAGGGAATAAAATACAGAAAATTATCCAGACACCATAAATCCATAAAAATTGTAGTGTATTTCTCAGTTTTAGATTTTAAAATAAGACTTTTCCATAAGCAAAGGTGATTTTTTTTTCTTTTCACTGCTGTCTCAACAGCATCTCTGTTAGGCAGCTGAAGGGTCCTGTTTATTACCATGTATCTGAGAGCAGCATGTTTCAATGTAAGTGGAAATGTCAGCCAGTGTGTGGCATCGTGGATCAAAGCCCTGCCTCAGTACATATACCTTCTCATCTCTTCTCATCGGGGCTTCCCATTTGAGATGGAACAGAGGGAAAGCCAAGTCAGCTTCAAACAGATGTTGTAAAACGTCTGGTGGGAACAAGCTCCCCTCAGGAGCAGTCAGATCATGTGGAACAGCATCTGTTAACTTTCATTTGAGAGCCTCCACACTGGAGAATCAGAGTACAGCAAAGGGAAAAAAAAAAGAAATAGAGTAATGGAAGAGATGGGGGAAAAAAAAAAGCTGTGGATTTTGTGCGTTTTTTACTGAACTGCACTTCTTGTTTTGCAATATTCAACATACAGAAATTAATTTTATTAAAAATGAAAGAGATTGTTCAATTTGAAAGGGAATGGGTGGTGATAGAAAGTAAAAACATGTTCTAGAAAAAGTCAAAAAGGTTCTAAGTGTATCCCAAAATTAAAGGACTTTAATCTTTCACTACTCCCAGAAAAAGTCAAATAGGTCTTTTACTTTTATAAAAACTCAAATGTGTCTTCTTACTTCAATTCACCAAACAAGGCTAAAATCCTATTTGAGCCAAGAACAAGGCAATGCCATTAATGTGTATGTTTTGCAGGATGTCAGCAGTTGTTCCCACTTGTTTTAAGATTTCTTCACAGGTGTGTTTCCCAGCAGATATTTCAGTGTAGATTACATCAATGGGATTCACCCACAAATGTATCATCTCATTCTAGATCAGAGATCCAAGTAGCAGTGCTGCTACATGGCAATGACTCCTTGTGCCAATTAACCCTTGCATCATCACACGACACATTTCTATCCCATCTTCCCATCCTCCTTCTTTAGAAGCTTAAAATTTTCTGTTGTCCACTATTTTGATTGTTGATCTTTGTCCAACTTTCAAGAGGAGCACCCAGCTCAAAAGTAAGCATACCTAGTAGCAAAGAAGTGAGGAAACTATGTCCTACTGGACTCTTTGCTCACATCGATGCCATTCCTAATTATGCCAAGGGATGTATAGTAAGGATATATGGGTATTTGAATTTTTTCTCATAGAACATCATTATAATTTGATACATACAGAAACATAAACTCTGCATCTCAGTCAGCACAAAAGAAATGAAGCAATTGAAGTTTCAATGACATAATGAGAAAGAAATCCCCTAGCCAAGAGGAGAGACAGTCTCACTGTTTCAGAGGAAAAAGCATAAGCCTAAACTATAAAAATAAAAAATTCATTAAATCCCTTTCCCTCTTGGCAGTTATGCTCTCAGTATAACAGATAGCTATGAGATCTAAGAAAACCAATTATAAACATTCTTAATTTTGGGTGTGTATAACTTTGTGTAAAGTGAACTCAAACTCATTTCCACCTGTGGAAGATCTTACCCTCTTTTCCTCTAAAGGCCACTCATTTTGAACAAAAGGTTTTAATGGTCTTTGTTGAGCACAATATGTGAAAATGGACTCATAATCACAGCACTGTACCTCTGTTTGGCTTATGATGATCTTTCAGTTAAGGGAATGATACCATTGCAATAAATTAAAAGTAATATTTAGAATGCTTGCCACAGGGTGCTTAGACTGTGCTGATATCCTAAAGGTGTTAAAAAGACAATAGCATACTGTGGGGTGGCTGTAAAAACACAGGCAGAACACCTCCCTTCAGTCAAAGATCCAGCCCAGCACTAACCAGACTGCTCAGCTGCAGGCACCAATGTCCTGTCATTATTCAATTTCAGGAAATATTCAGCGTTTGTTCCCCAATCTCCAAAGAAAGGAAGTAAAGGAAATGGAAACGCCGGGGGAGGGAGAAGGTTCAGCACTTTAGTAGGTGATGGAAAACAGTGAGAACATTAGTGCTGTGTTTGCTCAATCTGGCCATCCAGGGACTTCTCTAGAGGAACAAAGACCTTTATCTCCTTTTGGGGGAATAAACATTGCAGAGACAGAGCCTGAAGACAAATTTTGACAGGAGGACAACAATAAAGGAAACTCCAAAGCCAGGAAATGTAAGCCTTGTTGCTGTCCTCCAAATATTCAATGTTTGAGACTCAGCTCTACTTACACAGAGGGATACAGATCTAAAGCCTATTGAAGTAAGTGGATAGACTCCTGTTCACTTCAACAAGCTTTAAATCACAGCCAGAGTAACAAGATTCAACCACCACCACCACCACGTCAAAAGCTGTCCATGGTTTGAAGATGTTAAAGGATTTTTTTTTTCCTAAGCAAGTCCCAAAAGCTTATTAATGGTACTTGAGAAGTACATCCCCAACTGAGAAGGATCACAGGTATTATCAAATGGACGACTGCAAAAGACAAAGATAAATGCTGTTCTCTTGAAGCACTTGCTCATGGGTGGGAACTGAATTTTGACCCTTGAAAAACACCACATTCTAGGAAAGAAGAAAAACTCCTTTAAAGAATTCCTAAGCTTCCCACCCTTCCCTTTTTTTCATTCCCATCTCCCGCTGCCTACAGGCCAAAATACAGGCACATTAACTTCTTTCAAACTTCAAAAAGCTTTCTGCTGCCCAGTTATTTCTCATATCCAAAAGGATCTCCTTTCCATTGCCCTTGTGTAGAGTTCAATTTAGTAGAGTTGCAGGCTATTATCTCTGACCTCCCTAAAACTCTGTGATTCTCCTTGGAATCCAAAAATCAGTGTAGTATGTGACAGGAGGCCTTAATGAAGTGTGGGCAGGAAGGAAAATGGTCACAGTACTCTATGAGCAGTAACCATTGCATGAAGGAAGCTTTAGTCATCTGAAGGGGAAGCTGAATTGCTTGTTGAGGGGGTATCAGTTCCCACTTTTAATTGTGGGGAGGGAAGGAGGAGGTTGTGGTAGGCTTGGTGGCGTATGTGAGAGGCAATGGTGATCAAGAAGGATCTCAGGATGAAGCTCCCCACAGAACACACTTCTGGAATTGAAGAATTTCCATGGACATCATCTGCAATTTCAACACGACTCGACGAAAGCTAGAGGTGTTCACCTCCTTTAGAAGTCAAGTCCCAAAATACTGATTTGGCAACCCCCTGTATCACCCCACACACTTTTAAAGCAGTGCATCAGAAACTGGTAAGGAGATAAACAGCTCCTCTCAAGCTCTGCTGTCAATCCAAATTCACCTTGGGTTTGTAACAGCTGGACACCAGATTGATAACCTCATTTAAATGACTTCTCACAGAGGCAATGGTATAACAGGCATTAATTACATTGTATTGTGGGGCTACAGAAAAAGACTAAAAGCCTGGAGAGAACATTATCTCCTACAATTAGCTCCAAAGAGCATAGGGAGTAAGCTACAGGGATAGCCTAAAGACAGCCTTAACTCAGCAAAATTCCTCTTAGGTTATCTGTGGGGCACTTCTTGCATGATGCCCAGGTGCTTCATTCTGATCTCACCAACCCCATGTCAGCACAAGGCAGCCCTCAGCATGGTCCTCAGTAGTACCAGGACAACTAGAAGTTTCTGCAAAAGGCTAGTACTCTAGAATGCAAATCCTTATTTGCTCACCTTCATGTTTAAAGGGAAATCTGTAAGCAAACTTCCTGTGTTTTGTTCCCTTTCTTTTTCTAAGAAAAACAAATGCTTTCAAATGTCTTATTTGACAGACAAATGCTTTTCTCTGCTTCTGTTTCCTTCTTTCCCTTCTCTATTTCTTTCTTCAATAAAGAATATACAAACTGTTGTCTTTTTGCCATTCCTTTAAATGAAAATATAAATAATTATTTTCAAGTTAGAGCAATTTCAGGATGCTGATCCTCAAGTGTCTCCATTGTATTAAAAGCAATAGTTTCCAGAAGAAGAGGTAAAATTAGACTGTCTTGCTGCTATCCTCTTAGCATATCAAGAATAAGATTTTAAATCTAACATTTGGAAAATAATAATTAGACATGCCACCAGGACAAAAGAATATATCCTTACATTTTACCTTCACTGTGATTACAACAACCAAGGATAAAAACTTCACCTTCAGAAAGCACAACAGAAGAATAATAATGCTAAATACTCTTACAATATTCCTTACACCCTGCACCAGCACAACACTCTCAGGGTTTGGGATTTCTTTTCATAATCATTGCAGGGCTTTTCTCCTCCATGGCATGCCGTGGAAGTTTCATTGGCTGCTTTGGATAGAGCAAACAGAAACATTTTAGCTGAATATTAGTGGTCAACAGTAGGTAGGTCTGGGGACTCCCTCCTGTTACTGTTACTTTGCCACTAACATCTTCCCATTATTAAATTCTTCAAAACATGCAAAAGAAAAAAGGTAAAGGAAAAAATAAAAAAACCCTAAAATACTAAAGGAAATATGGATTTAACATGCCAGCTAGTAGTGATGATACATAAATACAAACTCTCTGAAGTATTTACTGTGCCTCCCAAACCCAAGAAACATCAGCTAATGTACAAAGAAGCATTAATTTACCTCTTCTGTCAGATAGGACTGAGTGAGCGCAGAGTGCACCACAGTGCTCCCAACCCTTACACTTTGCAGTGGAAAATCAAAGCAAACTGTCTCCAAAAGTGCTAAGCACTGAATGATGGCTCTATGACAATGTGTGTTTTGATCCAAATTCTTTCCCCACACACTCATCTCTCCTCAGAGAGCAGACAGGAGCAAAGCATTCACCCTCAATGAAAATTACCTTGTATATAGGATGAAAAGCAGCAAATGAAAACTCACAGGCTTCATGGGACATGGAAATGTCTATATCTGGCCATTTTTTGGCTAAACTTATCACAAAAAGCACAGAGAAGGGTGAAATGAATCAACTGTCAGAGGGTCCTTACACTAAGGGTCAAGTTGAAAGGATATTTCCTCCAGCAGCAAATTTCAGTTTGGAGCCATCTCTTGATCAGAAACAAATGTGCCCCACAGAATCTGTTTCTTTGAGATTCTAAAAATAAATTGATCTGTAAGTCACTGTACTGTAACACAGTGAGTCAGATCACAGAGTAAGAGCCAATTTTAGGCTATGAAGGAAACCTTACCCTCAATTAAAGGTGATCTCTGAGAAGAGACAAGTTTTTTTGGTGTAATAATTTGAGGGCACAGAGGAGATAGAGGAAGGGCAGAGAAATCCTTCAGTAAGGGGAGAAAAGCCAGACCCCTTGAGCAATATTTTGCTCTTCTGTGATGAAAATGAAGCAACAGTAGAAAATAAAAATAATGATGATAAATAAGAATGATACTAATAACCTAAAATTTCTTTAAATTTAATTAGGGCTGAAGATACAGGGATAAATAGAAGTGACGTTGTGGCAGAAGTTGGTGCACAGAGGCAGGAACTGTGAGAGATTTGTGGAGTAGGCATCCTCTCCAATTTTGACAATAGCCTATGATCCCTTTTCATCCTTCATTTCATGATAGACTGGGAAAGATTTGCTGTCCTGTTTTTAATAATCCCTGTTCAAAATGGGCAGTAATGTAAATAAGCAGGACTTCAAACACATGCAGAGACACATAATCTTCTTCATGCTTGGAGAACCTCACACCTTTAACCACCTCTCCTGCAGCAATGTTTCTGGTAAGAAGAGTAGAAATCAGGCATTTCCATTTTTAGCACTTACACAGTAGGTGTAATACATCAGTATTAAGGGGACAATAGTTCTTCAGCTAATAAAGCTGAAGTTTTCTTTAGCTAATAAAGCTGAAGTTTAATGAGTGCAAACCAAATCTGATGACATCTGAGAAGTGATTCCTGTTATTAGGGAGCATCTTGTTTCTACAACAAATCAAAACTGCGACTTTATCACTATATGATATTCATCACTGTTATAGGAGACAACACAGTACACCTGATAATGGCAGAAAAGAGTGATATGATTACTCTGCAACTTGATTAGAAGGTGCTAAACCAACTCAGGTTCATTTTGCATCATGGAAACCTTCACAATCCAAACCACCTCATTAACTCCACAAGGATATTTTTCAGATCACATAACAGAAGCATCTGCAGTTTGTTCACAGCTGCTGTGGCACAGTAATGAATATATTACTGTTTTCAAATATCTGAATATCTTCACTTGTAAGAAAAAAACCACTGTTTTTTCATTAACTTCATGCAAAATAGCCAGTTTGTTCCTATGTATAATCTGTAGGCTTCAATCCAGAGTGTGTGACTCTATGGCTAAAGAGCTATTTCCAAATATTTAGAAAACCACAAGGGGGGACCAAAAGAGAGGGAGAGAACATAAACACTAGCTCAAAACACCAGCTTGATGCAAGGCCAGATACCTTTATCTCATGTGCAATTCTCAATCAGGCAGTGATTTTACAGCATGTTAAGCATTTACAACCCAAAATAAGTTTGCCAGAAGAATGGCTTCCATCAAGCCAGCAAGATTTTGGTTTAATAGTTTCAATGCTGTCAAGTGTTTCCAGGACAATTCTTTTTTTTTTTTTTTTTCTGTGCTGTTGTAAGCATAAATTAAGCACAAACTTAATCATAATTATACAATGGGAAATTTTAAATGTTTCATTGGGAATTAAATTAACAGGTGCTTACCATCTACGCAATAGCAATTTTTAAAACTTCTAAGATCTTCAGAAAGGGATTTGAAAACTACGGTAACTTGTAAAATTTAATAAAGAATCCTTCTCAGAATACAAAATGTTCTATAGGGAAGATTTTCATATATATTTCAGTGCCATTTATCAAGCCAAAATGGTGTGAATGGGACATTAATATAAGAGAAATCCATCCCAGAGGTGAATTCTAAATTTCTATAGAGAAGTCACCAATCATTTTCATTATTACACGCTACACTTCTTTGAACAGAGGTTTTGTGAGAAATACTTTTATTATATCAGGTGCAGATTGCCTTTCCTTGCTACATTTGTTGATGCATAGTCTATTACAGCCTTATTTTTGCAGGCGAATTTTTCATTTAACTTTTGAAGTATGATGTTAAAAAGAAAATCTGACTTTTTGTTGTTACAGCTGTGACGTTCAACAGCCATCCAGAACGCAATTAACATCAGTTCACTTGCACAGAGCAGAATGATTAAAATAAAACCCCAGCTTTTCTTCATCTAACTTGTTGAAAGCAGAGCTGAGATATGACTCTGGTAGCTGGCATTAAGATTTTCTTCATGTCTGACACCCAATACAGACCAGAAAAAGTCCAGCAGTTTGATTTCTTTGTATGACACCAAAGCAGAAGAAGGGTTTGGAGAATGGCTTTCTGGCTTTGTTCACAGGGACAATGTGCCTGTCCAAAATTCTCTCCACATCTTCAGGTTAAAGCATGTGTGAAGTTTCAGTGCTTCTTTTGCTTATAAAAAGGACTGCTTGAGCACTGGGTGCCAATAAAAGACTACTAGAACTAAAAAGTATTCACCAAGGAAGAATTTCTCAGCCTCTTAGATCTAGAGACAAGGCTATAGCAACGTTCTGCCAACAACAAACAAGGGGCTCCCTCAATATTTTCTGACAAAACCCCTTGAGCTTCAGTGGATTTTGGATATCATCTCCAAACCACACTGGACAAGATATCCTATGGCTCACACAATGTGAAGGCTGGGCCCCCTCAGCTTCCACACTGCAACTGGTTCCCAAAATTGGAAAATCAAAATTAAAATTGGAAGAGGGTAGATTCAGGCTAGATATAAGAAAGAAGTTCTTTCCTGTGAGGGTGGTGAGACACTGGAACAGTTTGCCCAGAGAGGATCCCCCTCTCAGGAAGTGTTAAAGGCCAGGATGAGGCATTGAGCAGCCTGGTCTAGTGGGAGGTGTTAGCAAAACCCTGAGTTGGCAATAGGCAAGTCCCATGGAAGAGAAAGCAATGTCAACAGGCTTTTGAAAGTACAAAATCTACTTGAATCATATAACCAGAATCACCTTGGTTGGAAGGGATCTTTCAGATCATCAAGTCCAGCCATCAACCCAACTCTGACAATCCTTGGTCCTCAGATTAGGAGTCTGATGCTTTCCCCATCTGAGCTACACCCTCAGGAATGTTTTTCTATCTCCTGTGTAAGACATACATCTATTCAAGACAATAACCTAATTCCATTTACTTCAAAGGATTCTCTACAGTTTGTGATTCAATGATAGACGCAGAGGGGGAAGGGAATACAAATGCCTAATTCTCATTTTAAAATGGGACAGTTTCACTGTGTCAAGGGCAGCATGTGGCTCTCCTTGACTGGCTGTAGAAGTTGGAGCAACCACTAAAATGTGTCAATGTTATTGCAACACTTAAGATGTCATAGGCCAGCTAGAATCATACCAAGTTAAATACCAGGTTTTATTGCCCAGTACATTAAAAGCCATAATCTCACACATGCACTTACTCAGTTTGGCACAGAAACAGAATTAACAGCAAAGTTTGAGGCCACTTTCCTCAGGAATCTAGTGTCCTTTTACCTAAAACTACACCCTGCACATCTCTGTACAACTAGATGGGTGGTAAGAATTCCTATGGTGAAGGGTTTTCCCATGTCTGCATCCATGGGATGTCTTTGTTGTGTGGGCATACTGATTTTATACTTCTCTTCTGATTGTTTCTTCTCCCAAAAGGATAAAGTAAAAGCCTTGGAGAAACATACTATGGCCAGCTGTTTCAGGAATTCATATCCATTAATTTTTTGTAGAGGGTCTGTCTGATTTTCAGAGAGAGATACTTTCATTGACATGAAGGAAATGGATACACAAACATAACTGGAAAGATATTATAGGTAGTCTGTAACCCAAGATTTGAATGTAGCATTCACTGCTCCCACATCTTCTCCTCTTCACACGCACTCTGCCAGGAAAACATGAATAACTTCAAATGCACAGTTTATAACTTGGCTTGACCTCCAGGATTCTCAACACTCTTGATCTCCAGCTCAGACAGAAGCCAGTTGTGGGCCGTCATAAAATTGCTACCCACCCACAGGGAAATATTACTGCACAGGCTGTGCATCAAACAATAAAATTAAAAAATACAATTGCTCCACTCAAAAAACCCATCTTCTTAATATGCCTGCCCAGCTGCCACACAACAAAACTTTTTTTCAAAGATTAGATTTTCTGAGACTGTCCACATTGTCCAAGCTTGTCTCTTGCTGAATCACATTCCAATTTGATATGCAGATATCTCTTCCCTATGAATACACTCACAAGCACTTCTTCAATCCCATACAGGAAGGTTTGCAGTACAAAAGGTTAATGCTTTACATATACCATATTAAAAGCATGAATCCCTCCTAGGGCAAAAAGCCAGAGTTCAAAACCAGATTACAGTGTTTACCCTTTAATAACTCTGTTAGGGAGGGCCATGATAGTGATAAAAGAAAGCATTAACTGTGCCTTACGCTGACCAGGAGGAGAAAACAGCACTAAAGCTGGGCCAGACAGCAACAGGGTGATAACCCACAAGTCAAGAGAGTGCCAAAAGGTTGCAGGGCCAGGATAATGTCTTTTAGCTCCTCAGGCACAGCTGAAAAATTCTTCACTAGGGAAAAAGTACATGGTATAAGCAGCATCATGACCACCACAACAGGCTGGCAACCAGCAGTGATGGAATCCTGCAGAGTCCTCCCAGGTGTAGATGAGAAGAGAACAGCTTAAAAAAATACCTTTTACTTGTCAATCCAGAAACTGCACTACAGGGGTCTTCAGGTGTCATCAGTATGGATTTTGGCAAAACCTATTGTACCTTCCCCCTGTGATTCTGTGAAATCGGGGTTTCAACTCAGCATGGGCAATGAGCACAACACCATGGAGAATAAAACTCCAAAGAGAGAAACTATCAGAATGAAATACTCCTTTGAAAGTCTGTACAGAAGCCAAGCACACAGGGGGAGCTTTATGACTGCAGCCCGTCCTTGCTCACTATTCACAAATATGGGGAAGTAATCATTATTTATAAAAATCCCATAAAAGGTATCCATTTTTTTTCTCCATAAATGAGTAATGGCTCGATCATTTAGCACCCATGAGTCATAAGTTTTCCTTTGTAAATAGGATAAGATCAAATCCCATGGCAACATGTTCAGTCAGATTTAAGTCTTAATTGTATGTTTCTTCCCTTTCTTCCTCTCCTTTCCACCTTCACAACATTCTCTATCCTATGCTGTCCTCCAGATAACAAAGATTCAGTCTTTTTACAACACACCAAAACACAGACCTCAATTTTTTTAAGTGGAAGAGGTTTAGTAAAAAAAAACACAAGCGAAAAAACACAACAAACAATCCAACATCACAACAAAAACCCTTTTACTGAACTCCACTCAAAATCTCACTGTCCTGCTGCATTTTTATACCATAAAGTTCCTCACTGGCACAGCTAATGGGAACACTGGACATGTCAAATCAGTTCAGTGGGATTTTTTGTTTTTTCTGTAAATTCCCATCCCTAATCATGGTGCAGTCCACACAGGCTGCTACTGAGATACTCCATGTCTGGAAGGTAATAAAAAAAGGAGAAAAAAAAAAAACTTTGAGAGAAAATATTTTGGATTTCATTGCTCCCTTGCTATGCTGGTGCTTTGGGGAAGAACAACCAACAGCCACATTTTTCAATGCCATTTGAGCAGGGCTGAACACACAAATCCCATTATTGTTAATGGGATTTGTGCCCATAATTCTGAATACTTTGAACACTCTACCTTGAAGTTTCTCCCAACCCCTCAAGAAGCAGGAACAATTCTACGTTTTTTAAACATAATCTCACTGACAGGTAATTTTGTGACACAAAATTTATGGCTGGCTTGTCCTTTGAGGGCATGTTTCACCATTAATGTTTCCTTTTAAAAACTGCAGCATACATTAAATGCTCATACCAAGCTTCCTGGTGTTTTCCTTGGAAAATCTTGCTTTCTGTGGTATTTCACGTTATCCAAGTCCCTCTTTACTTCCCCCTCCTCCTCCTCTTCGAATACTCAGGACACCCTTGGAAATGAAATGTTTGATCTGCAAAGACCCTACCGGTCAAATATTTTTTTTAAATAAACCCTTTACAGTATTCACCTATTACCTCAGACATTCATGTGGTATAAATTTTAAATAAATGTCTACCAGCTTGCAATTGATCAAGTGAGCTAGAGGCCATGAATTTAACATGACTATTCCAGCAGGCTGCCTCTTACAACCTCCAATTTGCCACTAGACTTTAACAGGATAATTAACAAAGAGGGACGTGGGCTCATGGTCCTAACAGGCTAAAAGGCTACCTCGGATATCAAGCTCCTCTGCTTTGGCTTTCACCCCTTCTGCAAAGCAAGTGGCTGTAGCTCATCTGCATTTATGTCAGTGAGTCATTTGGAGATCTCAAGTCATACCTCCAAGATGGTGAATTGCTGAGACAGGTCATGCTATCAATTAACAGGGAAAAAAACAAAGTAATTTCCTACATGCGAACAGCCGATGGGACTGGAAGGAAGAAATTAAAAGCAGCATTATGTCACAGGGCTCAGCAAGGCTGGAGCACAGCTATGGCACAGCTCACAGCCAGGACATATTAGAAACGTGCAAGCTAGGACTTGATCACAGAGCTTTAACGTGCATCATCATTACCTTAGAGGGAAGGCTCCCAAGTTCTAATAAGAAAAGTATCTGATGAGATGAAAAGTTAAGAATAGGACCTACGTAGCTAACTTAAAATACTTTGGGGTGTTCTGGTGGCCACGGTGCTGGGAAGGCTTTCAACGAATAAGGCTCGTGCTGTCGCTCTGCCAAGGATGGTCTGGTGTTATGCTGAGATGGAATAATTGAAATCAGCAAATGGTGTGGGCATGATACTGTACATACAGCCTCTCCAAGAGTCCTCCTGCTCTTCTTCACAAGCATTTATGCCTCTGCAGTTCCTAATGAGAGCCCTGTTGAATTGAAAGCAGCACTTTGAAAAAAAAAAAAAAAGAACTTACATAAAGGGTTATTATTAACAGTCTGAAGAAATCACTTCAGGGCACAAGCCATTCATTGGCCCAACACTTTGAGCAGAAGACAGTGAGATTAGTGTACAGTGGAACAGGGAAGGTTTTCTCTTCACCTGGAGATAGGAGAGCTCTACAAACAATATAATTTCTCCCAGGAAAGAGCAGAAAGTTATACTATCTCCAGTAGAGCAGAGTTAAAAGAAAATTTCACATTTTCCAGAGAACAAACAAGATTCTCATCAATTCAAACATCTCAGTTCCCCATGGCCAGCCACTCTTAAAAAGGAGACCTGGCAGCTGAGCTGAAAGCCCTGCCCAGTTCCCCCAGTTCTTGCCCTTCTGCAAGACTTGGAGGAAAAGTCTGTTGCAGTCCTGTCTCAGATCCTCTGCTCCTGCTGCCCCAGAACCACTGAGGGCTGCAAACAGTCCTCAGGCAAAGGCTGAAAAAGCAGCAGCTGATGTTGAAGAGAGTCTTCTGTCAGGACTTCCAATGCTGCTGAAGACTCTAGGAAGGGCTGCAGCTTCTAAACTCAGAAATGCCTCTACATTTGTAAAACAAACCTCATGCTTGGGATCAGAACTAGCTATAGGTGATTTTGCTAGATTTCATTCAAGTTTCAAATCTTCCACTAGCATTAATGCAAGTAAGGCTATGTCTACAATTTATTAGAAGGATATAACACTGAATAAACAGGTAAAATACAATATATTTTATGACAAGGTGTTTTCTCCCCCGTGAGAAAAATTGTTTCCAGATTCAAGCACAGCATTTCTTCAGTAAATACCTTGTGAGTGTCTGAACTGCAGCCTGCTGGCAAACCTGCTTTCTGGAAATCACTGCCTTTCCTATTTTAAGGGAGTCCTAAAAGGCTGACTGCAGAAAATCACAATCTATTTCCATTCTGTATCATCTCCATCATTGCCACAAAGCTAATACTGCTTGCACACACACATGTAAAAGCACACCAGCACACACAAACACATACATAGGAATAAGTAGGGCAATGGAAAATATGTTCCTTCTTTGCTCACTTATTCCAAATACAGGCTAATTTCTAAGCCACAGGGGAGCAAATGTTCTATAAAGCCCTCTTATCCTACAACTAAATACCCTTGCTAACAAAGAGTTAGCAGCACAGCCATCACTATCAAAAGCACTAACTTTTAGATTAGTAGCAGTTGGTGACTCAGTCATCCATATTTCATTCTAAGGAAACCTTTTTAAGACTGCACTCTTATTTTCAGGAGTACTATAAATGCACTTCTCATGTTTTTATTTTATTTATTCTGCCCTGGGGATTTGGGTCCCTCTTTGCAAGCAATAAATTTTTCTTTAAATCTTTTCAGTAATAATATATTTTAAAAACTAATCGGACTGGGGGTTGAGGGGGGAAGCAAAAACATAGGCCTCCTCTCCCAGGGTTCTGGCAAAGCATCACTGCTACATGGTGTTTGTAATCAACTTGTGGTCACTGAGCAGAGTGCTAATGACCTCTGCAAAAATGGAAAGCCACATGTGTCACAACACGGCTTTCACCCCTCTGCTCTGCACTACCCCCACCTTCCATGCACAGCCACCATATAAATTAGGAAGGAGGAAGGAGAGACAGAAAGACATACAGACAGAAAGAGACACTGTGGCAGCTTTTAAAATCGTTGCTGTAAAGGATTTATCTGAAGGTCTGAAGGGACAGCACTCAGTACTTGACAGAATGAGTTACAGCAGTTACCGGGGTAGGAGGAGGAGGAGAACAAGGAGGAGGGAAAGCAGCCTGGGAGGAGAAAAGCCTCCAAAGTCTTGTGTCTAAAATGCTCTTGGACAATTTCCAATTGCCAGTTCAGAACAATGTTGACATTTAGCCTTTTTCTAATCAGCGTTGTCCGTCACCCGGGGCAGAGATTCCTGCTGTATGACAGAGCTCTTCTGCTAGGGGCAGAGGCATCCTGCCCCAGTCTGCTCCCCTCTGCCCATGGTCACCACTCACCAGCAACAAACATGGCACCCCTATCCCACCCCATGGACTCTAACTCCTCAAAAGCAACTTGGGGCACATGGTGGCTGTGGGCTGGGGCCAATGTGTATGGTAGGGTACCATAGCTACCAGCTATTATAGAATCATAGAATGGTTTGGGTTGGAAGGGACCTTCAAGATCATCTAGTTCCAACTCCCCTGCCATAGGCAGGGACACCTCCCACTAGATCAGATTGTTCAGTGCCTTGTCCTGGCAGGGAAGAGGAGAAAAATGTGATTTTAAGACAAATTCTACAGATTCAGTAGCCACCTGAATGAAATATCTCAGAGAGTGACCAAGCCTTTAAAGACAGTTAGATTTAGGTATCTGAATTTAGTCTGATGAAAGTGATGCAGCAGAAAGCTGCACATGTTTCTGGCCTTAAGCAATGAAAACAGGGGAAAAAAAACAAAACAAAACAAAAAAACCCCAAAAGAACCACAGGGAAAAAAATATTTCATTGCTGGTAGTAACTGTTCCCATTGTTTACAAATCAATTCAACAGCCAGACCTCTAACAAGTTCAGTGCCATTCACTGTGGAGATCAGAGGAGCAGAGCATGAGGCTGAGCTGCATCATGTTTTGCCCATCCTCATAAAACAGATAAAAAAAATTAAAAAAAACCAAACCAGAAAGACACCAGAACCACAAAACCTAAAAACAGTTTGGCATAAGCTAAACCTAAGCAGCTCAGAAGCATCAGGACTGGAAAAGGTCAGAGACCACTCCGGAGCTGGTAAGGATAGAGAGAGATAAGGTGTGTTGCCTGCCTTAGCTATCATAAAAGTATGGAGAGGGAGTAAAGCACAACCAGCACAAGGCAATGTGGTCTGCAGCAGCTGGCTGTCATCGTGGACACCTTGGTACACCTTGGTACCAATCCCACTGACATGGAAAAGGGAGTTCCTTGCAACAGAACACAGAAAATCTTGTTTCCTTCATCTTTCTCCTGATACCCTGCTTGAGGATGGCAGTTGAGCAGCTGAATGATTCGAATACCTCACCCCCAGGGATTTCAACTGCACTGAGTTAATTCATGTGGAAGCAGAGGTGACCAAATCGAATTAGGTAAATGCAGGATAAGCATTGTGGCTCGGCAGACATGAGAAAAATCCATTTTCAGAAGTTATTTAGGAATATGATCAATTTTCAGTAAAATTTAAAAACTTTAAAGCATCATGAAACGTCTCAAGAATGTTCTTTGAAAGACCACGGGCAGCAAGAATACTGAGCAGTAAGTCTGTAGAGCTTAAGACTTTGCAAAACAGGATATAGCTCTGAGGCACTAATTTATTTCAGCTTAGGCTTCACTGCAAGCAGGTAAGGAACATGTAGGATTTATACAACCTAAAGAATTCACTGAAACTAAGAACAGCCAATTTCAACTACATCGGACATGGATATGGGAAAGCCTTCAGAGAAAAAGCTCAAGCTGCAGCCAATGACAGAATTCTTCAAAAACCTTCAGCAAGCTTTTCACAAGCAAGATATGGACCAAAATCAGTGTGTTCATTTAGAGATTGCAAAGTAAACCAGGGGGAAACAGTGAAGATTAGAGAAATAGTGATAAGCAGGCAGTAGTGGTCAACAGGGGAGAACAAAACACTGTATTCTCTTCGTCTCAATCCTCAGACATAGGTCCTGATGTACTCATCACTGTAGTCACCAGCCCTTCACTTGGGCTTTTGGAAAGTGAGAGTTTAGATCTGAAGTATAATTTGTGCAGAAGAAATAATCTATGACAAACACAGTGGCAACTCAAAAGCATTTCATTAGAGGAACTTTGGTTCTTTAAAATTTATTTTGTTCCTAAAACTATCAGCATTTATCAAAGCATCCATTAAATAAATTCTCATCTTTTGTTTTGCAAAAATAAGCCAAATAATTTCTGCTCATTCTGCTTCATTCTGCTCAGGATAATGTGGTTTAATTCCTCTGTTTTCATCTCTTTTAATTTTAAGAATTATCAATGTTTTTAAAAGCATCAAGAACAAAACAAAGGGGGAAAGTGGGGAAAGGCACAGTAAAGGCACTTGGAATAAATCCACATCCTGACTCCAGCTAGAGAGGAAGGACAGACATGAATGGAGAAGAAAAGCAGAGGGGCTTCAAGGGAATCTGTCTAGGACAAGAAATATAAGAAAATATCTATGGTCCCATGTCAGAACTGATGTACAACTTTCTCAACCAGTGACATTGCCCAGAAAATCCTGTGAGCTGTGCTGTATCATGTTTCATAGAGAACCTTCTGAATAAAATAGAAAGAGGTAACTCTTCTAAACCAAGCTGCCAAAGAACAATTCATTTATCCATCATTAAATGTTCTTCCTAGGTGCACTGCCTTTTAAAATGCACGTGCCAGCACTCAGTTCACAAAAACAAATGGACTTGATAAATTGCTCCACAAAAAACCCAACAAAAACCAAAAACCAACCAACCAAAGCTACAGAAAAGTGTTTGCTGTGCTGAAATCCATAAAAGTTTTACCAATAGCTTCACTGGGACTAAGAAGCAGCTGAAGAAGCTGACCTTCAAATAATTTCGTCAATAAAACACTAAGATATTTATTAGATCTACATTAGTTTTCCTCCAAATTCTCCACCCAAGTTTTATTAATGTAAGTTCATTAAGGAAAAAAAAAAAAAATAGGCATTAATTTAATATACTGGTGGAAGCCTTTTACCATGTGTTTGCTTGCAGGCTGTTCCTCCCTCCCACCCATCCCCAAAGGACTGATGACTCTCCCAGTCAAATCCTTTCCAGCCAAGGGATGCTGGACACTGGTCCCTCAGCAGCTTGCTAGTGCCAGCATGTCAACCAGCCCATGTCCCTCCCTGCCCAAAAGGGCAAGTTTTGCTCAGCAGAAGCACACCTGCCATCTCTGCATCTGGGTAAGGATTATTTACTGGCCTTCCTTCCCTCCCACCCCCTTTTCTTTCTTTTTCTTTGAAAGGGCAACAGAATTCAAGCAAGGTTTCCACCTTTTCCATTCTGTCACCTCCTGTGGGTGGGAAGCTTCTCAACTGAGATAGGCAACAAGAAAAAGCAAGAACCCAATTTCAATGGGATCCACCTTTCATGTTGATGCAGACAGGATTCCAGGAGTGAGCCAAAACCCCTGAGAGTAGCTAAAATCATTTATGATTTCCCTCCCCACAATTACAGTTCACCACTGTGAAATACAAAGGAAATACACACCAGCATTTGTAAGACAAGCAAAAGCCTCCAAGATTTTCTTCACATGTGATTGCTGGTGAAACCAGGTCTTCAGGCACAGCTAGTAGTGGAGATGGTATCCACTACTGGGAAAGCAAAGCTGGAGTGGCCTTGTGAAATCTCAGAGTCACATCAAAGCATTCAACATTTTTTTCTGTCATTCACTGACAGCAGTTCAGCTGCTTCCACCACTTTCCAAAAGACATGAAAAGCTACACGAGTAGAGCTTATAAGTAACCACAGTAGCAAGACAGATGTTGAGACAAGAGGTGAGTGAATACTGCCAAGATCATAAGAGACCCTTTCTGGCCTTCCATTATTATCTCTTCAGTTTTAACATCACCGTGAGCTTGTTCATGACTTTCTTTTCTTCAAACACTGGCTCTGGAAGATTTTAATGCTCCATTTAAAAAGACAACTTACATTACTAGCCCTTATGGACATAGTGAAAACCTTGAAAGCACATCTCCACATACTCCTATATGAGGAAAAAGCAAAATGTCAAACAAAAGGAAACTTTATTACCAATTGTATGAATGTTTGTGGATTTCTCTCAATTAGAGACAGAAAGGTGAAAAACAAACGCCTTTTTTCTTAGAGAATTGTTGGGTCATTTTCAAGATTTCCCTCCAATTGTAAGGATTTAAAATGTCTTGAAAAATGAAGATAAACATCTCCTACAAGTGCAAAAATGTGGAAGCTGGGGCTTCCTTAAATGAACTCAAAATTGCAAGATGTGCAAGAAAATCACCCACAGGCAATGCATGGACAAGGAGCACCCTAGTTTGGGCACCCAGCTCTTTCTAGAGTCCCCATGTCTTCATTTTTTTTACCTATCTTCTAAAAAATCTTCCATATGAAAATGTAGTGAGTATCCTAATGTTGCACCCTTTGCTGACAATACAAAAAACAGCAACAGGTTTACTTTGAAAGAAGAAAATCCACATTTTGTAAGGCAGTTTGGTGCAGTTATTTTCCTGCTGAAAATAACCTCACAAATGAAAGTTTCTAACGTCTGTTTTACACCCATGTTGACACATAAACCACACAGCTCTTTGCAGTGTCCCTGTAAAGCAGCCACAACAGCAGCAGTGAGGTCGATTCAACTGCCCAGACCACACAACCAGACACCCAAATACTCAAGAGCAAAGCAAAGCAGGATTTCATTTGCAGCATTTCACTGCAGCTTTGCATCTGTTGCACTCTGGCTCCATTTAAACATGTGCTCAACTCATCCACACAGACTGGTTTACTATTTCTGTACTGTACAGAAATAGACAATGGAGCACATTCAATCCTATTGTTTGGTTTGTTTGGATTTTTTTTTTTCTGTGGGTTGACTTTGGCTGATTGTGTTGCACTACCACTGGCAATTTGACTTATCCAAATAAGAAAGAGTGAGAACCCTAAATGATTGATAGCAGCACTCACCGGAACACCAACAGTGTTAGGAATTAGTGCCTTCTCTCCCTCCTTACAATGATCCAAAAAATCAAGACTGTGACAAAGAAGAAGCACGAGGGAGGATCTGGCTTGTGCCTTCCTTTTCAGCAGATGCATCCTTGGGAATCATTTAAATATCGTATTTCAGCCTTGTTTTGCAGACAGAGCAGAGTGGAAAGTAACTGCTGTTTTTGTAGCAGAGGCAGGGGGTAATGATGGGAGAATAGTTTTGCCAATCCTTTGCTTCATTCTAGATGAAGCTCCTTACATCCATGAGACCAGAAAGGACCATTGCCTGCTTCCCACACTGAATGAGAGGGGAAATCTTTGAACCACATTTCTTTCAGCACCTCTGACATTGCCTTCTGGCAAGTTGTCCTAACTCACTCCTCCTGCCTTACAAACATAACGTGGGATTCAGTGAAAGGAGAAGGAGGCTTCTTTCTTGCCTGCACGCCTGAGCTCAGTGACTGATTTTATGTGAAGGGAGTGGTGATGGGGTGGAGGGTGAGAACCGATAAATGCATAGGGCTGTGAAACATTTGGAAACACTTGAGCACGACCAATTTTCCATTCTTACCCCCTCTGTTGCTTTCTCCCAGCACAGAGGAGTGGTGGGTGAATGGCTGAGATGATGAACTCCTCAAGTTTCCACTTAGTGAAGACAAGGAAAGTCCAAAGAAAACATCTTTCTCAGCCTTTTTTGCCCTTCCTCTCCTTTCCTCTTTTTTGAGTTCAGCCATCACACCCTTCCGTGAAAAACAGTTTGGACTCATCATTCTTTCCTGCTCCCAGCATCAGTCTGTGCTCTCACTGATAGTCTGAAGTGAGCATGCCAGTCCTCTGTACCTCAAGTACACAGGCTCTGCTCCCTGATACTCATATCTCTGCAAAAGGACACCTTACTGCTGGGTGGCAGTGTGGTGAGTTGGCCTCACTGCCCTCCCTTCCCTACAGCTCGGTATGGGGTGCACAATCTCACATCTTTCCCTTGTTTGAAAGAAGTGAAATGCAGCTGCCCACATTTGGCATTTATACTCAGTGTGTTCATCTCACTACAGAGGTTACAAGTTCACAGAGTCCAAACAAAGCTCTCAGGTAACGCATTCACTTGAACCTTCCTTTTTTTTTTTTTTTTTCCCTTGAGTTTCTTTTCTGCATTTTCCTTTCTCCCAGCTTCAAAGAAAAAAAATGTGCTTAACAAAACAAGGTGCTAGACAGAAACATTGCATAACTTTCTAGTCTCCTGTGGTGCCCAAGCACTTGCAGACAGGCAGATACGGGTATTTAGCATCCCTTGGGGGTAAGAGGGGAGGGAGGGCTGTGCAGTGAACCACATCTATGACCCGTGGTACAAAAAAGGACCCCAAATACCCTAATGTGGAAGCAATTCAGTAATTTCTACCTGGAGTGTATTTGAAAAAGAAGAGAGACCTCACTTGAATGCTTTATGGGAAACTCAGGGTCTGCACCAGTGCAGCATATTCCCCTTTTCCCAAGCCAAGAAGCACAGTCAGCACTGATATTTGCTCCAAGCCTCGGTGGGGAACTTGAACCCCATGACCTACTGGCCCAGAGAGGAGAGTGCAACCAAGTCCCTCTGATGATAAACACACAAACTATTAGCAAGGTTAACTCTCTGGCACCAGCCATCCCAGCATCTGGTTTAGGCAGTCAGAGGATGCCTGGTGAAAAGAATATGGTGATGACAAAGGGTTAAAAAAATGTGAACTGGGCAGGATCCTGCTACGTGATTTTATTTCCATTGTTTGCTGATGAGGTGCAGGCTCTTGGCTGTGCAGAGAGAGAAGTCTTTAAGGGGACCCAGAATCTGGGAATAGACTGCTTTTAAGTAGGGGAAAGCTGATCTTAAGAGATAGTAACCCTCACCACTTAATTTTTTAATACTTCCAGGCATCCATATTTCATGTAATCTCAATTTTAATGTCAGCAAAACTTGATTACACAACCTCTAAAAGTGAATCTGCAGAAGAGGAAGAGTGCAGCCTCCCTGTTTTAGTAGTCCTAAAGAAAGCAGGGGAGGGAAAGAGGGATTGTCAGGCTTGAGGCTGGCATCACAAATAAGTACTGAAGATGGATTCTCCAACTGGTGTTAATACTATGCAGACTGCTATCTGATCAACAGAGAACATTTTTGAAAGGGTGCCTGCTGGAAGGGAATTAGGATGGTAGAGTGCTTGGTCCTTGGCATAGAGTATTTCGACCTGTTCCCAGAAGTAACAGCCTGGTAATCCACATTTAACATCACAAAGGGCACAGAATTAAAGCTGGTAACCCAAAGGAAATGCACTCTCCTCCTTAGATCACTGTATTTTCCTAAAGGTACACCAGCAAAATAGAGGGGTTGACCAGCAAAGGCACTTTGACAGCCAGCATGTCTGAAAGGTCAGATTAGATTGAGCACTTAGTCTTTATCCATTAGCAGAAGCTAATAAATCAGGGAGACTAGCAATCGCCAAGAAAATAGCTGTGTCTTTGTAACATTACCATGTCTTAAACCATATTGAAAGGGCTCCAGGAAATCTGAGGGCTCTAGATAATACTCTAGATAATGTGAGAGCTGCTTCTCAGTGACCTCCCTGATAACCTTCCCCACATAAGGATGTTTACAGGCTGGGTGGCAACTAAGATGTTTAGCTATGTTGAGATGACAACTTTACGAGGTAAGAAAAATAGCACAGGGTTTTATTGTTGTTGTCAGATGTGGGTGCAGCTTTGGAAGGTTGCTGCAGTAGTTCTTTCAATGGGACTTTTTGGAAATGATGATTTTTTTTTCTGGTTGGGCCGCAGGCTGCATTAATTGGTTCAAGGGTGTAATTGTTCAGATGCTGTTAGTAGCTTGTTATTAAAAAACAGAAGACATAGAGCGCTCTAGTAGTAATCTCTTCTAAGAGCCTAGAAAGCATACCAGGTGGAAGTTCTTTTAGAAAGGTTTTCACTTTGAAGGGCAGCTGAACAATCTAGTGTTAGTGTTTAGTGGGTCCCTGATCATGACCCACTGATGATCATTATCCCTGAGTATGGCATAATAGATTTCCTCTCCTATATCTTCAGCTTGGTTGTCTCATACCCTAGTGAGAAGTACAGTCTTGCTGACATGAGAGCACATGCAACATTGTTGGAACTTGATGATCTTTAAGGTCCCTTCCAACCCAAACTATTCTATGATTTTCCTATAATCTCTAATTGCCTTTGCAGTTGCTCCCAGAGGCCATTGCAGACTGTCCATTGAAGGCCAGGGAGGAATTCTCATGGAAGTCAGCAGGCTCTTTCTATTAGGGGGAAGCAAAGGCAGCTCCTTTGGGTGTATGTGGAAAATTCTCTTTCTTTCTAAAATGTTTTGTCTGATTTAAATAGTCTGCTTGGACGTGCCCCCAGCATTTGCTGTCAGAGCATCACTTTCATCTACTGCACATTTGACTCACTCTGTGGAAGGAGAGGTATTAGGGAAGCCAGTTGCTTTGATTTCATTTGTGTTACACAGGCAGTATGCACATTGGCAATGCTTCATAACTTTCATTAATGGAAAGGAATTAGGATGGAAAACTCCCTTGGAGCCTGTCTGCCACTAAGTTTGCACAGCCCAGTCTAGGGAAAAACAAGGAAAACACACAGAGGAGATACTGAATGAATGGATATATCTTCTAAAGAAGAGAGCAGAAAGCATGTGATAGAGAGATGGAAGACAAGGGAAAGGATTGTAGGCTCTTGCTTGTCTCAACATAAAACTAATTTTTTGAGTATTTTGCAAAGAATGGAGTTCTGTTTTAGAGTTTTTGGGGGTTACTATAGTAGAATTAATTAACCAGAATAAGAAAAAATAACTGAAATATAATACTTCTTCAAAAGAAGTATCAGTGCTTGCAGGATTTGAAAATCTGATTCAATGGGACACTAACAAATGTAATAGAAAAATAAAAAACAGAAAGAAAATTGCAATCTTCTTACACTTGAATATGTTGAATCCCCTTGAAACAAATCTTAATTTTTCCTAGTTCTTGTTTTGTCTTGATTTTGAAAAGTTAAAGGAAATTACTTCTAGTTATGGTTTTTTAATGTATTAGCATTCCATTGGCTTCAGAAAATATGTCTGATAATTAACTCCCCATTCACTTTGTTTTCTGCAAATCAAAGAATGGATTGCTTCAAGGGGACCTTTAAAGATCATCTAGTCCAATCCTATTCTGTGGGAGTGGGACATACTAGATTATGACAGTGACAGCATAGAGTCTAGTATAAGCATTCTGATTTTTTATTACTTTAGACCTGACTACATAACACTATCATTTTATATTTCTGTGACAAAGAACTTTATATTCAGAAGAAATCCTGATGCTTATGTTAAATGTCCAAGGCACATCAGAGGAACTTTCCAGTCTTGTAATACCTAAATTTCCTTTAACATACCTGTAAAGTGAGGGAGTATTACCTTCCTAATTTTACAGTTGGAGAACTGAAGCCAGAAGAGAAATTGCCAAAGAACAGGCAGAGGTGAACAAGAAACCAAAGTGAACCACCCTAGGTCCAGGCTACAACCTGAATAATTTCTGATGTAGCTTTCTGTCCATCATCAACGTCTGCTTAGAATCATAGAAGAGTTTGTGTTGGAAGAGACCTTAAAGATCATCTAGCTCCAACCCCCCTGCCATAGGCAGGGACACCTCCCACTAGACCACTTTGCTCTCTGAGACAGATTTTCTGTTGTTCTTACAATCAGAGCTTAAGTGTTTCCAGCACCTTCAATGTCTCTTCTCTGAAGAACTTGATGAACTGTTCTGGTTTCCTTCATTTCTGAGTGAAAGAGAGAAGCTTAGAAGTAGCAGCCATTTTCCTACTTTTATCTTTCCAGGATATACCCCCTTTTTTTTTTTTCCTACTTCCATGCAAGCATCTTGTACTGCCCTGCCAAGCCCAGCATGTAATAACAGTGAGAGACAGTGGGGAGTGCATCCCAGTGTCTTCTTCCACTCCACCAGTTCTGGTCCCCACATAGTGGAGAAGACTCTATCCATCTGTACAGATGGAAGTTTTCCTTCAGTCCCACCACTTGCAAGAACTAAGAACAGCAGCCCCTGCTAGCAGTCTGAAACAGCTAGCATTTAGGATCATAGAATGGTTTGGGTTGGAAGGGAACTTCAAGATCATCTAATTCCAACCTCCCTGCCATAGTCAGGGACACCTCCCACTAGAACAGGTTGCTCTGTGCCTCATCCAACCTGGCCTTAAACCCCTCCAGGGATTGAGGGGGCAGCCACAACCTCTCTGGGCAACCTCTTCAAGTGTCTCACCCCCCTCCCTGTGAAGAGCTTCTTTCTTATCTCTAGCCTGAATCTCCTCTCTTCCGATTTGCACCCATTACTCCTAGTAACGTCATTTTAATATGAAAAAATACATTTAATGAGCAGGAGATCAACCACTGCTTGGGAATGACCATCCAAGAAGTGACAATCCTTCTGAATTGCTGCCTTTAGAAAGAAGGGCAGTCATACAAAGGTTCTGGGGATACACAACCTCAGCTTTCAGTTCTGCCAGATTGAGACCCCGGTGCCTGAACATGCTCTCTGCCACATCAGCCCTAAAAGCTTACAGGAAAAGGGGAGGCACACACAAAAATACCCCAAGACAACAGAGTGATCTACATGAGGAGCAGTGAGGAAAGCTGTTACACACACATCAGGACAGCTGTTGGGGGAAAGGAGCTATATGCACTGAGGAGAACAGTCATGCTGCAGAGCCAGGAGAGCTGGGCTCTGGCTGCTGACAGCCAGCTGGCTCTGTGCCAAAAAGAAGAATGGCACAGGGTTTGTGTTCCGGTGTCCTGGAGATACTAGGAAAGGGTTGGGGCCCTAGGAAGTTCTTCCTCCATTGTAACACAGACAAGAGCTGCAGGCCAGATCTCATTCTCCAAAACCCAAGAGACCTCCCAACGATCGAGGAAGTCGTTACAGAGCAAAAATAAGGAAACTGATTCACCAAGTGATCCTGGTCCTAAATAAGCCATTCTTTTTGTTCCCTTCAGATATAAACCTCACTACTTCCCCAAATTTAGATGCGGGACATAGGCACACTTGGCACTGACCATCTCTAGACACATTTTCTGGAGGCTTCAGGACATTCATTCAGTCTCTTTGTTCAGCAAATGGAGAAAATACCATTAAAACACATACCATTAATGTTTATAAATATGTAAAGGCTGAATGTCAGGAGGATGGAGCCAGGCTCTTCTCAGTGACCTCCAAGGATAGGACTCAGGGCAACGGATCCAAGATGGAACACAGGAGGTTCCACGGGAATATGAGAAAACTTTTTCACAGTGAGGGTGAGAGAACACTGGAATGGGCTGCCCAGAGAGGGTGTAGGGTATCCTTCTCTGGAGACATTCAAACCCTGCCTGGTTGCCTTCCTTTTTGACCTGATCTGGGTGTTCCTGCTCTGGCAGGGGGACTGGACTAGATGTTCTCTTGAGGTCCCTTCCAATCCCTGATATTCTATGATCAGTCTGCACCAGTTGAACATCCATGCCCTATGCGAAACTTCTATCTAACATCAGCAAGGAGTGCCTGTGAACAAAAAGCTGCACACACAAATCTCAATTTGAAGAAAAGACATTGCAAATTAAATACTTGTTTTCTTACTCTCACATACTGGTAGTGCACTTTATTGTGCCAGTTATTTTAAATGTCAGCTCCTGAGGATTATCTCAGAGCTGTATGACCAATCCTCAAGCTATGTGCATCAATGGGAGTATCAGTGATTCCACAGCATCCAAACTCACCCTGAAACACTGCAAATAAAAGTTGGTGGGTTTAGGATTGCCTTTTAAACCAAACATTTACTTTTAAAGATAGGAGAATGGCTATCGTAGGGCTAAAAGCTGAAGACAAAATTACTAATATATGGTAGTTTTTAAATATATCACTCATTTATATTTCTTTAAGAGGAAAAAAAATTGGCTGTAGTTGCAATCAGTCTTAATTCACTCTTTATTGCTGCTCTGGTTCTGTGTTATTTGAGCTGGTTTAACTGTTAAAAGCGTTTCAAATGTTCACATGGTCTGCATTAGGTTACAGAATAAAAGTAAGTACAGCCCACCAAATGTAACTTTCTGAAATGTAAACCACATGAATTTGATTTCTTTGTGGTACAACTTTAATTGGGTTCAGAGGTCTCTCAGTCTTACCTGTCTATCTGCTCTCTGATGGCCCAATCTGATAAAGCTAATACAAAGAATCTGCAAATGTGATCCAAACTGATTACCCTCCGTTACAGTACATGGCTTTATTCTTGACAGTAACAGCCCCTGACTCTAGTTCATTTTTAGGCAGTGAGTTTGAACCCTGGAGCCACCACTGAACTGTGAGTGGAAAAGTCACAGCTTGCAGTAAAAAAATCAGCAACCCTTCAAAACTAGAGAACCAAAGGAAAATAGAACATCTTGGCACAACCAGTATTGATCATGCAGTCAAAAAAAACTGCACAAGCTGTGTACATATGTGTGCCTTACACTGTCCCAGCAACTGTCAAAACAAGAGAGTGCATCCAACAGGGGCTACAACATGGCACAGAACCAACTGGAGATAGAAATTACAACAGTGCTCCAAATCTTCAAGGACTGATCTTAAACTTATTTCAGCTATAGCTTTTTCTTTTGACAATACACTGCATTGCCCTGGTGACAATGACTCATCATTTGCTCATAAGCTCTCTTCTTGGTTGCATCACATTGTGCCATATGCCTTGTGGGGTGAAAGAACAGTTCTGCTGCTTCCCATGCAGAAAAGCACATCCCATCTCAGCAACAACAAAGAAGGCACTGTACAACAGGTACACTCATCTCACATCCTGTGACTCGGCTCGTAAACCAAGATCTGTATCAGAGTGTGAGAGAAGATTTGGAACTTGGCTCAGGAGAAGTATAGGGAGAAAGGAAACAGCATGCTGAAACACTAACAGTCCCTTTGCCTGGCTAGCTTGGAGGTTTTTTTCTTTTGCTTTGTAATGCCCAGCCTTGTTTGATATGGGGCAATAATGTGTACTTCTGGAGAGATTTCAAATGGACACAAGAGAAAAAATATGTTCACAGTGGCAACAATCAGCCATTGGAATCATGTCCCCATGGATTCATCATCACTGGACACTTCCAGAATTCAGCTGGACAGGATGCTGGGCCATCTTCTCTACACTATCCTTTTGCCTTTGGATGGACCAAATGATCCTTGAGGTCCCTTCCAACCTGGTATTCTATGATTTTGAAAAACTACCACACAAAAGACTCTCAGTACTCAGAGCTCATGGAAGAAGATACCATAGGAAGGAACACCCAGAAGACCCAGTAATAAAAACAACATAAACCAGTATTGAAAATTACCTAATTGAAACTTCCACTAAAATTCACGAGTTTAATTCAAGTAAATAAAACATTAACAAGTAGAATCACTACAAGTCATCATCTAGCTCAGGCAAATTACATTTTCTTTTCCTCACTGGAAGATAAAATAATATATTGACTTTCAAAGCCAATCTAACGGATTTTTTTTAGGTTAAGATTTTCACTCTGTTCCCCCAAAATTGCTGTTACCTTCATAATTTTTCTACAGTTCTATTGCAGAGCACTGCTCTTTACTAGTAGAACTGTGCTCTCAAGCAATTTCCACTGGTGAACATATGAACACTAGCAAATGAAATGCCTTAATTAGTTCCATGTTTTTCCAATGAGCAGTGTTGGCAATACAATTTTTAGCTCTCTGTCCATCACACAAACAAGGCGGGGCCAATAAACATGGCAGGGGTGTCTCTTTTTTTCCTGAACATAGAATGGGCAAGCAGGAGGAGTAAGAAGGAAATGTACACCTCAGCATTGAGGTTTTACTGTCAACATGGAATAGGGGGTTTGGCTTGGGATAATTTACACTGCCTTTAAGGACACATCTTACTTCTTTGCAGCTCAGCCATAAGGAAAATTGAATATTTCCAAGGACATTTCCTCCAAGACAAGAATTGGGCTTTTTCCTTTGAGGTCTGAAATGTGTTTCTTGGGGGTTATTTTTTCCCCTCAATCCTCCCATTTGCTTTTATGTGTGGGTTTCTGCTTCCTTCTGCATTTATGGGTTCTGCTTGGTGTCCCATACCATTTCTAGCATTTGCTTTATAGGAGTTAGGGCCCCACAACCCTTGATATTTCCTTAATGTGCAAGAAAAAAGCTCTATGCTACTAGGCTGTGTACAGAAAAAGACCAGACTGGAAGGGACCCCAGCTTTCCCCACAGAAAAATATAGTTTCACTTGATGGCTTCTGGAATGAAATTTGCCTATTATGTTTTATATAGATTTTGAATAAATCCTTTGAGTCACAGATTTCTTATTGGAACAATAGGATTATATAGAAGCCAGGGGGAAATTTGGAAGCAAGTATGGATTTTCTTCCCTGTTATGGATTCCAAAATCTATATCTTTTTCCACAACCATTTAGTATGGCACAAAGGAAAGTCACTAGATGCTTTCTTCCAGCTTTCTTTGCTCTTTCATAATAGAAATGTTTTTCTGTTTCCTATTTTATTTCCCCACAGATCAGAAATGATTCAAAGACATTCTAGGTCTTTTTCCTCCATGGGCGTGTGATAGGCTGAAGAGAAAGAAGAAATTAAAAGAGGCTAAAAAGGAAATTAATTGTAAAAAGGCAACATTTTTCACACAGCACTTTCATTTGGTGTATATATTAACTGGCTCTGATTTTACAATCTACTGACCACATATCTTTGCTACAAACTTGGTTATCTGTAATCTCAGAAAAATGAGATCACTCACAACAAGCACAAATTGAGATAAATAATAGGAAATTGGTTCCAATTTTACCCCCTTTGTTTACCAGTTCACATTTTAAAATGTTGCTGCAATATTTCAGTCAGGATCAGCCATCCATATCAGCCTGTTGACTTTAACAGACCTTCTGAATATCTGAACACTATTGCTGCCTTTCCCCCACTTTAATAATGCTCCTTTACATGAGTTGCCCAAAAAAGTTACATCAACAACTTGCAGCAATAATGACTTCATGAAGGCTAGAGTATCCACTGAGATTCCTTCAGGCACACTATGTCAGCAGTTCAGCTCTCCAGGGGCAGTTTCCAGTAACAGCACAAAACCACTTGAAGAGCACACAAGTTTTATCCATGAGCTTCTTGCCAGGGAAGATTTCTGCACACAGGTCTACCCAGATGCTACAGGAGAGCATCACCATTCAGTCCTGTGCATCATCTCCCCACACAATAGGTGGGACAACTCTACTGCATGTCACAAGCCTGGTCCTGCTCTGGCAGGGGGATTGGACTAGATGATCTCTTGAGGTCCTTTACAAGCCCTGACTTTCTGTGATTCTGTGAACACATGGTATGAAAAATCACCTGTCAAGCCAACTGTAGCTAGCCAGAAAGTTCAGCTGTAGCTTACTTGCTACCAAAGCACTTAAAGGATCAAAGACACCCCCTCCAGACAGCACCTTGCAGCTGAACTGCAGTGGCACAGTTGCTCTCTACACACAAGAGGCAGCAGCATGAGACAGAAGCAGCAGTTTATGTCATACACCTATTGATAGAAAGATAGAAACTTCAATAATATGCTGTCTAAATGCTCATCTATTGGTGTGAAAATGGATTCTCACGACAGTGTGAACTTCAACCTCAACCAACCTGGAAACTCAATTCACTACTCTAAGAAACTCATTCTGTTCTGTCTCTTCAGACCTTCTTACTTTCAAGGTAGGGTCACCCTGCCACAGACTCTGGGTGGAGATGGAAAATATGTTTTGGAAGGGACCTTTCAGACCATCAACTCCAGTCAAAAATCATCACTAGATCATATCTCTAAGCAATATGTCTACCAGTCTCTTAAATGCCTCCAAGGATGGTGCCTCAATCACTTCCCCAGGCAGCCTGTTCCAGTGTTTAGTATACCCCTTCAGTGTAAATTTTTTTTTCCCCAATACTTAGTCCAAATTTGTTTAAAGATATTGAGGCCCTAAATAAGCATCCTTAATGCCAGGAATGTCAAGAACAACAGAATTACAAGCAAACACTCAAGGATCCCTATGGAAAACTGAATTCCTCAACACACACAGTAATACCACAAATGCCAGGTAGTACTTCAACCTGCACCAGGGGTCTTTGAGGACCTATCAGCTGTATATAATGATGCTCAAAACTGCCATGAACTGAACAAATGGCTTAGAACAAGCTTTCTGCTAAGAAATAAGGATTAACATGTATCTGACTTCAGACAAGGTGTAGAAAACTTTTAGTTGGTTGAAGAAAACTTACAAAAAAGCAATAGATAACACTTTCAGTACAGAAATCATGAAAATAGAAGCACTTGGAGAATATTCCTCTGTGATCATTTGGTGTTAACCATGACTGTGTTTTTTCTATCTCACAAAAAAAAGGAAGAGTTGGAGGAGACAGAAAAGTACAAAGACTCAGGCAAAAAAAGGTAGAAAACTAACAAGAGGCACAACTTCTTCCTTATACTAAGTGTTCAGTATGCACTGCATTTCAATCTGTAGGGTTAAAAAGAAGCAAGAAAGTTACTTTGAGCCCTTATATTTACAGCATTGGTCAACCTGGATGCCATGGTTAGAGAACTAGTTAAAAGTAGCATAATATAAATCAGAATTCCCCAGGAAGTATACACAATTCTCTAAAGACCACCAAATAAGCCAGGGATTTGGATTTCACTCATTTGGAGAATTGTCCACTGCAAACATTTTATTACCTCGCCAAGGTTTTATGGACCCCATCAGAACAGCTGGGATTCACTTCACTTGCAGCAGAGGAAGCTGGTAATAGCTCAAAGATTGCCCCCTTCATTTCATAAACCAATTAGGGCCTGGATCCTACAACTAGAGTAACACAACCCCTCCTTTTTCTGGCAAAATTCCACTTCATTTATGTGAGCTCAGAATAAAGGTCTCTGTTGGCAGAACACAAATGCTCAGAGCAGCAAATGTTTCTAAAATATACTCCCTAATTTATTCCTCCTTCTAAGGAATGCTTTTCCTGCACTCGTCAAAATGAACACTTGTCAATCTACCTTCAGGTTCTGTCTAGTCACCAGCTCCTTGCAACTTGATACTAAACATTGCTAGGAGAACTTAAAAATCATGATTTATCATGTGCAGCTCTGCTGGAAGCTCTCCAAAATGAAAGATTTATTTAAATTACTTCTTCCCTCTAAATCAAGCATCATTTCATTTGTTCAAAAGAAGTCATTTTGGTGATGTTGTCAACTGAGATTTATCTGTGTCTTAGATTTAAATTTTTTTGGGCTTTTTGCTGTTGCTTTTGTGGGTTTTTTTCCAAATGTGTATGTGGCCTGTAAGTCTAAATGAAACCATATATATATATCTTGCATAGGATCATACTGTACCACCGATTTCTAAAATTCAACTCACCAATTAACAGGGAGTCTTGCTTTTACACTTTACCATCCACTTTACACATAGCCTATAATTTTTGCATTTTCCCCCAAGCATTTTTGCCTGAACTATTGTTTTTGGGTTTTAGCCAGGTAGCAACTTCCAAAAAAACAAACAAGTTATGCTTTTATATTCTTTTGAAAGTGTACAAAAAATACACTGACAATACAAACCATGTAAAATCGAGGTGGTTTCTGTTCCCCACATACAATCACTCAGGTTGGAAGGCACCTTTCAGTTCATTGAGGTCAACCATCATCATAATTCTGACAAGAACCATTGCTAAACCACATTTCTAAGCTCTGTACATACCCATCTCTTAAAATACCTCCAGCAATGGTGCCTCAACCCCTTCCCTGTTCCAGTGCTCACTAATTCTTTCAGTGTAAAAATTTTCAGTGCCAATTCCCTTATTGAAACAGCTTCAAGCACAACTTATTAGTGAGCAACTCAACATTTACCAAAGCTCTTTTCACATAAAGGTCTTCACTTTCTATTCCATCATTATAGTCACTGCACCACCCCCAGCAAACCTTTAAACACTTCTCTGAACTGCCACGGTGTGAGGCAACATCCCAAAGCCAGCTCTTACTCTGAAACCTGCAAATTATTCTCCCAAATAAAAAGAAGAGAAAGAAATCATTAAAAAAGAAAGAGCCTTACACTGAACAAAGTCTATATTGAGTTAGTGTTTTATTGTGGCTCAGTTACCTGTCAAGCAAGCTGACACTTGGATAAAACACACACTGGAATCACGCATCAGGGCATGTTAAGTGCAAAGCTGTGATGAAGAGCAGAGCTGTGCAGTTCAGCTGTGCAGAGCTCTAATGATCATTTCTGGTCTAGGAAAGTCTGATCCACTGCATCAAAGCCACTACAACTCTGAGATCCTCTTCCCTTCAAAAATGATTTTACATCTGTTTTAGTTCAGAGAGTCATAAAAAGCAGAATCTCTGACTATAAGTTTTGATGACACCTCTAAAGGAGATTTATATTGTGTGTATTATATATATATAAAAAATATATATGAGAGGTACATGGGAGATACCATCCACTAAAAATTAAGCAGTCAGTCCTGTATTCTCCAAGCTCTGCAACTCATACTTAAGTCTTATTTATGACTTACTCTGATGTGAGAGCCAACTTATCCCTATGAAAGCTCTCTATTTCTGTTCAGTTAGCAGTGGGTGCAGCACACTATCCTGACCTTGCTTTCCTACAGTTCTTGGGTGGGATAAGCTTTCAAGAATGAAAACATCATGATCCATTTCTTAGGAACCACTTACTTAAGAATTGCCTTGAGTGTGGTTTCACTGCCTAAGACAACCATCAGGAGGATGGAGAAGGCTGGTTTCTCCTGATAAAAACAGCAACCCTAATAAGAAGAATGAAGACATACAATATCCCTAACACTTTTTTTTTTGGTGTTCATGCTGTAAACAAGCAAGATTTCTAACAAGTTTAGGCCTTTTGTAAAGTATGAGGGATAAGATACAGCATTCATTAAAAAATTGAAACAATGTGTATAAGAGGCACATAACTTTCAGGATAACAGTTGACCTCAAGTCAGATGAGAAACACACTAAACCATCTCCATTCCTGGTTGACAGGCTATTTATTACCTGGCTAATGATCTTCCTTTCAATCCTCTGAAAGTCACCTTGATATATGCCAGGACTTTCCAACCCCTCCCTAGATCTTACAAGAAGAAAGAGATTTTGGGAAGGCAGAGGAGTACGTGGTTGGGGATAGAAGAGAGATGTGGAGAACAATCAGCCCTTTGTGCGGTGTCTGACACCCGGACTGATGCTGTTTTCTCTTTTTCTTCCTGACTCAGCTGTGTCAGGAGAGATTGAGTCAGCAGCTCCTGAACACACTGATGCAAACAGCAATGTGGGAGGGCTGGGGAGCAGACAGAACTTCCAACGACACACACAGAGGAGCACAGTCTGGTCTGCAGGTCAAGCATGTGGACCTGGGCAGCAGATAGCTAAGAGGAATGCTATCTGCTGGCTTGCAGCCAAGAAAACCAACCAAATCCTGGGTTGCATCAAGAGAAGTGTGACCAGCAGGTCAAGAGGTGTAATTTTGCCCCTCTAGTCAGCTCTGGTGAGGCCCCACCTGGAGTTTTGTGTCCAGTTCTGGAGCCCTCATCATAGGAAGGACATTGAGCTGTTGGAGCACGTCCAGAGGAGGGCCATGAAGATGATCAAAGGGCTGGAGCAACTGCCTTATGAAGACAGGCTGAAGGAGTTGGGGTTGTTCAGCCTGGAGAAGAGAAGGTTCAGGTGGGACCTCAGAGTAGCTTCTCAATACTTGAAGGGGCTACAGAAAGTCCGGGGTAGGACTTTTTCATAGGATATGTGACAGAGGGACTAGAAATAATGGATGTAACTTGGAAGAGGGGAGATTTAGTCTGGAAATAAGAAAGAAGTTCTTTATGGTGAAGGTAGTGAAGCACTGGAAGAATCTGCCCAGAGAGGTTTTGGATGCCCCCTCTCTGGAGGTATTTAAGACCAGGTTGGATGAGACACTGAGTAGCCTGATCTAGTGAGAGGTGGCCCTGCCTCTGGCAGGGGGATTGGAACTAGATGATCTTTAAGGTCCCTTCCAACCAAGCCATTCTATTTTATAAAATTACTTGAAACGATCCATCTGTCAGACTCCATGAGACAACTTATTACAAGTGAGACATTTGCCAAAACAATTTCCTAAATAATTCACCTGAGCTTCCTAGAGATTTTTGGCTGCTGAGTATGTGATAGGAAGGATTCCTTGTCAAGGTTGGCTGAGGTTACTGAAGTAGAATGGTCTATAGAAAACATAAATAGAAGTTAAAGAAATCTGGGAATAAAGCCCAATATTCAGTACAAAGGCCGAAAAGCCAATAATATTTGGACAGAAAGACACTGTCAGATACTCCCTCTTCCCACCTCTCCCCTATCCTCCTGTTCCAGTGATCTGATATTCTTATGTTCTGAGCTACCAAGGGTACAGAATGGACCTGATCAAGTCACTGAGACATCATTTCTCATCACATACCTCTCATCTCACAACATACTGTGATGCTCCAGTTCTAATACATGAGCTGTAACAGAGTTTTTTATCCCAGGTTCCCTGAAAAGAGAACCAGTCTTTGAATTTAATAAAAACACATCTTTCTGTGGCCTCTTTGGTGTCATGCACTCCCCTCACTCACTCTTAAGCTTGAAGTGGGACTTTCTCTAGCATGTACAAAGATCCTTCTGAGTTGCCAGCCTATTCCAAGTGTCTCCCAGAACTACGTGCATTATAGAAGAGT
Organism: Turnix velox; assembly: GCA_013400935.1. Classification (NCBI taxonomy): domain Eukaryota; kingdom Metazoa; phylum Chordata; class Aves; order Charadriiformes; family Turnicidae; genus Turnix; species Turnix velox. The sequence continues at coordinate 113,120 of VZTY01018238.1, read as the reverse complement.
TTCTGTCTGTGAACATCTATTACAAGAGTCTTTTCTGTTTCTTCAGGCTATGAAGAATAGCAGCAGGATGGTCTGACAACTTAATCAGCAGCTGGAGTTTCAGATATCTGGCTGCCATGGCAAAATTCTTGTGCTCACCAGAGAGGAATCCCATCCTGCCTTCTCATGTCCTCAGACTAAGACTACCTCTGAGAAGTTTTTTTTTATTTTCTGAATCCTCAGGACCAGTCATGGTGACTCTGCTCTTCATTGTGTCACCCAACCTCTTTTAGTCCCATGCAGTTTTTAGGATAGCTTCATTTTTCAAACCCCTCCATTTGGAAAGCATTCCACCTCATGAAAAAGATGATAAGCTGGACACACTGAAAGACTTGTGGCATCACAAGAGGGAAGAGAGGAACAGGAAAGAAATCCATATGGGTTAAAATGAATGCTGCATGTAGGGAAAGGCTGTCCTCCCACTGGTACCGTGATTCTTTGGTACATGAAGGCACCAGAGGCATCTTCCAAAGCCCTCTTTTTGCCTTCTCCTACCTGCTTGCATTTCAACAAATGTGCTTGCAATTTTTCCCTTCTGATGCTGTGCCAGAAAGCCATCTTATCTTGATTAAAATGCTCTACAACACTTTGAAAACAGATAATCTACATCACATGGTTAGTGCTCTTGGACCACTCTGGAGTCTGAGTTCACCAAAAATGGACTTGTGCCTCTCTCCTTCAGTCTAGTGTTAATGACTTGCTGAATCTTCCCTGTTCCCTTTGAGCTACAGAGCTGTACCTGTGAGCTTCAAGCTGGAGTAATTACTAGTCATGTCCACTAGCAGCTTGATAAACAGCAGCAGGTTATTTCCTCCAGAAAAGTGGAGTTGTCAGGCTGCAGCCACCTACAGTCTTTGCTGGTCTGATAGAGACATCTCACCCAGCTCAGATAAAACAGCCAGTGCAGCCTTGTCACCAATTTGTCTGACCAGAATTTTCATTTACATTGCTGCATGCACAACCCCTGAAAAAAAGAATGTAGCTCCTTTACAGCATAAAAAAAAAAAAAGACACTGCTATTGTTCAGCCTAGTTCAGAGCCTCATATCTTAAGCTGATTCAGCTTATCTGCCTTTCTATACCTTTGACAAATGTATGTCCTGTATCATTTTTTCTCCCCTTCTTCCATATGCAGTGCTGCTTTTCCTCCATGTATCTTATCTCCAAATGACGTGCTATTAATAAGCCAAGGACACCCTTCACTGTTAAGTGCTCCTCAACTGATTTTTCATCAGCACAAGCAAGTTACTAGTTACAGCACTCCTCCTACACGCTAAAGGCTTGGAGGGGAGGGAAGGAAGAGGGATGGTGAGGAGACAGCCTCACTGTATAAATGCTCTGTGGGACCTTTACACCAACCTGCCAGTTTGCTGTAATGATGATATTGCTGTTTGTTCTCAGGCAGGTACATGGTGGGAGGAAAGTGGGACTGCAGCCACTGCCTTATTTTTCAAGTTATTAACCTCCACGGCTCTTCCCTTTTTCTGATTAATCTGGCTGGGAGCCTGTTCAGTAGTTGCTGAAGCTTAATACCTAAAACAATGTGTGTCTCCAGACTGTGCCAGTGAGGCTTGCCCAACAATGCTCATTCTATCATGTTTTCCCAGGCCTTGTGTCAATAGCTCATTTTATATGTGAGCCCCTAGAGCCAGAAGAAAGGATGTGAAAAGGGAGAGAGGGAGGAATGAAGGGAGAGGGAGGAGGAGAGAAGGAAAATAGGGAGAAATGACATCCCTTGGGAACATGAGCTGCTATGAAGTCGCCCACTTCTCACTGTGGAACAAGCTGTGTGGGGGCACAGGTGGGTCCCATTCTCTGTTCCTGGAGCACAGCCTACAAGCAGGGTCTAAATGAAGACTTTCATTGCTGCTCTCTGTTTTCATTGGAGTAAGGCCATCACAAACATTTGCAGGTGGCTTGGCCATAGTCTGACACTAAAATATTTGTGGTTGTGATAAAAATCAGAATATTGCTACAAGATGGTTCTATATAACCTTCAGGGCTTGATCCTGCTCTTACAGAACTAGCTCAATGAGAATTTTGCCCAGTTGCTCTCCACTGGTTTTATTGCTCATTAAAAGCACATTCCCAGGAACAATTCTCCATGGTAAGGACTCATCTACCTTTGGGGCAGGTTCAGCTGTCTAAAAAGAAAAGAAAAAACAAAAAAAAAAAGAGAGGAGGGAGAGGAAAGCCAGCCCAAAACTACTGATTTGAGCACCCCAGAATTTAATATGGTAAAAAACTGAACTATTTCAATTTCGTAAGGCTAAACCAAAACCACTAAACTTAGCAGAACTCCAACATTTTCTTCAGTTGCCTAATACTGAAACTATTGTATTCTTGATTAATGAGTCTTGGATATAATTCTTAGCACATTTAGAAGGATAAGATGAAGATAATGGAAATGACAAGATATGCTGTTTGGATAAATAAAACAGGCATCACAGGGAAAAGACTGCAGGAATAGAAGACAAACAAGGATGCTCAGCACATTGGCAAGTAGATGAAGTCCAAAATGTAGCAATTATCTCCTAGGACACACCATGAATAAAAAACAAAACCTCCTAGGAAGAGGGAAGAACGGGGAACAGAGCATGTTGGAGGTCACACCATAAGTCTTATTCACACACCAACTCACACAGAGACTTAAATGCTGACAATTCCCTTCCAATAGAGCAGCTTCGCACTCAGACTTAGGAAAAGCTTGTGTAATTCAGTCACAGGAAAGAATTAAGATATGTCAGGACAGAGTTTCCCAAATGAGATGCTCACCAGTGACTAGGAAACAGGCCTTTTTATCCTCAGCCACTCCAACTTTGGAGATCCTAATCACCATGGCCCCAAACCAATGCAAACCCAAAACCTGACTGACAGGGTATTGCAAAACCACATGCAGTTTTTATCTCATTATGTAGAAACAGTTGGTGGGGAGTCAAGTACAGTCCCACATAAAACACCTCACCAATGAGTATTAAAAATTGTTTGATGCTTTTTTTTTTGTTTTTAATTAGGATTGTAACAACCACTAAACTGATCAATTTACAATTTGAACAGAAGCTTAATAGTCCTTAACCTAAACAATAGCATTAGATGCATTTCTTTCCAAAACTGAAGAAGAAACTTTCTTCTTCCCTGTCTTTGAATAAAATAGGGCATACATAAGACACCAGCTTTCACAGGTGAATAATATTGTGCATGGTATTGTGCATGGTATCTCAGTGAGCACTGTATTTTGTCTATATATATATCATATACATATAATTACATATATAGAATCGTAGAATAGTTTGGGTTGGAAGGGACCTTCAAGATCATCAAGTTCCAACCCCCCTGCCAGAAGCAGGGACACCTCCCACTAGACCAGGTTGCTCAGTGCCTCATCCAGCCTGGCCTTAAACACCCCCAAAGAAGGGACATTGACAACCTCTCTGGGCATGAGAGATGGAGAGAATCAAGTGCCACATCCCTCAGCACAAAGCAGAACATACAAGACATATCTATTAAATACATTTACCCTACTTGTACTATCACATTTCTATATTAAGAATCAAATCCTGAAGTAGCAATGGAAAGGAAAGCAGAGGACTTTTGCCAGGAGCACAGAACTGGGGCAGCAGATGGGACCAATGTCCCATTCGTGGCAGGGTAACACTTACAGGGAAGTGAGTGCCACCACCAAGTCCTGTAACCACGGCACTGGTAGATGGAGATGCCATGGTCTATATCCTGCCTCAGCTACCAGGAACATCAGAAGAAATCTCAAGAATAACTGACCTTTGAGTTTTCAATGCCAGAAATGAACTTTCTGGTTTTACTCTGAAGAGACTGCAAGTTGGTCATCAATTATTTAGACAATGGCTGGGGACAGAGACTGCTGCTGCACTTGTCATATAATACATGTGACCAAATGACAGATGATGAATCTAGACTGCTGCTTCATTCTCAGTCTACTGATTTATCTTTTTATCCACGTGTTTTCATGCATAAACCAAACAAAATTTCACATTTGTGTGACAAAAAACCAGGCAGTTTCTCTTTAAGTAAAAACAAGTTATTGTGACATATGAGGACCTTATATGTGCTGGAAGTAACCAAGGGTACAAAACATGGATGTGCTCCAAATACTGGCATTTAAGGCAATATAATAAGCATCCATACTGTCAATTTATGGGAATAAACATCATCACAAACTAAGCAACTGTTCACAGAGAACTCTGTGCCATTTATATTGATGGGTTTTTTTAATTTATTCTAGAATTCCTCAACTAAACTGAGTACAGGAAATAACCCAGTGCCACTGAGCACCCAGAAATGCTGTTGAGGAAAGTGAAAGGAACAATTTCAGAAATAGTCTTTCTTCCCAGAACTTTAGAGAAACAACATGAATTTCCAATGTAAGTGGATAAAACAAACAAACAAACAAAAAAAATGGATGCAGAAAGCAGGACTTCCCTGCCACGTCTGGAGTGGAGGTTGTAACCTGGCCATTTCCCCACAGTCTGCAACACATATTGCAGGGGTCCTTGCCACACACTGACAGGATCGAATGCAAACTCCACAACCTCAAGAATCATGAGGACAACATCTGTCCCTGCAGGCAGCTGAGCTTTAAGAACCACAAGGACACCATCTGGTCCTCCAGGCAGCTGCTGGTGCCAGGGAATTGAATAAAGAGGGAAATGCAAATGGACTCACCCAATCTGTCGATTTGTGGAAGGTGCTTGTGTTATGACTGAACTGGACTGTGGGGATGGCATGGCTTGTTGAATCACAACACTGGTGTCGTGGTTTGGCAGCCTTGTGTTGGTCAGCTGGTGAGATCCAGGTCCTGCCATTGCTCCTCCAACTGGATTATGCATGGAGATATTCTGTGAAAACAAGAGAAATGGGAGATGGTGAAGGAAAATGAAAAACGAAGTGCCTCGGATTTTTGTTTTACAGGAACACAATTAGAAATCTGAAAGTATCAACAATATGAAAAGTTAATGGCTCCTGGTAAATCCCAAGTCAATAGATCTCGTTGTGACCAACGGCGATAAAGAAATGAGAAATTACTATTTACTTTTATAGGGCAATATAAATGAAAAAATAACAGCAAGCTGACTAATCACTCTTCTGTGATTCTGACTCATGATTTATAATGGGGATATTTAACATATATTCTCCTAACTGAACAGGATATATGTTCTGTTTGAAAATTACTTCTGTGGTGAGTGCACGGCACCTTGATTTACTACATGGGCTGTTTACTGTGTGCTAGGTCTGCTTAGACTGACAAGCAAATCAAGTTTTATAGTCCTAAAGTAACAAACAGTACATGGTATGTCACGAAACAGCCATTTCTATTAGGCTCCATATATTTTGTAGAGCAATAATATCCCAGAAGCCCAGGATAATAGCACTGTATTTGCACATATACAGCCTTTGCTTCAGGTAACTTGAAGCCTTTAAAAAGTTCTTCAAAAAATAATAAAAAGTTCACAGATAATTCATATCCACAGAGCAAACAAGCAATGAGGGACAGTGATACTACTGAGGAAGGAAGCATGGAATAAAACTTCTCTCCTGTTAGGGCTGCACACACAGCACATGCTGCTGCTAAACCGCAGGGTTTGACTTGACCAGTGTTTAAAAACAAACAAAACTCTCAAGCCAGAGATAACCCACAATGTATACATACAAGAAATAATATAACCTTCAAAGCATTATTTTTCCTGACAGGCATCAACATGTGGATTGTTAGCAATAAGAGGAAGAGAAGCTTCCCTTTGTCACCTCATACTAAGCTGAGGAAAAGAAATACAAAATACCTTTACATGCTCTCAAGTAAAGCACCTTCCTGACCACTGCAATACTCAGGATTAAAAATAAACATTGAGTCTGATTCAGAATTCCAACTCCTGAGACATTTTGTCTAGGAAGCATAAAAAACCCACAACATAATGATAGATAAAGACAGTGAGAAAGGAAATTCAGAGCTCTGATAAAATGTAGAGAACAGGAGAGGCAGGCATCATACTGAATCCCAGAGCTCAAGGAAAGACTGAGGTCTGAAACAAACAAGAAAAAACCTTTTAGATTACATTCCTCATGGAAAAGGAGCTAAAAATTAGAGGACTCATACTGAAGGCCTTAGCTGTCATTCTCCTATCTCCAAATGCTTGTGAACACAGGGATTTCTCTGTTTCTTTTACGAGAGTTGTTCCAGTCCTCATAAACATATAAAGAAGCAGAGGTGCTGCCAACAGCCACATGGTTAGACCATTTGCTGTGAAGACAACACAGCTCTGAGCTCCTCTTCCAATAAATAATTTACACTGTAAAATCAGGTCCAGCAGCTCCAATTATCACTTAGCATTGCATGAAAAAGCCAGACCAAGACTTAAACAGGAACTCTTTATAGCCCACTAGTATATCATAATCATCAGGCAACAAGAGACCATAACCTCAGATACATGGTATCCTTTCCAAAAGAAGTTCTCCCTCATCTATCCTGTTTCTGTTAAACTATCACTTTTTCAGTGGATTTTTGTTTTCTGCTTAAAAACCTGTTCCATCAAATAAACACAGACAAATCTAGTTTTCTTCTTCTGTTTTCCCTTCTAATCCAAACTATTCTGTGATTCTAATTTCACTCATCACAAAGGTAGAAATGGTATAAATCATATTACAAATCATATAAATCAGGTAAATTAGAATGCATGTAAAGCAAAAAACAGAATAAAAATATGCCTGTGAATCCAGATTTCCATTCTCTGTAACTCAAATGCTCATGTTGGGCAGGAACTATACCTCTATACCACACTGCCAAGAGAAATTTTAAGATTTCCCAACAAAACGTCAAACTCAGTGTGACTCTGACTTTCATAAGAAAAAGATTTGGCAATATCACAGGAATTTACATCAGGGAGATGCCTGTGAATTTACAGAGAAGTTCAAGTGAGTTCATACCTCAATGACAATGCCTGTGCTTTGAAAGATAGCAGGAAGGTAATGCACAGCAGATGACACTAAGTCTATGTGATCTAGTCATATGCCTTGTGACATGAAGAAGGACTCTACATCACCAGCACAGCAAGACTAGACTTGTTGCATGTGTGATGCAGACAGTCTTCAGAGCTCTCAAATTGCCCTTGCCTCATTCAGCTCTGCACCTGATTCTAAAGGATCTGGATAGGGTTATTAGTGCAGACACATGACGTTAGGTCCTTCAAGAAACAGGACCAAGTCAACAACATAGAATCATAGAATGGTTTGGGTTGGAAGGGACCTTAAAGATCATCTAGTTCCACCCCCTCTGCCATTGGCAGGAACACTTCCCACTAGATCAGACTGCTCAATGCCTCATCCAGCCTGGTCTTAAACACCTCTAGGGAGGGGACATCCACAACCTCTGGGGGTCATAGTGGGAAGAGTCTCACCACCCTCACAGGAAAGAACATCTTTCTTCTCTCCAGCCAAAATCTCCCCTCTTCCAATTTGCATCCATTACTCCTAGTCTTAGGCTAGGATTCTTCCAGCTTTAGTTTTAAGAGAATTATGCCAGCTCTTCCACCAAGGATCCATGAAGAACATCTCACCTGGACTCTCCTTTTCACCCTCCTCTAGCTTTTAAGCCAATGGGAAAGATTAATTTGATACTGAGTGGGGAGCTCCCAGCATTCCAACCTAGAGAAGCTGACAGGAGCAATGACACAGATAGATCTCTTCATCTGCTTCTAAAATTCCCAAGACCTGTCCATGCTCTGAGAGAGTACAACACACACAGAGGGTTTTCTAATAGACCTTCACATTGTCATTCAGCATTAGAAAAGGCTATATGAGCTTATTATTACTGACCATTTTATTAAATTGAACCTAAATGTTCACACGAGTAACAGGCTGCCCACATTCCAGGACCTGCAGATTGTGAAGGACATCCCCTGCTCTTAAATTCATTTAAAAGATCTTAATTAAGATCCAATAAATTAAGAAGCATTTGTTTCTTCCAGGACTAAGTTTCATCTTCACCGAAGTTCCAAATCACTCCCAATGAAGCAATCATGATTATGACACTGAAGAGCTCATACAGAAATGCAACCCTTGCCCATGTCCTCATGCTGTACTCTCTAGCAGTATGTAACATTTAAATAGATAAAATGAAAAACAAGTCTTATCCATCCACCACTTTTAAATCAATGTGTTCGCTCTCAACCTTTCCAGATGTCAGAGGAAAGGGAACAAATCATCAGCAGCCCAACTTCTCCACAGTTATGCTGTACTCCCCATTCTAGCTTCAGACTTTGAACAAAACATTTGAGCATTTTTCTCCCACATGCAACCATTTAACATTGGATAGGCAATGTGTTTCTTTTTTTTTTTTTTTTCTAAAAGCTAAAAAACTTCTTGAAGTCATGCTTCCATGTTCTGGTGGAGAGGATTACACATCACTCCACAAGAACACACACCCTGTTGGCAAGCACAGCAGAGAAATAACAGCTCCACAGACACGGGCAAAATCCACCCCGTGTCTCCAGGCAGTCACCATTTCCACTAAAGCCTGGTCCTTCCAGAGAAACACCCAACCACGTCACACAGCACCACCTACACCACGTATCTCCATCTACTGAAGGCAAAAGATGAAGAAGATGGATCCATTATTTATGATACTTCATAATATTTTGAGTACCAAACAGAGTCCAGGTGTGTTTTTTAGCTACAAGAGGTAGTTTCTGGACCAAAGCCAGCTTATATTTTGCCTCTACTCTTTTTTAGCTGTGAAGTTCAATGAAAATTGCAAATATGAGCTTCATACAAACTGAAGACTCCTTCAGGATTATTCAGAGTGAGCTTTTACATCACTAGAGCTGTCACCTACAACCAATTGTAAGAAAATGTATTTTGCAAACTATTACATAAATTCTAAAGTCAGAACATATTTGCTGCTAAAGAATGACAGAAGAAAAAAAAAATCATTTAACTACTCTTTCCCTAACAGCAACTTTAAATGGTTTTCAAATAATTCAAGAGAAAAGGACTTAAGAAAAATTAAATAAATAAATCAAACATACAGCAATAATTTAGTATATACATAGCCTGGCCTCTCAATTAGTATATTTTAACAAGGAGAATAGTCTAAGCAGGTCTACTTCCAGGCATTTTACAGTTTATGAGGAAAGAAAACATTAAAACACTTAACCTAAAGTCTTCCAGAAGGTCCTACAGACATAGGATTGAGGGTAAGCAAGACACACACTTAAGTAGCAGCTATATGTGCCCCGTGTAACAAGCATATAGTAGTATTTCACCTGATTATGGAGAGCATAGAGTCATAGGGTTGGAAGGGACCTTCAACGGCCATCCAGTCCAACCTCCCTGCAGTGAGCAGGGACATCCTGCACTAGATCAGGTTGCTCAGAGCCTCAGCAAGCCTGGCCTTGGATGTCTCCAGGGATGGGGCTTCCACTACCTCTCTGGGCAGCCTATTCCAGTTTCTCACCACCCTCACAGTGAAAAACTTTTTCCTAATGTCTAACCTAACCCTGCCCTGCTCTAGTTTCAAACCACTGCCCCTCATCCTGTGTCTCCATGACCTGGCATACAGCCCCTCCCCAGCTTTCCTGTAGCCCCTTCAGGCACTGGGAGGCCACTGGGAGGTCTTCCCATAGCCTTCTCTTCTCCAGGTTTAAGACAATTTATTTTCTCATTATCCAGACCAATGTGTAAGGAGAACAACCTGACAACAGCCCATCACAACTGCTTTGTCTCTTACTTCCATGCAATATCTCAACTGCTATAAACATAGAATTAAGTAAACTTGCTCTCTACTCAAGGCCCAGAAACACAGCAGAGAAAACAGGGAAGAAAGTAGAGATGAAAAAATCAATCAGATTACAAGTGCAGTTGAAGGATTACAGGGGAAAAAAAAGTTTAAATTTTAAAAAAAAGTTCCATTATGCAACAGTTAGGAGAATGTAAACTTGATGGAGACTGAAATACAATACTACTACTTTTTTTAAACTGGAACATCTGTATAGCTTAAATGAGAAAAAGCACCAAAGCATAAAAGAAAGGAACTGCTGGAAAATGCTGTTTACTAACATTAAGCATAGGGCAAAGCCCTAGGAAGATCTTATTGCAAACTGTTAAAATTCAGGTCCCTTAACTTAGTAAGATGTATGAAGTCATTAAATAAGGCTGACACATAAAAATACAGAACTGATGCCAAAGGATCTGTTCCTCAAAACATTTCAAAGAAAGGCAAATGCTCACTTAACAACTACTTGATAGAAATGGCACATTTGGGGAAAAAAGAACCAAAAAAAACCCCAAACCAGCAGGCATTATAGATCCCAGAATGCAGAAGGTCTCTTCCTTCCCCAAGCCCCATGTAACATCTGACCCTGAACTGGACACAGAGCTGGATTCTCAAAGCAGACTGAGTATATCCGACTTCTTGAACCTCGGGCACCACTGCTCAAAGCTAAATGTTATCAACCAGATCTCCTTAGGGGTAAAAATGTAAAGAAAAATTAAACTCCTTACTCAGAAATGACAAGTAATGATTGGCAGATGGAGAAAAAAAGGAAACATTGCTCTCACTGAATTCATAAAGCTTTGAATCCGTACTTATCAGTCTCAGCCACTGGTTTCCAATTTTTTGGATCACAGACCTCTGTCAACCCTCTGAATTTCTCACAGAGCACTCTGTGCTCTTATCATAAATTGTGTAATTAAGGCAAGATGGTTGCACAGACCAGCTGCAGATGCTTCACAGCAGCTTTGCGACCACCAGCAGTTCACAGACCCAAATTTCACCATTGCCCAAAAACTTCAGAGCAGCACACCAAGAATTTCTTGACAAAAAAGATGCCATTACTAAAGCTATCTGTAGGTTCTGGGAGCCCAAGTCCTTTTTTCAAAATGTCTTCAGTCTTTTGGAGCCTTAAGTGAACAATTACTGCTAATCAATATATCAGACTTGTATACTAGCAGGAGCTTTGCAAAATTTTCTCTTAAATACTTATGCTGGAACATGCATTGGTTTTGAGTTCAGATTAGTAATTTATTAAACATAGACAGTGAGGAGCTGTGGGAGCTGGCTGTTCTTGAAGACGCACAAGTGAAAAAAAAACATCCAAAACTCATGTATAATCTTTTTATCCTGTTTTCTTTCAATAGCTGTTACTATGTTATCTCGAAGACTTTATGAGATACACCAAAGGAAGCAAGCAAAACCTCGTGTCTGCTTATCTCCAGCAGAATATGAGGTGCTGCTAAGAAGTGTGGCAAAGGCACAGGACAGACATACAAAGTGCTAAGCCAGGTATAAGCCAACTCAAAGCTGCAGCAGTCACCACCATAACTTGAAAGTCAAAGGGCTTGTTTAAGCTCAACTAATCCTCTTAAGGCCACTAACAGAAGGGTGATAGCCCTGCACAAAACCTCCACAGCACAACTCACGCCAGGGGATAACCTTTGACATGCTCTGTCGCCTCCTCCCATCTCTTCCTCACATCTCCTGAGGAAAATGGACATGAAACTTCTTCCAAGGGCAAAAGAAGCCTCCCTGCTCATCCTCCACCACAGCCACTGGTTGGAGCAAATGCTCCAACTCCTCTGATACTACAAAGAAAATGCAGGAGATTTAGAATTCTTGGCCTTTTATCTTAATCTCTGTGACATGATCTAATTACGGGCATTCAGTGGTGCCCTCTAATTACCAGTCGAAATGAATACTGAAAGATGACCCTTATCTTCCATGATGCCCTCCCCTCTTCCCCCACTACCCTCTTCATGCCCTTTTCAGCATCTGTCCAGACTATACTTTTGACATACATGGTAAGTAATACATGGTGCCTATCAGATGTAGTCATGATAAACCATTTAGGGGGAGAAAAGAAAAATAAAGTGAGATGCAGGCAGGAAACGCAATGAGCTTATTTTAAAGGAGAAGGAAATTTTGAAAGACTGGTCTCACCAGAGTTTGAAAGGAAATAGCCTCTCTATGGGAAAAGATGACATCAGATTGCATGCTTGTGTCTTGAAGTTCCCTACAGATATCCCCTATTTTCCTCAGGCTTGCTGTTTCATACACAATGGCTTGCCCAAGATAGCCATTTAAGCAACACAGCACAAAGAGCTGCTTCTGTTCAAATAAACATCAGCATCACCAAGTGTGCACAGCCCAGAGTGGGTCACTGAGGGAGTTTCACACTGCTGACACCACACCACGTCCTGCTAACTGGGAAGCTACAAAAAAGGGGAAAGCACAACTGGCTGCGTGGCTCTACCCAGTTCTGTCATACTTTATGCAAAAAGCCATAAACCCACTATTTTGTCTCTTCCAAGTTGCCTATTGTGACATTTATAAACAGGAACCTGGCAGCAAGTCAATGGTGCAAACTGATTTCCTTCTCTAAATACAATTTAAAAAAGCAAATAAACAAGGTTATGCCTGCTAATGAAACATTATATGCCATGCTGGAGCTAGTTTTTTTCTCAAATGTATTCTCTAGAGCAGACGGAGCACCAATAAACACAAAACAACAAACCTTTTTATAAAAAGCACGTTTGTAAGAAAATACATTCTCACATAGAACTTTGTCTAAAGAAAAACTGGTTTATACCTGGAATGTTATCTTGGGGACCCAATTATGGACCCATTAGATTGCTGTAAACAAGGGACCTTGCCATGAATTTCAAATGGAGAAGGGCTGGTAAGAAACTTGAAAAGGAAGAGATTTGCTTGTGTACTTACTACATGTAATTCCTAGAGACCTCAGTTGAAATCAAGGCCTTATTGTGCTAAAGTTTGTATAGTCACATTGAGGGACTACACTTGCCCAGAAGCGTTAAAGTCTATAGATAAAGCAAGGAAAAGGAGACAGTGAGTGATTTTTGTAGCTAAAAATCAGAACTCAATGGAAGGGAACTTTTTTCCTAGTCCAGTGTGTTATCCACTGTTTTGCACTGTTTCTCAGCACGTAATACCTGTATTTGAACTCACACAAGTAGAAGTCTTCAAATTAAAAAAAATACAGACCCTGTATTGCAAGCTCTACTCTGGGTTTTTTCAAACCTTATCATTTAATTTCTGTAAATCAGACAAAACTTACGTACAAAGTAGGAACTTAAGAACCTTCTCAAAGTAGGTGTATGTCAACTTTTGCAAGAAAAGTAATTAGACAACCAAAAGCAACTGCCAGATCCGGAGGCCAGTCAGAGGGTAGTTTAAAACTCAGCTTTCCTTTCTTTATTGTAAGGAGTTTTGTTTTTATCCATCATGAAACAGAAAGCTGGGGGCTGGGAGGAGGCAGCAGTTCTCCAGGAGTTGCCTTAAACAAGCCTTTGACAGCACTAACTGAAGGCTCTGGGCCTTTCAACATTATGCAAACCATTTATAATCTGTTAGTAGAAAATTCACAGAGACAGCACTCTGGCATTTAAATTTGTTGTATTTTATTTAAAGCTTCTTTGAAATCCTCATCATTGATTTCACTGGCATAAGTTATTGGCATGGTGCACGAGTTACAGCAATGGCTGCCTGACTGCATTCAATGAGCAGAACATTTTTCAGACAGAGCAATTGGTGAAGGAGAGCAAAGATGGTAGTAACAAAACAGCCAGTGATTTTCCATTCAGGCAGTTTCAAGCAGAAAAACCAGCAGGCTTAACTTTTCTGCTAAGAAGTCAAGTGGAAATGCTGCTACCCTGGTAATAAAACGCATCTCCTAAATATTCTTTTAATCCCAAACCACTGTGGCAGCTATGTTGGGCCAGGCTGGCTACTCCTACATGGAGACCAAAACAAAATGCTGGGAAAGATCCAGGAGTCAAGGCCAAGAGTGGTCTCAAAAATCACTCAGGCAGACCATTTGCTACGCACAAGGCATCATAGGTCTAAGCAGTGGAGCGGGTTGACTGATCAACTGGTAGGAAATAGTTCTCATCAGAGAAAAATCAGACAAGCTGGGAGGTAATCCCAAAGACAAACATGAAGTTCTGCAGCATCCACGAGTGTTTCAATCAGTTTTATGTTGATGTTAACTTACCAGTACCTAAGGGGGTCCTACAGAAAGGCAGAGGAAGGAATTTTTAATATGATATCGGATGGAAGGACCAGAAACAATGGATGTAAATTGGAAGGGGGTAGATTTAGACTTGACATAAGAAAGAAATTCTTTACAGTGAGGGTGGTGAAGCACTGGAAGAGGTTGCCCAGAGAGGTTGTGGATGCCCCCTCTCTGGAGGTGTTCAAGACCAGGCTGGACAGGGCACTGGGCAGCCTGATCTAGTGGGAGGTGTCCCTGTCTATGGCAGGGGGGTTGGAACTCGATGATCTTTAAGGTCCCTTCCAACCCAAACTATTCTATGATTCTGTGTTTTGGAAGAGAAGAGCTAGTTCAGTCTAATCTTAGAGAATCAGGTTCATCAGTTGGAAGAGTGCAGACTAAATTAACAATCTTCATATCCATAAAAGCTTAAAAAGTTAAGGTTGAGGAAGGTAATCAAACTGTGAACATTTGTTGCTAAAAAAAGTTCACTTGCAGTTAATATGGCAAAGGACAAACAGGTATTACAAAGAAGTCTTTCATAAATACTCAAAGATGTTTCTGACATTCTGGAGAATGTCAGAATTCTGGTTAAGGAGAAGCATGCCCTCCTTCTCATCTCTGCCTCAGTTTCAGCAGTTACCCTCTGCAGTGGCACAAGTAGGAAAAAACACCAAGACCAAGAGAACAAACATGCTTAGAAGAAAGAGAAAACAGGAGTGGTCTTCCTGCAAGAAGCACAGTTGACTGTCCATTGGCAAAGGCACCAGGTGACTGGAAAGAACTACCCCTAACAGGAAATAAACAAAACAAACTGGAGCTGGGACACAGGGCTTCCCAGGACTTGGACAACTGACAACATCAGAAATAATTCCTTGCGCTACAAAGGTGTTTTGCAGGTCAGGTACAGTAGGAACTGCAGAGCTCTGCTCGTCCTCACTGTGCTGCAGATTTAGTGCATGACTTTGAGCAAGTTGCTTCAGATTCTTCTGCCCTACATGTGAAACAGGATGAGCATCTTCAACTACAGAGTGCTTGGAAATGACAAGAAGTGAATAGATTTTAGAAACAATACAGTGTAGCTAGGAAAGCAGTCGTAGAGTAGTGGCAGAGAAGAAGGAGTTTTTGGTAAGAGAACCTCACAGAGATCAGAAGAGATCATAATGAAGATACTTTAACTAATATACAAAATAGTACTATGATGAGTACTATTAGAAGAATAGCAAGACAAAAGAAGAGTTCCCCAGTCACTAAAAACAGGAAAACAGAGGACATTAGATGATTAAAAGTAAAAGATGGCCACATGCTTAAGTCCAGATAGCACTCTAGAATCTGTTCTTAAGAGAAGGGGAACTCATCAGAAGAAAAGTGGATTTGGTTAAAGCATTCCTGGATATGCATCCAAACCTGGGCACTAAAAATCCCAAGTCATTTCATAAGAGTCAGGCTAAAAATCTTACTGAAGTTAAACAGTGCTGGTGCTGGAGGAGTGAACACTCAATTGTAAAAGCAGTAACACATGGCTTTTCTGACTGGAGTAAATAGAGAGAACAACAAACAAGCTGCACTATATTTGATAATGCTACCAGACCATCATCCAGATGTACATGCTTCCAGTCACACTAATTAAATGTGGTGTGGAGCCATCCTGGGGAAATTACATGCTGTTACTCCGAAGTACCACGTGCTTCTGAAATGGTCCAGTGAGGCCTCACTCCACCTGAAAAGCCACCACACATAGAATCATAGAATAGTTTGGGTTGGAAGGAACCTTAAAGATCATCTAGTTCCAACCACCCTGCCATAGGCAGGGACACCTCCCACTAGAACAGGTTGCTCAGTGCCTCATCCAGCCTGGCCTTAAACACCTCCAGGGATTGAGGGGGCATCCACAGTTTCTCTGGGCAACCTCTTCTAGTGCTTCACTACAAAGAATTTCTTTCTTATCTCTAGCCTGAATCTCCCCTCTTCCAAGTTACATCTACTATTCCCAGTCCTTCCATCACATATCCTATTAAAAAATCCTACCCCAGCCTTTCTGTAGCCCCCTTCAGGTATTAAGAATCTACTCAAAGGTGCTGGCTCGTTTCTTTCAGTCACAAATNTCTGAGGTCCCCTCTGAGCTTTCCTCTTCTCCAAGCCTGAACAACCCCAATTCCTTCAGCCTGTCCTCATAAGGTAGCTCCAGCCCTTTGATCATCTTCGTGGCCTCTCCTGGACCTGCTCCAACAGCTCAATGTCCTTCTTTCGTTGAGGGCTCAAGAACTGGACACAAAACTCCAGATGGGGCCTCACCAGAGCCAAGCAGAGGGGCAAAATCACCTCTCTCGACTTGCTGGTCACACTTCTCTTGATGTAAACCAGGATTTGGTTTCCCTTCCTGGCTGCAAGCACACACTGGCAGCTCATGTTGATTTTTTTATCCACTGACATCCCCAAATCCTTCTCTTCAGGGCTGCACTAAAGCCATTCTCCACCCAGCCTGTATCTGTGCTTGGGATTACCCCAATCCAGGTACAGGACATGTTTTCCTACATAATAAACAGTTGGTCCCCATGCAATGGTTGGATCCAGCCAGACAGGCAACTTCACACAAGGAATAGAAACATAATCCAGGCAATGGAAAGCAGGACTTTTGGCAGACCCACAAACAGTGCATGACTAAACCCCTGAGGAACAACCTAGCTCCACATGGAGAACTGTTACCCTCACTGAGTGCCTTCCTCCACAGAGCAGCTTTTTTAAACCTGCGTAACTTACAGTTGGGTTGGAAGCTATTACTACACAAGGCTCAAAATACAGCTGCTGTGGAGCTCAGGAATTGCTGTCTGGTTTTTATTCATCATCAGAAAACCATGGAAAGGACTGAGCTTTGGAAATCCATTGGTCTAAACACAAAAATAAAGGTTTTCCAGTAAGACAGTGCTCTAAAGGTGAATCTGTGCCCGTTTGCCAGTTCTTTAGGAAAACTACAGTGGCAATTCCTGGTCACAAACAGTATTTTAAAGACTTAAGCTGAAGATAACATCTAGATAGCAACATTTTCAGCATTCCTGGCTATCAGTATATAGGCAAAGGCAATGCAAGCCCTGTGTGATGTTCTGAAAGCCATTTCCCAGACATCTGATAACTGATTGCTCCAAGCCATTTCAAATACTTGGCAAAAATTGTCAAATTTGAGATCAAAGGCTAAAAAGCCAGTGCCGTCAGAGACTCAATGCAAGGTCTCCTTTAAAATGTGGGGCATTCTCACTCATTTCTGAGACACACTTGTGAATGGGTTTGCCAGGCTGGATCCAGTGAAGCTGAGCTGTTAGAGATGGAATAGAATTTTGCACAGAGTTTCATACATCCAACAAATCCAAACAAGACAGCCAGTAAATTTGTCTGGATTTCTTAATTGCATCCCATGTAGGAAGGCCCAAAATTTTAATATTCCCAAAAAGTTTTACTGGGTATAGGGAGAGAGAGGAAGAAAGCTAGAGAGGAGGGAGAGAGAAGAAGAAAGCAAGAGATGAGGGAGAGAGAAGAAAGAAAGAGAGGAGGGAGAGAAAGAGAGATGATGTATGTTCGATGAGGTTCAAAGCAAAGGAAAAAATAAAGATTCATGTGATAGTAAAGATTATTCTCTGTTTGATTATTTGCTTTAAGGCAGAAATATGATAGTTTGAATTTTAATAAGATATGGTAAAGAGTCTTTGATTCAGGGCATCCAAAGTGATTATTCTTCCTTCAAAAAAAGGACAGACAACGCACTACCCCACAATACTTGGTCTGTCTCTTCTTACAGTAAACATTGCTAATGCTCCTGGAGAGGGGCTGACCTTGCCAGCCAATTACATTATGCTAATTTGTCTGTTACTGTAACTCCTACAGAGGCATTCACAGCTCAAAGCAGGACAGAGATTTATATTGTCTCTTCTAAGCTGCAGACTAGGGAGGTTAATCTCTATCTCTCCCTCCGTTACACGGCAGTATCTACACACAGCACATTCAAAGCCACACTTACTGCCAGCTTTATTCAACTTAAAAAGACAAGCTGTGGTCCTACCTTGCCCTTTTTATAGCTGCCACTTTGAGAAAGCATACACTTGGTAACAGCTGTTTTCCAATGAAAACATATGGTTTCTCATATGCTTTTGAAAACACCACAGGAATGCATTTGCTTGCTAGAAGCTAGTGCTGTGCCACTAGATCAAGCACCAAAAATCATTGAAAGGAACTGGAATATGTTTTCTGTGTTATAATCATGTCTTACAAATATACCTATTGTGTTAAAGCAACAAAAAAAATCATCCAGATTCAGTATTAAACTAAAATTCATAATTTAGGGGTTATGTGCACTACAGTATTACTTAAAGATGGGATCAAAACACTGCTACAGACGTGTAACCAATGTGATGTTTCATGGAAGCAGTTTGCAGTCCATACTGTATCGTTAAAAAGAAAAAAAGAGTCTCATGAGTTGTGGCTTTTTTTAACAACTGGAAAAATAAGAAGCTTCCCTAACATCTTCCAGTTCAGATCTGATAAACAGAGTATCAAAAACAATCGGGTCACCGTGGTTTATAATAAACTACTGTCTGTCAAATAAACCACAGAAATTACTTTTACATGTTTCTTTCCCTCCATCCGTAATATTTAGGGCAAGGTAAGAGTATGGGCAAGCCCAGCCATATGTCAGAGAAGATAAAAAGAAGCAAACTTGCTGGCTTCTCTAACTCAGATGTACTTGATCTAAGGCCAGGCGAAAGTGACAGCTAAATACTTCAGTAAATAAAAGTTCCAGCTGAGGCTTTGAAACCTACACACAAAACGTAGAAAAGTTTTCCAAGTGTTAAGAGAACAGTTAGGGAAGTTACAGGTCATTGTGAGAACAAGAAAAACCACAAATGTGGCTTACAAGAAGGTCTTACAGAAATTTCCCATTTGCTCTAAAAATTATTTTGCTGGGATATTTATTGAAAAGCAAAAGAGAGAGAGGTATTCTCAATCCAGTTTATGATAGGATCTAAGATCAACATCAACAAGAAAACCACCCAAACTTTACTGCAAGAGCTTCTGAACTTACCAGCATTTCTAGGAGGCATTACACCTATAAATAGGACTTCTCATGTAACTTCAAAAATTTTGCACCTGTGTCTTTATGGCAGTTAAACACCAAAAAAAGCCCCAACCCTGTCACACTGGAGCATTAGTGTTTTATTACCTATTAACAGTGAGAGGGCACACACAGAAGTCCACATGAATCTGTATCACTGACTTTACAATTTCCAGCAGATCATATTGCACTGCAGCCTGCTGTTAATGCCCTCACTCACAACCTCACTCTTAAGAAGCTGCTTAAGCACGTGGTGCACAGAGGTCAGGAAAGCTGATGAAGAGCAAGAACTGGTGAAACCCCCATGATGGCTCAAAGTGTGGCCCTCAGGCATCTGGCCTGCCCTTTTCCTCAGTTTGATTCCACTCACACCATCTCTGAAGGGTAACACTTGCCTAGTGGCCACATGCATCTTACTGAGGATCCAGCATTTTGCTGGATTTGCAGCATTTGGGTTATGTGCCACAAACCTGTGGTTTTTCACCTTCTCCTTAAAATCAACCAGCAGCCAAAGACTTTGTAAGATGCCTGGGCAGAGGAGACATAAAACACATTGACTCTTTGTATAACTGTTTGTGTCACTGAAGAACTAATGCACCAAAAGCAAATCTACAAAGTCCCCAGAGAAGATGAACTTAGAAACTGTCTACCACTGAAAGTGATACAAGCCAAGGGACAGAATGGAAAGATTCCCTCACCTGAAAAAAAAGATGCTTTGCAGTTAGGAAAGGGATGTATAACTTTGTCAGCCTGATTAGATGCTTCAAGGAAATTAAGAAATCAACTTCCAACACCAACTTCTTAACAGGACCCAGTGGTCTTAAGCCCAGAAGGTAACTGAGGGCACCTTTTGCCTAAGGTCTTTCTTTCAAGCTCAAATGAACAGCAAGGTCAAAATGCAAAAATCCCATGTCATGAAGCCAAACATGAGACATTCATTAGGTCTGCAGTCTACAAGACAGAAGGATTCATCATGAAATCAGATTCTCTTCCTCTTCTGTACACAAATAGCTCAGAACAAATGAAGGAAAAGAGAATAAAATAAAGTAGAGCCATTCAGAGGTTTTCTATTGCACCAAAACCAACTGTAATGTGTTCCCATTTGATTCAATTTGTAATCCATAACTCCAGTTCTTCACTAGAAAAGGAATTTTTTAAATGGTGATTTCCAAATGCACATTCAGTCTGTCCAAATGCACTGAATAGTTTTGAAAGACAACAGGTATTTTCATAATGTACAACAGTATGAGAAGACCTAAATGTACATACACCAAAACTGCTTAAAATACCATTCACTACACAGTATGCAATAATGTATTAAAATATTTTTAAATATTTTTAGAATTTTATTGTTGACCTCCATTTCTCTCCAGAATCAGAACAACTGTGTCTCTTCCATGAAGCCAGTTAATTTGCTGGTAATGATTAACACGTGATGTAGTTCTGAAGTCTCCTAAATTTAATTTTCTACTCATTTTCCAGCTGATGAACAAAAGGAAACTGCTCTTCCTGCCTAATTAACTTAGCTTGCACTCCTACCATGAACAGTCTATACAAAGCTGTTTCTGCACTATCTATATGACAAGGTCTCATCTGACCTTGGAAAGAACATGGGCAAAAAAATCACACTCCAACAACTTCATCAAAACTGGCCTCATAATAGAGGTGGACTAAATGATCTCATTTAAGATAAAGATATCCTCTGTATTAATCAACAGTTTCAAAAGATGCAGCTCACTATAAAAATAATTTTTAGCTGAAACTTTCCAGTCAGTCCAGAAGAAATCTGGTCCCTTTGTGAAATTTCAAAAATTTCCAGTGCAAGTATAACTTCTGTTTATCCCTTTATTAACTGGCAGCAGCTTATCTGCTTGACAGAACAGAGAAGGAGGACTTAAAATTACCAAAGCATCACACTGCTTCACATCCTATAAGAGGTGAGGGTGTCTTGCTGGCACAGCTCAAGAAAGACAAAGTGACAAGGATCTGACCCAGACAATATCTGTACAGGAAGCAGGTTAGATTCCTTAGGTGTGCAGCTCTTTTACACTGTATTAATAATAGTCCTTGAATTCATCAACCCTGGAACAGCAGAGATGTTTTTTATTTTCTTGGGAAAACATGCTATGGCATTAGGTTAGTAATTTAATCTTGTTGGCAATGTAATAGTTACGTTACAATCCTTCATGTTAGGAAAGTAATTGCCATAATCATAACCAACATTCAATTATTTCTTCTGCTGCAGTGGTTTCCCACTCCCAACCTGCCACGCTATGGTTGAAGAGACAAGGAGGGGCAGAAAGCAGAGCTCACAACACAGTACAACAGCCCATCCCTCTCTCCCTTGCCTAATAGCAAGTGACTCCCCATCCCAGTTAATAAAGAGCTCCTTGTCCCTCCATTATGCAGTGTAATCTTTAAAAGATTACATTCTCATTTGGGCAAGAGCCAAGAGCCAGTGGGAAATTCTCTAGTAAATTGGACAGGGAGACAACAATATGAAGGGCAGCTGGATGGGAGCACATTTTTTTTTCCAGGGCATTCCTATTCCTGGGGCCCTCTGGCATTGTTAGAAGTCCTGCAGGCTCGACTCTTTTCACTGCTCTGTTGTCAGGATAATGCCATTCAAGAAGAAGGGGACACAGATTAGCTGGTTTGAAGATGGAATGTGAGGAAGCAAAGATTGAAAAGTACTAAGAATAGAAGGGCAAAGCCCAATTATATTTTTAAGACTTAGCACCTTACAAGAAAACAAGAGAAGAGCACTTTGTTTTAAAACACTGCACTAAGTGTATCAACTACAATGGTCAAAAGAGGGTTTTTTTCCTTCCCCAACTATCATTAAGAAGGCTATTTGAGCACTCCATCACCAGTAGCACACTAAAGTAGTATTTTGAGAGGCACATTTTCCCCCACTGCTGATTTCCCTCTCCTTGCCTGCACCTTCCAACAGATGCATTTCATTTGTGGGCCCTACTTTTCATTCCATCCTACCTGTGATCCAGGATGGAGAAAACCAAAACAACACAGGGCAGGCAGCCGTATCCCATTTATTCCTGCACACAGAAGGGTGCAAGTCAATGAGAAAGGCAACTAGATTTTTTATTTCTTTGGGGGTTTTTTGAGGAGGTATTGAATGTTTAGTTTGAGGGGGCATTTTTGGATGTTTTTGATTGTTTGTTTTTCCTACATTTTTACAGTCCTTTAAAAGCACTTCCTCAAGAAGTCACACAAATTTATGTATCCAGAAGAATGGATAGGTGCCTCATGTATGCTGTCCTTGACCAGCTAAACACCTACTGCATCTTAGAACCCTTTTTTGTAAGAAAAGTACAGAAATCTCAGGAGAATTAAAGCTATAACAAAACCAGTTTTTGAAAAGTACAGAAATCTGAGGAGAATGAAACAAAGATCTAACAAAATCACTTTTTTTTTCTCTCTAAAGTAACAGGGTTTTTCTTATTCATTGAGAAAAATAAGGTTTTAATCATAACATGAAATTCCACTCATTACTCCTTTTCATGTCATATAATTAAGATATTTAATAGGAGGAAGTAAAAAATAGTTACCACAGCAGGCTATCAGAAAGATTGGTTTGAGCCTTAAATTGCTGTTCAACCAACTCCAACATTCTTCAAGTAAAAATAGTTAGCTGTAGTCCATGGGAGGGAGCAGTTAAAATACATTAAAATTGAGGATTGTTTGCAATTTAAAGATCTTAGTGTTGGGAAGTCCTGATTCAGCAAACTATCTCAATTCAGCAAACTTCTACACACATGCTTGAAGTTAACCACATGTTTAAGAGCTATTGAAGTACATGGACTTTGGCTCCATTTCAGAAAAAAATCAGTTATATGCACATTTCATTGGCTGAGATGGATGAAGCAAAGAAAAGAAATTGGGATAAGAGAACTGTACCTGATAAAAAGATTCCAGCCAAACAATAATCCACAAAATAAGAACTTATGTGCAGAGGTGTAATACACTTAAAAGTTTTCCTGTTTTTCTTGAAACATATATGTTGGCATTTATACTTGCATGGGTTTACTATACTGGAAAAAAAAAACCCAGCACATATAACCACGGTCACTATTTATCATTGCATAGATACATACATCCCATGCAACATACACATGAATCTCAGAGATAAGATGGGAGTGTGATGGGAGAAAGAATATAAAGACCACTGAAAGTATAAGCAACAGCATCCAGGCTGACCCTCCCTTCCTCTTTTTCAGGTAAATCTAATCTAATACCCAACAACAACTGAGCAGCTCCTTGTCCCTTGACAGCTTAATTTCTTTTTTTTTCCCTGGAGTGGGCAGGGCACAGAGAGAAAAGGAAAGAAATTATATTTTTCCCCAATCTGCTACCTCTGCTTGCCCTTTCTGCTAACAAGTACTTCACAGGAACGTTTTAACAATCCAATTTTCAGAAAAGAAAGAACTTCTGTTTTAATGTCTTTCTTTCCCTTCTCCCAGTACCTCTCAGTTTTCTCCATATCAGATTAAAACTGCTTTTCCTCTTCTTCCGCATGAATTTTCCTTTCCATTTCCCCCCACAAAGACTGACCTGGGGTAGGAACAAGTCTTATATAAGCAAAAGGTATTTTCCTTCCTTTCTTCCCTTCATCAACCCATACTTTCCCATCAACTCCCTTCTCTGCCCACTATCCCTTACATTAGAGAGGACTTTTCCAGCACAAAGAAGGAGGGATGGTAACATAGATTACTTTCTCCTTTGGTAGGGAAAGAAAGAGAAGTACTGAGGCAAAAATAAAATGTTAGATAGAAGCACACACATTCTGAAGATAGAGTAGCTTTTCTTCCAGGTGCCACTACTGCACCATTTCTTACTGAGTGGTGAAGCCAAAAGCCAGCTCCACTTTAGACTTTCCTGTGTCTTGTTAAGTCCACAAATGAGGAGAAAATACCACTCCTTACCTCAGAGGGAAGAAGAACAAATCTCTCTTGGTGTAGAAGGGAAGCCACACTGCCCACACACACTTGAATTTGTTGAGAAGGAGGTGAAGCTACTACTCAACTAATAATTTTTAGCTTAATGAAAGGTGCTCTGTCATGGAAATCAAGCACCTCCATCATCACACACATTGCACTTAGAGACTTCACATCTTAGAGTTTAACACTGAGCCTTAATGGTTTGTTTTACTGTAGCTCCTATTGCAGATGCCTTTTATTCAGAAAGGGGAATTCTAACCTTTAATAAGAAATATTGAGGCAAGCTACAACTAATGAAAAGGAAGAGAACACAAGGACTTGCAAGCCAAGACAACATATTTCCCTGAATATTACCACGTACATTTTTTCTGAGACTCACCAAAAAATCAGTGAGACCTGGAGAAAACAAATTTCCAAATAAAAACTCCCATAAAATCAAAAGAGGTAGTAGACATTTTCTGGAATCCCACTGAAATAAAGAAAAAAAAAATCTTCTCCAGGCTCACAACAATTTTCCTATTCCCATTAAACACGTTTTTCCATCAAGAAAACTTCTCTTAATAATAGTGTGCCACAAAGAATCATTAGGCAGGAAAAACGGGTCAGGGCAAGGATAACAAAGATGAAAAGAAAACTGCTGAGAGTTCACCTCTGCTGTTTATTTTGAAGCACACTTAAGATTCAAGTTGGACTATTCTAATTGTATTCAAAGATTAGTTCTCTGAAGAACATAAACAAAACTAGCAAGGGCTGCCAGCCAGAATAAAGCTTTCCTCATAATCAGAGCACGGTCAGCTTTTGTTTGCTCTTTTATATGATAATCTCAACTCCTCTGGTTTCATTTTTTTTCATTTTCAAAAAAGGAAAAGATAAAATTTCTTAAGACTAATGACCTATTGCTGCAAGGGCAGCTTTGTTAGCTTTTTTCCTAGCATCTTCTGGATGTGCTTTCTTCAAGTTTTTTAAAGGTTTTACATCTAATGTAGGTTGGTGTGCTGTGGTGAGCAGCTTGTATCCACTGAAAGGCGAGGCAATAATCCATCTAGGTTTAGGGCATTTTCATAGAACTGATGCAGAGCTGTGTCAATTTTAATGTCATGCTATGGAAAGTGCACGCAGCGCTCTCCACTTTAGAGGATTAAAAGTGACCTCCTCTTACTAAAATCAATAAGGGCAGCTTGCTGTGACTAATAGGTTGTAGAAATTCAAAAGAGAGGGTTTGTAACAACACTGAGTTCATTCTCCCCGTGTCTCTCCCCACCCAGCCCCAGACTGGCTGGCAGAGCTGCACTTTGACATGTACATTCACACAGCAAACTGATGTCTGCTCCCTTCCCAGGGAGCAAAGTGAGACACACACAGTTTGCTCACATTTCAGGGCAGAAAGCAAGCTGATACTTAATTTGATAAGAGTGAACTCAGCCACTTCTGTAGAGGAGCACACGAGAGAAACAAGAAAAAGGAAACAGTTAAAACTTACTTTCATTTTCGCTCCCCAGTGTGGTTTTTAAAAAGCCCAATTTTTATATAACACCAGGACACCAACAAGTACCACAGATACTTCACATCGCTCCACAATCAGAGTCTGGGGGTTTTTTCCTAGTCTCTGAGCAAAGGGTTTTCCTCCTTCAGATCTTTGCCTAGTTACAATAGGCTAAAAATTCCATTAAAGTCAATGGAACTGCCCCAGAGATGTATGAGGCTATACATTCAACTGCAGCATTCATTAACTGACATGGCACGTGCTTGGTTGTTCTGGCTCGTTTCTCTTCTCTACTGTTCTTTATGTTACCCCAAAGAACTTCAGATTAAACTATGGGGATTTTTAGGAATACAGTACTGGAAACAAGTTGTGCCAGAGAGTGCACGTAACTGGTGTAAACCAAGTTTTCAGTTTTTCATTTTCACAGTATGTAAGACTTAAGAATACCAGCAACTGAGATCAGATCTGCCTTCTGGTGAAAAGACCCTCACTCTCCTGGATGTGTCTAATTTCCAGTTTATTTTGCTTGAGGTAGAAGGTAAAAATCCTTAGCCTGTTTCATAGCTTGTGGACATTTTCTCCATGTAACAATCACCATCATTGTCTTTACGCCAAAAAAACAAGCCTTGCCTTGGGGGAGCAAGGGAGAAAAGGGGCTGAAATGGTGGGAGGAACCCAACTGTAAAAAGGTTTAGGAGTCCCCATGGAGGCTTATAAATAGATGACTGCCATGTGCAAAACGTGAAAGAAACCCAGTCAGTGTAAGAGCTGTTGCTGTTTTGAAGTCTTCTAACTACATCCATTTAGGCAGTAAATAGAATTATAAACAAACATTAAATGAAGAAATTATTAGCATTTGAATTTTGGCAAGATAATAAAATGTGTGGGGGTATAATCAACAAGTAAAAGCAAAGTTCTGCAAGCAAACCCACCAATTAATGATAAATAGAACTTGGCACAGGGAAACTTCACCAATGTGGATCTCATTAGATGGCCAGGGAACCTGTTCCTGCAGCAGCCCTCTCTGAGCAAGGGAAAGGTGAGGTAACCAAAATGTCAGCATACCTACCCCCTTGCAGCTCTCAGGCTCTGGGATTGTAACCACCTGGGCCAAAATGACAACCTTATGCTGCCATGAAGGCCATACCCTGGGTTCTCCAGTCTTTACCAACAAGTTTCCCCACCTCAGCTTTTGGACCTTTGCTCTTCAACTCCAATTCAAAAAAGGTGACGCAACTTTAGCCACCCTGGAGACCAAAAATCCCTCTCTCCTCTACCCATCCTGCTTTCCTAACAATACCTCTTAAAAAGGAAAATGCCCTCAAGCAAGCAATATCACTTAAACAGATAAATAGTTTGCACACCAGGCAGGGGGAAGGGAGAGGGGGAAGAGACTTGCCTTATTAGACTAGAAACAGACACACCACATTAATGCAAAGAATCAGCATATGGTTCTAATAGGCTTTCTTAAAATGATTTATCAGCTGTGATTAAGCCCTCGACCAGCATGTCTATCTTCATAAATAAAGTAAAAGTGCACCTTGCTCCAAAATATATCAGCAGTATCTTATTACCTACCCAACCACGTAGGCTGCAGCCCACTCTGGGGAGCAAAGAGCTTGTGTTTAATAGCAAAGCCCATGCTCTGAAGAGATTGCCAAGATTTAGAGGTTTTACCTAAGAGATAGGCTTATAAAAATGCCACTATGGGGAAGCTTTATCCCTTCATTGTGTGCCATCCAGACCCCACTGCTGGAATCTGAACGTGCAACAAGAAAGCTGTTCCATTAAAAACCTTCATAGGAAGATGAAGGCAAAATGCACAGCCATGCCATGCTGTTGGCAAAGAAATGGCAGAATGAAATCAGACAGGTCTCACTTTTTTCAGGGGGAGCCAAAATATACAAAACACAGCAAAAAAACAAACATTGCAAGAAGGTGGTTTGACTTCTTTGTGACAGAGACAATAACAAGTAGAAGAGGACTGTCCTGACTGAGCCCTGCAGGATGATTCAAAAGCTGCAATTCAGAAGAACATGAAGGGGAGGTTTAGCTCAAGCAAAAATGTATGTCCTCAAGGATTGCCATTCTGCATGATATAGGCACTTACTGTTGGAAAACATGTTCAGGTCTTCCCTCAGAGGGTTTAAATCTATAATTTCATGCAAACACAGTCCACTGCTACAGAAGAAAAGAGAGATCTGCCCACCAGCAGAAGACAAGATGTCACAAAGTCAACAATAAACCTCAGTGAAAGCCTGTTTATCTTCATGTATCTTTGCAAGGTCACCTGATGAACTCTGTTGTCTCGACAGCTTTTCTGCACCGTTACACAGAAAGTGTTCCTTTTGTGAAAGAGCTCAGTGCGGGAGCTAAGTGCCCAGAGCAACTGCCTGGACACAGATACACACCCAAAACAGGATTCACAATGCTAAGGGACTACAGTGACAACTGCAGAGTTACCAGAATAGAATATAACAATCCATGTCTACCAGGAAAGCTTTGCAAGTTTAAAAAAGCAGTTAAAATAGAGCAAGCCAACCCATCTGGAGAGAGGAGGAG
This sequence comes from Turnix velox, assembly GCA_013400935.1. Classification (NCBI taxonomy): domain Eukaryota; kingdom Metazoa; phylum Chordata; class Aves; order Charadriiformes; family Turnicidae; genus Turnix; species Turnix velox. The sequence goes on along the minus strand of VZTY01018238.1, from coordinate 84,942 downwards.
AGCATTCTTCCTGACTCTAGCAACACTGAACAGCAGCTGATAAATCTTTAACACACGTGGTTTGTGGGATGCCCTATGCTGAAACCAAGGAGATATGGAATCAATCCAAGGCTCTGCCACAGACTTCCTGCTCAATTTTTAGCACGTCACTTGAGCCCAGATCCTTTCTGGTAGCTCACTGATTCACTCCTGCCTTATTTCAGTGAGGGCACGGCACCAAAATGCCTTTGAAGTTGTCTATCAATCTTCTTGGGCCACACTGCTGAAGATATTTAGGAGCCAGAAGAAACAGAAAGCTCTTGCTTGGCAGAAGGGTAGAAAGGATCCAGTTCTCCTGCAATTCTCATTCCCTGTCTCTGATCCCCTCAAGGGCCTGGTGTCACTATGAGGGAGGTTTGGAAAACCACATCTTTCTGGAGTCTGTTTTTCCTTAGAAAATAAGAGACAAGGAATACTGCAAAAGCTAAAAATTAAGAAAAATGAGGTTTTATAAAACAACAGTGAACACATGGAGAAGATAATAATCTCATGCAATTAATTAATCTGAAAATTTGGATTCACACATTGGAAAAAAATTCTGCTACAGACTTTTGATGTACCTCAATGCATCATCCAGAAGAAACACTATGCTGTGAAGATGCACACATGCAGGTGTTACAGTACAGGAACTGAAGTCTTGGAGACCTGGTGAGATTTTTGACTTTGAACTTTAGAGTTGTGAGGTATCACCTTGACAACAGCTTATCTGGTTGATAAAGTAACAGCTTGAAGTTATTACAATACCTACAACAATGGTATCCTGGCCTTTAAGCACTACACTTAACGTAAATCATTCCTAGTCTTATTTTCTGTCTGCTAAAACATACCTACTACATTATAAGATACTCAGTCTCAGTGGGAGAATAAGTCATCAAAGGGACTTTTGACTTGAAAAAGATATGGGCATTCACACACCATGTTTAGACAAATGCAAAGAGAATGTCTGTGTGTGTAATTGCATCATTTTTAAAACAAAAATCAAGATAGTAAGCATTTACATATGTCTTTTCTTTCTTCTGCTCTACAGACTGTTTGTCAAAGAGTCAAAAGTGCTCCAGGATCAGGCTTAAGAGTTTGTTGGTTTCTATTAGTTCATGAGTGAAATTCAGTTGTTTCAGAGCACTTGCCTCTGAAACATCCCTCAGCACACTCTTCTTTTCAACGACCCCACTGGGATTTCAGAGGATTCACAGGGAAAGATCACCCCTACCATGATTGCTGTAGAAGTAGGACACACACTCACACATCCTGCTATTGTAGAATCATGAAATAGATCAGTTTGGAAGGGACCTTTAAGATCATGTAGTTCCAATTCCCCTGCCAGAGTGAGCTACTCCCACTTTACACATGAGCAACTATGGGAGGTGACCCTACCTATGGCAGGGGGGTTGGAACTAGATGATACTTAAGGTCCCTTCCAACCCAAACTATCAGAAAGTTAAGTAATTGGCTCCTGCATAACAATCTAGGGTATTAATGCAAGTGCTTTTGCTTCAATACTACCCTTACAAAAAAAAAGATACACACAGTGTTCCTAAAACTGTCTTAAAACCGTGGAGCTTCGCAGCTGATCTGGAAGATCACCAGCCCATATAAGAAATTCTCATGGATTATCCATGGGCCCCCCCTTAGAAGAGGGAAAAAAAAAAAAAGAAGAAAGAATTCAGTTCAGTTAATTGGACTTTATTCTTTGAGTTTTCAAATAATAACTCCCAAGGATGAAAAAAAAAAAAAAATCTAAAGAGGCTTTCTCTTACAAGAACTCTGTGTCAAGCTGTGTGCTAAGCCACAGTAATATAGTAAAGTAAACAAAACTATTTCTTTCAGAGTCCAGAGAAATTACCACAACCAGAAATATTTTTGGCAGACTTTTCTGAGCCATGAGTAAGATTTCTATGTGGCCAGTATTAGTCTCCATGTGTAGGTAGGTCCATTAGGACAATGCTCTATTGCACTCAGAGGGAGGCTGTTGGAAGCATTGTGTTTGCAATAGCTGCACCCAAGGAGTCCCTTTCTGTCACAGCCTTTGTCTTCTCCATTTGTATAAAGTCACACTAGGGCCTGCTTCAGATTCCTATTTGACAGTTAGTTGGTAACATAAGAATGAACATACAGCAGACTAATTGGAAACACAGAGCACAGGTTAGCTACCTGGTGGGACTTTTACCCCCTTCCTGGCTTTGGATTTTTCTTTCCCCCCCCCCTCCCATTTTCTTTAATGATTTCCCTCCTCCCAGCACTCACTTGCTCCATGGCAAATACCAATAGCAGCTGCAGAGGAAAGTAGAAGAAGGCTAGGACTTCCAGAGAGCATTAAACAATTGATGTTACCAGGTAACCCGATGCCCTTTTCTAGGTTTTAACCAGATTTTAATCAGACATTGCAATCTGTGTCTAACTAACTGCACACATCATCAGTAGCTTTGGCCTTATCTCCTACTCCAGCATGATCACCACCAAGCAGAAAGAAATGCTGAGGAACTCTCAAAATCACAAAAGAGGAGGAATGTAGAGAAACATTCTCCTTGATTTTGGCTGTCATCTCCTTACAGCACACAAAAATTCCCCAAAGAATTAAAAGCTACATCTAAAACTAGACACGTTTATCTCATCAGGTGTCTCTTTTGTAGCTTTAATACTGCACACAAGCTGTGAGGGTCAGTATGGGAGATTTTCCTAATCCCTGACCAACACTTGGACTCTTTCACATTTGGACACACTTTTTTCCATATGCCACAGCATGTCTCCTCTTCTTCTCTGTCTGTCCCAGTCTCTTTCCTTATAAGCCACAAATGACTCCTAGACTCCCTAAGTCAAAACCTGCTCCTAGAACTTCTTTTACCTCTTCTTTCTACAAGCCTGGTCCCATCCTGAGCCTCAGCAATCAGCTTTCCCTCTTTTTTTTGCAGAAAAATCTCTTGAACCCTGCTTTTGCAACCTCAGAATCCCTAAAAGCTGCTGCTTCTATATTTTAAAAGTCACCTCCAGATTTCTTAAGTCCCAGCAACACACATATGCCATACATGCACAAATTTTGGGGAGGAGAGCAAAGCAAATGACACAATACAACAGCTGCAAACATACCTACAGAGGACGTCCTTGCAATTAGAGGCAGAGACATTTTGAAAGGCAAAATAATGCTGATTCAAGCTAAGGACAAGTGCCTTCTGGCTTTAGCATCAGAGCTGCTTCATGGCCACCTTTTCCCACTTCAGGTCTGTGGCCCCAGTTAATGTTCAAATGAGTCAAATACAGATTTGTGAGAACTAAGACAGTGTTCAATAACTGGGAAACTCCTGTGGCAAGGGACACATTACACAAGAATTTCTAAGAGCTGCAGAAATGGGGAGAGGGGAAAACAGAGGCACAAAAGGGAACATTGTGAAGGAGTGGCATCAGGCAGGTTGTTGGAGGGCTGCAGGGAGCAACTTGCTCCTACAGGAAGCCCCACATTACTCACGTGTTTAAGTTCTCAAGAGCAACCAGAACCCGAGGTCTTATTTGAAAAGTTAAAATTTCATGCTTTACCTCTTGCTGGCCTCTGTAGGGCATTAAGCTCTCTTAAAATTCCTCGAAAACTTTACCAGCTCTTTAGGATCCATCAAAACACTCTAACAAGCTTTGGGCACACAGGAGTACACTTAACTTCATACAAAGTAGCCTGTATAATTCAACAAAAACTTACAAATCCTGAGAAAAAATATTAATTGGAAAGGGAATATGTTTTCTAGCAGGTTTCACAGGCTCCTCCCTTCAACATGAATACTTTATGAGGAATACAGAAACAGGATAAAGTTGGTAATGATGACAAATAAAGTCAGGGCCCCATCGTGTTGCAGAGGAAAGAGCAAAATGAAACTTTTTTTTCTTAAAGCAAATTCCCCTTCATAATCCACATTTCCCTGTAGTCTATCTGAGCAAGCTTGCAGTCCTCACTTCAAAGATGATATAATTTTCCCAAGCCTCTCCCTCAAGAGGTGTGTGGTTTATGTTACAGTTTACTTAAAAGCACAGAGTTGGAATCAAATCCTGGCAAAGGCTGTTACACACTTTCACAAATTTAATGCTGGGGGTTTTTTTTTGTTGGTTCTGGGTTTTTATTTTCTGTTAACTGTTTCAATAGTTGAAAAAGCATGTCACAACTTACACTGCCACCTAGTTTCTAACCAAAAGGTTACCACCAGGTATTAGAGCTCAATCTGCTTTCACACAGCGTTTGGAGGAGACAAAGAGGGACAAAAGGGTTCAGTGTGTTTAAACTCACCCTTTTGTTGTTCTCTTCTTCTTGTGCCTTCCTAAACTCGTGCTCTAGGGAGCAGTCGATGTCGTTGAAGAGGCCCACTTCCTCACAGTTCTTCAGAAAGCGAGTTGGGGTAGGAGTCTGATCTGAGAATATGGCAAGAAATTATCATTAGTATTTAATATCAGAAGGAAACAAAGAACTAAATAGTTAGGAAAAGACAGGTCCTGGTTAACCCCTCCTTCTCCCAACGCACCATTGTTAGAAACAAACCACACAGCACTGAATTTGGGCACTCTGAACTGCAAACAGGCAGCACTTGGCAAAGCAGTGTCCAAAAATGGGCAGTGGTCATCATTCAGCCAGAAAGAAAAGAAGCCTGGGCTGTACTAGGAAAGGGCAAGGTCAGTAGATCAAGAGAGGTTCTCCCCCCCTCTACTCTGCCCTGGTGAGACCGCATCTGGAATACTGTGTCCAGTTCTGGGATCTTCAGTTCAAAGACAGGGAGCTGCTGGAGAGAGTGCAGCACAGAGCCATGGAGATGATCAGGGGATTGAAGCACCCTCCTTATGCAAAAATGCTGAGGGAGCTGGATCTCTTTAGCTTGGAGGAAACTGAGGGGTGACCTCACTCATGTTTATAAATATGGAAAGGGTGAATGTCAGGAGGCTCTTCTCAGTGACCTCCAATGATAGGAAGGGGCAATGGGTGCAAAGAAGCATCCTCATGTGTTTCATGCACAAAAGAGCCAACCTTTTGGAGTCAAAAGACTAACCACGTGCCTTCATCTCCAAGGATTTGATTTTTTGCCCTCTCAGGGATTCTCTTAAATGCAATAAGCATTAAGTCCCCCTGACTCAAGAAGGTACAAAGGTTTTCACCCACTTTTTCAAAAACCTCACAAGACAAACAAGGTAAATTATCCTGTGGACTCTAGCTTCAGTGATGACCTTGGCTAGAGTTTCTTCAGCAAGTGAAAAATCAAGCCAAATTTTGGGAATCAAGGACTCCTCAAAGATCAGTGCTGAAGCACCTCCAACCATCTGAGGCAAGTTCTTAATGATTATTCCTCAGCTTCCTCATCTCTTCCTCAAAAATACAATACAAATTTCTGATCAGAAAAGCAGGGGTTAATCCATATGCTTCTTTCAGCTCTACATATATTAAAAGCAAAAAAAAATTAGATCCTCTCTTGCATGTTAGTTTCCTCTTCCCAAGCTCCCATTCCTGCTTAAGTGCCTAATTTTATGGAAGGATTAGGCTCACCCTTCAAAAATAATCTTCTGCATAGTCATTGACAACTACCCTATTGTTTGAAATTCATTCTTTAAAAAACCCAAGCTGTGTCACATTAATCCCAGTTGCCCATTTTGGGCCAATTCTGACCTCAGAAATAAAGCTTCCCACTTCAGTGAGGACTGGAAGAAAAATTTGGTTTCTTGCATCTAGCTAAGCTGGATCAAGTGCTAATATTTCCCCCTTACAGGGAACAGTCACCAGAAACAACTTGACAAGATCAGAACACACAGCAATCCATAAACAAAAGGAACTCATAAAAAAGGAAATACAGTTTCCACTTGGAAACTAAGAGGGAGGATCAGACTCCTCCATCATAAAGCCAGCTGATGCCAGTTTCCACTTCTCTTATGTGTGGTCTTACAGGTTTGACTTGTAATTATATACAAACACTCTTTTGCATTTGTGCTCCTGATGGAACATATTGATGAAACATAAAAAAAGCAAGTCCTTAGTGTTAAAAGTTGGGTTTATTTCTTTTGGCTTGAGCATCATACTTGTGAGCTTCTTTTGGCTTGAGCATCATACTTGCGAGCTTAAAGGAAACAAAACTCAAGTGTTTGGGAATATACTTATATTTATCTATTAGTTTTCACAACTAACTACTGTATTATCAGAGGCAAAAACATTAGACTTTGCAAGAACTCAGCACGAGGAGTGAAAGAAGTGCTGACATTGATGGGAGCTAGGACATTCAGCACTTTATAGGTCCATAACCTAAAAAAACAGTCCAAAACTGACCTTTTGGGCAACCTCACTCAACTCAGGAGGGTTATCTTTGGCCCTTGGGCTGGAATATTTACTGGAAATTAAGTACACTGAATAGCAGGAGAAATACATTTTAATTCCATGAAGGCTTAAATATGGCTTTAGCAAACAACACGAAGATATTAATTACCAAGCTTTCCTGAACACAGACAGTATGTTAGTACTTGACTTTGAAAAAAATACAGGAAATGTTTTATTTTCAGGAGTAGTATATCCCTGTCAAATAAGTAGAGTTCCATTTTCATCATCAGGATGAAAAACTAGAGTTTATTAAAGAGGTTGATGAAAGCACTTTTACTAAAATCAAAAAATGAATTCTTTTCCCATTGTTGCTTAAGCCCTGAATCTGAGGCAGGGCAGAAGAGAATAGACTAGTAACACACAGAGCCCTACTGGTTTTGTCAAGGTTAACAGCTTTTCCAGAAATGAAGCAGTACAACACCAGCCTAACCCAAGTGAGAGGCAACTTCATGGTAAGAAGAATGTTGACTTCCAAAGCACAAATGCCTCATCAGCTTTAAGTGTATCATCTTCTGCACCACAAACAATCTGAGATAATCACATTCATTGTGTTCCCCATAGTTGACCTTTCCCATTAACTACCTTGTTATCTTCAGCATCAAAGCTGATAGATTAATGACACTGCTTACACCACCTACATATTAACACAGTGATCTTAAATTACTGCCTCAGTCTTCCCTTACAGTTACTGTAATTTCCATGATCCAGAAATCAGACCAGCAAGAATTGGGGAGTGGGCTACAGGACAGGACCAAACTCTCCCCTGGGAAAAAAAGAGAAAGACTGAGATCTAGGCACCTTAATAAAAAGGGGGTAAAAAAAAGCACTCTAACACTGCACCTGGCTTATTATAGGGCAACTGCTGCTGCCATTCTTTGATTTACTGATGACAGAAACAAAAATATACCAAAAAAAAATTCAAATAAGCAAAAATGCAAAAACAAGAAGGAAGACATAAAGACAAATGTCTAAGAGAAAAGTCTGTTTTCCCCATATATCATAATTTTTCATTATGAAATCTAAGAATAAAGCATCTTAAACTTGAAGGTATTCACATTTCCCCAGGGTTTAGGTGGGTAATCAAACAACTATTTTTCAATGTCTCCCTGAAGAGAGGAAGATGATCTACGATGCTTCCAAACTCAGGTTTCCAAAATGCCAAACAAATCCACTAAACAAACAGAAAAGGAAGAATCAGACAGAACTGGGTTGCCAGACCATTACAGTGAGGCACATTTACTGCTGCCTTTGAGAGAACACGTGCAGCTTCCTAACTCTTTCACTACTAGAAAGGATCACCATGCACAAAGTGCAGGCTAAATCCCTCAGAAGCATTTTTGTGTTCTGAGCTGGCTAATCAGAGGTCTAGGAAGCCAGTCAGAACATTTGCCTTGGGAAAGCAACCCACCAGAAGGAGCAGTGGATTACATCTCACACAAGTTCCCAAACAGAAATGGAGCTACCCACTCAGGAGGCTCCTGATGTCAGAACATGCTCCTTAGAAATTGCCCTTGAGTAGAAGTTTTGCCAAACAGCTGTACCAAAAGCCAGGACATTCAGGAGGTGACTGTGCCCATAGTCCAGATGTCTTTGAGCAGTTTCACTGCCAGAAGGCATGGCCAAGTGCAAGAGCAGGATTTGCTCACTCAGGATTCTGTGGGTATAGCTGGCATACAGGCACTTTAGAAGCCCTACTCAATGTGTTCTGTATCTTCCTAAACTTAGTCCACTACGGAATTTTCAAGTGTAAGAGAATAAGAAACCCTATCTGGTAGGATATCTATCTCACTTCTCACCTCAATTCCCAACAAAACAGAACAAAATAGCCTGAACCAAATATTTGCTACCAACTATGATTTTCATAAAAAATCAGAACAGCTTATCCATTAAAGTGATATTCTGCTGAAGACCCTTTAATCATAGTGTATTTGCAATTGAATGGAACAATTTAACTTGAGGAAGCCCATTTCAGAAGATAAATACCAAACACTGCACAACATCCACACACATATTTACATTGTACATTTTTTTCCTTCAATTACTTTGAAACTGGAAAAATCCCAGTGATATTCCTGCTCCAGCAGGGGAATTAGACTAGATGATCTCTCAAGGTCCCTTCCAATCCCTGACTCTGTGATATTATTTTTCATAATTCACTGCTATAGCCCAAGGAAAATACAACAGGAAAGGGAATAGGAGAGAAGTGGCAAGACTGAAGAAGGCTTGGCTTTGTTGAAGACTCATTGGATGCCATCAAGCCACTGATGTGTAGTTACTCAGACAAGAGTATGAAAAAAAACTACACAGAAAACTAAAGAATGTATTTGCACTTTATACCAATTAATCTCTGTATATAACAGGGGAAGCACAGAGGGAGAGTTTTACCTTCAGAGTGAGAGAACCCTGGACACCATCCACTGGATATTACCTTTCTGGTTAAATCTATTTAGAGTAGGCAGCTCTTGAACCATGATCTTGAGCAACCTGATCTAGTGAGAGGTGTCCCTGTCCATGGCAGAGGGGTTGGAACTAGATGATCTTTAAAGTCCCTTCATTCTATAAATGTGGCTCATACAACGTGGGCTGTCACAGAGTCTGAAGTGAGCCTGTCTGACTTAATTAGTGAGTCCTACAGGACCAGTACAAATGCACTCAATAAACACAGACACTTGCTGGACTCCCAGGTGACATGCACTCAAGTGCCTGTATTTCACCAACACACTGACACAGGAGGCAGCATTAGAACCTGAGGCTGAGATTCAATAACTTGTCTCCCCTCTTATGCCATCTTTTTGCTCAAAAATATGTATTCTCAATATGCATTTTTTGCTCAAAAATAAACATTCTAGCTTATTCCATCTCTCCTTGTAACTTAATTGTAGCTGGGGCTTTTCAGAACGGATCTTGGAGGTATTTTGCCAGTAGCTTTCCAGCAGGAGTCATGCTTTCAACATCATCTGAATAGTTATCTTGACTCTTCAATTCATGTCTCCTTACCTGATAACATATTATCTGTTTTTATTGAAGGAAACTTCAAAGTCATTTCATGTTTGTGCCTGTGAATCATCAGATGATCCTCTGTTGGAAAACGCTGTCAGGCAAACAGAGAGAGAGAGGGAGAGAGAGAGGAGGGAAGAGAGGGAAAAGAAAAAAAAAAAAAGAGAAGAATTTAATTCTCTAATAAACTTTTGGCATTGGACAGAATTTCAAAAATGAGAGAGAGAAAGAAATGTATCCATCTAGAAATGTGTCCAAATGGCACAGGAAGCAGAATATTTGAAAACACAAGAGTATGAGTAAAAAATAGCTGTGCTTTACTCACAACAGTATCTGCTGCAGTGCTCTCTGCTGTTGCAAACCACAAGGTGTCTGCCCTGCATTTGCTTGAGAAAAGTTAACAGACCAAGTTCTGGATTCTGAGGGTCTCAGAAACTCACTCCAGCTACCACAGGCTCACAAGTCACCACGTGCTTGAAGATCTGTGGTAACTACTCTTGTGTATGCTCTTAGCCCACGGCAAACACAAAGCAATGCAGCATATCTTAAATCACTTCACTGGATTTTTTTCTGCTTTTGTGTCTTTCTGCAACCTTTATCTGCTGAACAGCAATAAAAATAACCAAATGAGCCAGTCTCTTCCTACCCAAAAGTATTCAGGCAAAATGCATCTTTAATTTTGGAAATGTTTGATACTTTGACTTGATTCAAAGTGGCACTACTTGGTATGTTACAGCAATTCATTAAATTTATTATATTAAATTCTTTGCCTTTTGTCAAGCAAAGAAGGTGGAGAGCTGTGGTTTCAGAAAACCCATCAGTGTGCCAAGTTTGTTTTACAGACTGATAACAGATTTCTACAACAATGAGGTTCTTTTGAAGACAAAGAGACAAGCTTGAATAAACATTCAAGCACTTGCACACTTGGGCTCTTAGAGCCAACTGATTCTGTAAAGTTTCCTTCATCAGAACTTGCATGCACAGACCTTTGCTACAAATTACTGTAGCAGCTTTATCAGGGTCATTTCAGGACTAGCAAAAGCCAACTTGAGGGGGAAAAAAAATTTAAAAGCAACTTTTTCAAGCAACAGGCAACTAGGAAACTGTAAAAAACTGGCAACAGTTAAAGAGTTAAAGTGACTTAATGCTTTCAGCACAGTGTACTTGGCTAAATGACTTTGCTTGTGGCTATAGTATAAATAGCTGGAATATGTTACACTTGAGAATCTCTCTAAGCTCATAGAAGTAGCATTAAAAAAATGGAAATTAACTCTCTGGAAAAAAAAAATTATAATCCCAAAGACCTTTTCCTCACTGTGAAATCCTGGTTCATTGCTTACTCATCTGGAAGAAATGCAAGTGAAGAATAAAGGAGGGCGGGAAATACGTGAAAGACCTGGCTTGGAGAAATTGTGAGGGGAAAAAAACCCAAATTGTTCTTGTGGAAATGGATTTTCCTTTATGGATGCCATTCTGCCTTCAGGGTGAAGTAAGTCATCTTAAAGAGGGCATGGGGCAACTGAGGAGAAAATATTCCTCCAATCCAGAGTTCTCTGTCTGTTTTATAAGTCTGCTTTCTTCCCTGTGCTGAAGGTCAACTCCCACAGCCCCCAGTGCACATCTGTCCTGGCTGAGAGAGGGGCCAGTCCCCAGAGAGCTCAGCTGGACAGCAGTGCTACACTCTGTGCTTCTGTCAAGTTCTTATTTCCAATAAACAGAAGTCATGTTTTGCATATGGGAAATGAAATGTTTGGGGGTTATTTTAATGTTAAATCACAGTTCTTTCCAAATTGTAATAGCACATGATCAAAGCTGCTCCCTGAAAATCTAAATGAGCTTGTTGGGATCAGCTTCCCCTCCACAGGGAAACAACTAATAGGTAGCACAGAAACAGTCAAGTCCACTGATCTCAGTAGAAGTTAATTTTAAGATTCAACAAAAAGGCAGGTAAAACTTGATAAAACTCAGATATTCTCATACTACCTCCATGGCAGAATGGTGAATGTTTAACTCTGTGTGTGGAGGTGTGAGGTGACAAACCCTCCAACAGACAGCCAATGCAGTAGATGCATTCTGACATCTGCAGCAAGGCTCCCATCTAGTCAAACAGCAAAGTTGCTCCAGCCAGTTTTTAGTCAGGCTTCCCCCTTTCCTTATTTCAGCTCTTGTCAAAATCAACCCCTACACTCCAGAACTAGTCACTCATCACTCCACCTGAAGAACCTAAAGGGTAGTAAAATTATTAGCCAGCTGAAAACTCCCAGCATGCAGTTAAAGCAGGGAAAAGACACCCTCATTAAGAGGGTAAACTGGTAAAAGGGTCAGCTAAATCATACAAGACAGATGCATACAGGAAGACTATGACAAAAGCCCAAAATATGCCTTTGAGTGGAGATTTAATCTCTTGTTGCTAAACCAAATTAGAATCAGAAGCACCAAATGTGGAACTTCTCTCACTGCAACAATCAAAAAAACACATAAACCCCACTGAAAATCTCAGCAGGTAAAACCACTGTCACTTCAGGTTTTTTAAGATCATTGAACATCTCACATTCAGGTCAGATTACACCTCAGAGACATATGGTAGATCAGCAGCCAAGACAAATCCTAAATGCACATCCTGGGGCAGAATTTACCTACAGGATGCATTTTCTATTAAAAAATAATTAGTAAAACAATGTCTCCATTTTTCTTTTTTTTTTTTTTAAAAAAAGCTAATAAGATACCATACTATTTAAGTGTTTTAAAAAATTGTATCAAGAGGTTTATCTGAGCAGGAGACAGACAAATTTGTCCTGACTAGTGTGCCCTCTCTTGCTAGCAAATAAAGGAATTTACAATGCCTGGCTCAAAACATCAGGCTTGTGGATGAGAGAAAGCAGCTTCAGAAGCACTTTTATCAACTCACTTTTGACTGGCTGTTGTATTTACTTTAAATGTTTTGTAATAATATCTTGTGGGGTATGGAGGGAATTGAGGAGAAGCCTTTAAAAAAAAAGAAAAGAAAGCCAAAACCCAACACACATATTATTATTAGACATGTGTTAATATATCAGGAGGCATTATACAAGCCAGAGCTAGTGCTGAGGACTCAATTAATATCATCACTGACTCCACTCACCTGTGAGCAGCCTGGGGCACTGCAGACAAAAGGCCTCTCCTGCTCCAAGTTCATCTTTGATTCCTCATAAATCTACATGTTAAGAGGTGGAGGGAGGGAAAGAAAGGGAACCTATGAATATACACATTCTAAACTTGACACATACATGCAACATCATCACACTTTGTGTTTTTATTTCAAACTCGCAGACCAGAGCAAAGTTTTCATCCTCAGAGTACAAAATTTGCTCATATTCAGCAGGCTCCCTGCAGCCTAAGTTCTTACCACTCCTTCCTTAGCACATACTTACTTTGAAGGAAGGAAAAAATAAAAAACCAACATTAAGCAGAAATCTGCCTCAGAAAAAAAAGCATATGTTGTTATTAGATAAGACCATGTCCGCCCAGAAATACCTCAAATTAAGGGTTTTTACCTTTCCTTCTGCAGTTCCTGCTGAACAACATTAAAACCAGACATTTAGGTTACTTCCAAGAAAAAAAAAAATCCACTTTTTGAAGTTTTTCACCACACTGCTTGATATTAATCATTTCAATGCATTACATACATGCTCTCCACAAACGCAAGACAACTGTGGATCCCCATCATTTAAAAGGTCAACTAGATCCTCAGGACCTTGAGAAGTGAAGTTGTGCCTAGAACTGCAGCTACCCCATAGCAATTCCAGTCCTGTAACCTTGGACTAAAGCCTGGGGGGAAGCTCCTGTGTCTCAAATAAAGCTGAGGAAGAAACACTGGCCCTCAGAACACAATAATTTAGGTCAGTAATGTGCCTGACCAGCATCAATAAATATAATTTTTTAGTATCATTCTAGGACAAAAAATAAGTCACTTGCTTGAGAAATGTTTTGAGCCTGTTGGTACAGCTCTCTTTACAAGCTAGAATGTAGTAGTTGTCCCACATTAAAGCACAGTACAAGGCTTTTGCTTAAATTACATCTCACAACCCTTAAATTCAACCACAGCTCCATTTAGTCAAATACCCAAATTGTGTTTGCACAACGTTTTCATAAAACAAAGAGAAATATCTTGGTAGAGAAGCAGAATTTGACTTTTAAATTACAAAAATCCACAGAAGAAAACTGTTAAAATTTATTCAGACCTGCTACCGTTTTTTAAAACTAGGATTCACGAATTCAGGAATTCCAGTAATATCTTTACTACATTTCCAATTGTTAGAAAGCTTTGTGTTATTTCCTACCATCCCTTCAAAACAACAAATACACCGTTAATCTCAACATCAGCCAGACTTGTATTTACAGCAATTATTTTCAGTGGCCTAAACTATCAAAAATAAATTTAAAAAAAACACTAAATTTTTGGATTATAGGTTTTTTTCTTTAGTTAAAATCCATTTCTGGTGGAGAGTATTAGGCTGACAGAATTTCTTCCTACTTGGCCAGGAAAAAAAGCAAAAGGCACCAGCTGAGCACCTTTTGCCTGGCTTAAGTGATTTCAAGAAACAGCATCCAGAAGTGAAGAATTTCTGGGTTTATTTACCCTTTAGCCTCCACAAGGACACTAATCCCTAAAAGGTGATAATTAGCATCACCTCTTTTTCTTGCTGTAGATCTCTCCATCAACATCTGGCCCAAGACAAGTGATTTTTTATGCCAAATACAATCAGGTGTCAAAGAAAGACCCAAAGTGAGGACTCACCTATCTATCTACACAAGGCTAGAACTGATATAGCTAAAATTGTACCAAATTTACTCCTTTAAGATTATTCATATCTCGTTTTGATTTAACTAGCAGCTCTGTTAAATTGAAACAGCTTACTCATAATCAGAAATGAAAGAGCATGCTTGGATAAAGACTTAACCTAATTGTAACTGAATGTGTTAAGTTACTTCTAATTTCAGTTATTTTGGTTCCAGACCATGTCTAGGTGAAACAATAAAAATGCCCTGCTTTAAGCTATCCTGTCTGAAAGAAACAAGCCAAGCAGAGGAAAGACAACCGACTAAACAAATAAACCCTCAAAAAAACCCCAACAAAACAAAACACAACCAAAACAAAACTTCCAGCTAAGTTTGCTTTTTAAATCCACCTCTATTTATGGGATGTGACCCTGGGATGTTGTCTTTCCTAAAGACCTTTTCACAGGCAGAAAAAAAAAAAAAAAAGAAAAGCTATGTGTGGATAATGAAAGGCTTTATCTGATATCTCAATTACTCCTGCAACTGAAGCACTGCCAAAGGTTTCTGTTACCCTTTTCTCCCCTCCTCAGGGGAGAGTGACAACTGCATTTTCAATAGCAGAACAACGGATGAGACTCAGTTAAAGAAAACAAGAGAGCAACAATTCTGGTCCCCAGTTGTCCAAGTGCATTTCAAAACATTACCAGGAATTATTTGGAGTTTGTTTTCTTCTTGAGTATTCCAAGTCTAAAACTGCCCTCCCTGCCCTGAGCTCGAGCTGTAGTCCCAAAATCCATCAGAAGTGCACTCTGAGACAATTAAATGATTCTCAAGGTTACCAGATAGATAGGTACTGAGTAAGCACTAAAATAACACACTTGATAAGGACCAGAATCCTGAACATGGGAATCAACTGCAGGAAAACATGGACTCAGTTTTTATTCTTTGTGCTTTAGAAAGGTTACAGATTCAACCTCTTCTCATTTCCCACAAATGTACAAGCAGTTGCTGGTTCCCATGAGAATCTCTCTTTGCAGACACTACACTTAAAAATACTAACAATACAGAAGGAGTAGATAATGTGTGCCCACCAGGATACTGTCTAGCCTAAGATACTGTCAAGTATTCAGATAACTTAACCTGTATAACATTTTACCAGATAGTACAATACCCTCAAAACAATACGTATGGTGAAGAATTTGTATTTCCCTGTGGTGCTATCACTGAGGTTGAGACTGGAGCACTACTGACTCTTACAATAGTAAATAAGTGAGAGAAGCTGCCTATCACCAAGGATTCCTGAGAGGGTGTTCAGTGCTTGGCTGCCTTCAGCCAGTAATTCAAGCTTAATGTTTAAATGCTGACCACAAACAAGTGGCTGAAGATCTGGGCTGTGAGCTTGAACTTTCTGCACCCTCTATTCCTGCTGAATTCTGCAGAGCTGCAGATAAACAAGCAGCACAGGATCTCATCCCAAGTTTGCAGCAAGATGGGAACTCTCAGCAATGGAGGGTTGGGTGGGGGGGGGATGTTTGTTGCACATAAAAATGCAGGATGCATCTCCCATCCTTCAGTTCAGGACACAGACAGTGGGACACAGCCCCTGGCACAGAGTTTCTTTTCAAACAGCCTGTGTGTTGCTGGGCCACCTCACGTGTGCAACATACCTCAAGCAATCATAACATTTTGACATCATCTAATAAGAAAACTAAATCCAAGCAACCATTCCATCTAGTTTAAGTTGCTTGTTAACCTTAGGGTTCTCAAAAATTCACGTTACACTCACACACCTTTACAGTACTACTTACAACTGCTGCAGTTAAACACAAAGAATATCAGGCAAATCTACAATGGCTAAAAAGTAATCAATTGCTACAATTTATTGCAACTTTGTCACCCCTTCAAAGAAACAAACAAGGACTAATATTGGGATGTCAGCATTAGTTCTGATATTATTAAAAATAGTTGCAAGTGCATTCTGCGGAAGGAAAAGGGGCTGAATTTTAATAGACATGTTAACAACATCTGTCAGCATTTATTGCCCTATTGTGACCACATAAAGAGCCTTACTGGCAGAATATGTGAGGAAATCTGCTACACTGTAGTAAGCCTGCCATTCTTCTGAAATATCTTTTACTTAAGGGAAGTTTAAGTGTCCTAATTAGAAAAAAAAGGTATAAGAAAATTCAAAGGACTTCTCCAAGCCATGCCACAAGGAGGAGAAACCCTGCAGCAAGCTGAGGTTTCCTTCTGTTCCTTGATTTCTGCTTAAGATACTTCTAATAATTTTTATTATAATTAATAAAAATGAAGCCCACAATGAGGAATGCAACAACATAAAGAAATAAAAAACAAACAAAAAGCCCCAAACTGCCCTCAGAGTGTAGCAACAAGCTACATCCCCTCTCAGCAGCATCGAGAGGGAAGTACCCCATGTCCTTAGGCTCCTCAAGGAGATTTTTGCAGAGCCCTACAATCATCCTTTAGGAATCAGAAAAATAGTTCTAACAACTAACACCAAGAAAATATGCTCCTTTTGGTCTCCGTCTTTTTTAACTCAGCAGTAATCTTATTGCCTTACTGGTAAAAACATCAAGCAGGCTTGTTTCCTGTTTCAATGTTATTCTTGAAGTGGGCTGCAGTAAGAATCTGATTTTCATTGGGCTATTATTATTTGCAGCTGTGTGACCTTTTTAACCCTCTTTGAAAAGTGACATTTCAGCCTTCAACCTCAAGCTGTCTAAATGTTGCAGGGTTTTTCAGTCCTCTGATTAACAGTGAAAAAGAACCGATTGGGAGGTGCCTACTACAATGTGCCTAATACAGGTCACTGCACACATCCTGCCATATGCACAAGTGACTGATTACACCCTCATAACCAACCTGGTTGTTGAAATTAATCACCTGAGCACATGCTTGTGAGACAGGTTTCTTCAGCCTGGTTTCACCAAGGTCACTGAGATTTCCAAACACACCAAAGACACGAGCAATAAATGAAGCATCACCTGTTTCTTAAGGTTATGGCTACAAGGTGTAAAAAGTGAGAGAGGAGACAAGGTTATGATGCACTTGTGAATGTGAAAGAACCTCCTTGGTGTATGCAGGATTTTAAACTGCTAGTCGTGGCTATTCAGTGTAGCACTATTTACAGGTAATTAAGTGCAACCATAAATTCTATTATCATAGAACCATGGGGTTGGAAGGGACCTTCAAATTCCATCTCTGCAGGGAGCAAGGACATCCTGCTCTAGATCAGGCTGCTCAGAGCATCAGCAAGCCTGGTCTTGAGCAGCTCCAGGGATGTTACCTCCACCACCTCACTGGGCAAATTCTTCCATGCCTCACCACCCTCATGGGGAAGAACTTTTTTCCTAATATCTAATCAAACCACTGTCCCTCATCCTGTGGCTCCATGCCCTGGCAAACAGCCCTTCCCCAGCTTTCCTGTAGCCCCTTCAGGCACTGGGAGGCCACTGTGAGGTCTTCCCATAGCCTTCTCTTCTCCAGGTTTAACATACACAGGGTTAATACCTATGGTTGTTTCCAATAATTCTTGCAAAAGAAAAGCCAATTTGAAGTATCTTTGTGCCAAAATGGTGCATGGTGTTTCTCATCACCATGGGCTGTTCAGTGGAACCACTTGTTTTCTGAACACCCTCCTTCCCATATGCACACACACAGGGCTCATTACCACAGCCCTGCCTGCTTCAGCTGCTACAACCAAGGGTCTGTCAGCATTTCCATTAGAAACCCTCTTGTTTTAGGATTAAAGCATTTCCAAATGGTTCTGGATGCTGGAAAGCAATTTGTGTCTGGAGCCCCCAAGAAGGCCGTAATGTGATGCACATTTGAGCTGGGGCTGGAGCCCTCACTGGTACTCCAGTGAAGGTTTTGTGACTGCATTTCTGACATTTATATGTGGAAAAACACTCAGCTTGGGCCTTTATTCATTTGTTTTAAAAGAGGAGAGCCCCATAAATCTTTGGGCAGAGCTGAGTGCTCTCAAAAAGCAGTCAATGTGTGAATTGCCTCAACAGCAAGCAGCCTTCAGTCCTTCTCCTGCAGCTGCCCAGCAGCAACCACCCTCTGTATGGCACAGGGAGGTGCCTCACTAGCAGTTAGCCCCTTGCCACCTGCAAAGTTAATGGCCACTGGCATGCTTCAGGATTATTTGCCAATGGACTATCAAAAAATATCTTGTTTCACTCTGCCAAGCATCCCAGTTCTTTTTTAATGGCCACTGGGTTTGCCCATCCAACAAAATGTGGTCCTGGGAAGGCTCCACAGAAGTCCTAAGGATTTTACCCCATCTTCCAGGTAAACCCATTCACTTCTGGGATCAATCAAAGGAGAAAAGTATTTGCTCCATTACTGAAAAATACTTTTTCAAGGAAAACCAAACAGCTGCCTCCCACCTTTCCCCTGCTGAAGAAAGAGCTGCTGTTTTCTCAAGGAACAAAGAGCAGAACTGAAGATAAGTACAAAAAAAGGATGGGGCAAAGATAGAAAACTCCATCAGGGAACAAGAATGAAGTTCGTAAAACTCCAAAACTAAGGAGAGGGGAAAACAAGAGGAAGAACCTCAAAGGAGCCACCAGTGGAAATGGAAAAGAGAAAGAAATTGGAAGTGAGGAGTGCAAACCATTGAGGACTGGACCAAGGAAGAGAATAAAATGATACCTTGGAAAAAGGACTTCAAAATAGAAAGCTGATGACCTACCGACTTCCCACATAACAGCAATGTGAAGCCCCAACTGTGTGTATCATCCATGCAAGGTAGAGTATTTGGCAGAGGACACAATTTGACCTCTATACTGGATGAGCTGTACCTGAAGTCTACTGAAAATGCACATATATACATGGTTACTCTACAGTTCTTGGGTTTTTCATTTCAGTGCAAGAAACCCATCATGGATTTACTTGTTATAGAGCAAAAGGATTTGCTGTTTTACAAAAATAGCCAGATTTGCTGCTTCACAGAAACAAGGGTTATTAAGTAGAGGTAATAGAAGACAAAAAAGAAAAAGAGGTAACAGAGGTGAAGAGTTAATTTAAAACAACAAAAAAAATGTCCCAAACACCAAAACCCCAGGACATTTGAAAATAGTGCATGAAAGTTATCTCAGCGCAGAAATATTCTATAGGAGAAATCAGATCTTTATAGGGAAAGATGAGTATTAATTCAACTCTGGAAAAACACTTTGAGGAATAGTGTGGTTCTTTCACACCCTGTGATTGGCCAAACAGGGCCAGCCTGACCTGGAAGCATCCCAGGCTTGTAGTTCTTCAGGTGTCCCTCACTGATGGCATTTGCAGAACAAGCCTAAAACCTGTTCTCCCTGGATACAAGTGTGGAGTGACAGGAGAGACCAGGCTGTAACATCACAGACAGAGCAAATGTTCACTTTAAGAGGACATCCAGCAGCAGCACAAGCTGTAGCCATACACCCACAAAGTCAAGCAATGCAGGAAAAAGCACTGACACCTCACACACAGCCAAGCAGGAACAACACCTGTATCACTCCTCCACTTTCCCTACCTGCAATTTTTCTGTTACCTTTTTGGTGCAGAAAATCCCACAGCTAAGCCACAACTACTAAAGGAAAGCCAGTAACTGGGTGTATGGACTCAACGTGCCAAATGTTAGGGAGAATATACAGTCCCTATGGGTAGTCATAAAACATCAATATTTCATGTTTATGTAAATTGGAAGAGGGGAGATTCAGGCTAGATATAACAAAGAAATTCTTTACAGTGAGGGTGGTGAGACATTGGAACAGTTTGCCCAGAGAGGTTGTGGATCCCCCCCACTCTGGAGGGGTTTAAGGCCAGGCTGGATGAGGAACTGAGCAACCTGGTCTAGTGGGAGGTGTCTCTGCCAATGGCAGGAGGGTTGAAACTAGATGATCTTTAGGGTCCCCTCCAAGCCAAATTATTCTTTGATTCTATCTCAAGACAAACCTCTATTCTTGCTACGTATCATGACTTTAGTGCTCATGTCAGAAGGTTAAGGTAGACATCAGGGTCCTGGGACACTCAATGGAAAGAAAGCATGAAGGCTGTGTTAAAGAAAGATTCAAACACATGCTTTCAATCATCTGCTACAAGAGGACTCTCTACTAACTATATCACAGCTCCAGCCCTCAGAGTTCTTAGATTGGATGTTCCATAGTATGTACTGGTAAGGATTGCTTTATTCTATGTCTCTGTCCAACTCCAAAATTGTGCTGCACAAAGGGAGGTGGGGAAACTGCAAAATGATTGCAGTAACATAAGCAACAGAACCCTGCTTCAAGAGGCAACCATAACCACCTAGCACTCTAAAAGAGAAACATATTTGCTGGTTTTTATGAGCAATTCTTGGCTTCTCCAAGTTTGGGACACAGTCCCTTGGGGTAGACAGAAATTAAAACCACCATTAGCTGAAATCAATATTTACTACCGAACTCTTTAAAGATTTAAAGGAGAAGACACATGCAGAGAATGCCACCCCTAGCTCTTGCAGTCATGGTTAACTTGGATCTAACAATGTCCACTCTCTCACTACTCATTTTTAGTGGGTTACACACTTAACAGCACTATAGTGAAGTACCTGATGCCCTACCAGGATGCTAAAAGCATCAGAACAGTCTGCTTGAAGTTGCATCTACTGCTGCTTTCCAGGCAAAGGGATAAAAAGGAAAACAAAATGCTTAGCCTGTCAGTCTGCCTCAATTTTTACTTATCTCCCAAAGGTTAAGAGTATTAAGTGAAGTGGGTCCTCTCCTGTCCAAAAAGCCCTTCACTAAAAAGGCACCATTCTCAGAGCTGAAGAAGTCATTTGTGCTTCACGTCAGTGGTTCCCATGCCAAGAGCATTACCATGAGTGCATGAAAGAAAAACAAAGAGTCTTCAGATCATCTTCACAAATTATGATGGTTCATCGTGCCTATTGCTGTGAAACATGCACAAAAAAAAAACTACTTCAAGGACAAAATTCAAACATTATGCACTGGAGAAGATCTCCAGGAAGCCTGCAAAGGGCAGAAAAGGCAACCGCAACTGCGGCGAGAGATGAAGCCCATGAAGCAAAGGGTGTCAGTGATGAACTCCCAGTAACATCTGGCAAATAAGCTAATCTTTTGGGACTTTCCAATGTTGGCAGATAAGTGTGTTGTCTGTCCCTTCGAAGGCTGACTTCATTTCTATCCTTAGGTTAATGGCATGCAAAGCTCTCTGCTACACTTAGGTTTTGTTCACTCTTCCCCTCCCGCCCCCAATAGTTCCTATTAAACAGCAAACAACTTTGCCTATTGTTGTAGTTTGCAGACAATTTAATTAAGAGTTCTCCCTCCAGGAATAATATTGACTGAAGGTTTTGAAGGGGTGTTTTGTTTTTTAAGTGTACTGTGACTGCAGTATGCTAATTGCTTTGGTTTACGATACACAAATAGATAAAAGAATTCACCTAGCCTGCATGCAAATAAACACTTGGATTTCCAAAGGGAAGGAAGGAAAAGAAAGCATAAAAGATATCCTGGGGGAAAAAACAACACCACAAGGCTGCTTAGCTGACTTTCATACCAGAAGCAGTTAGGGGCTTTAGCATGAGCTTTGAAAATTCTGCCAGCTCAAATTTTCTTTCTGGTTTATTATATAATCTCTAAGCTAGAACTCTGAAAGCAAACTTTATACATTTTATGGATAAAACTCCACAATTCTGTACATCTAAAGTAATTTTCAGTGAAGAGAAACATTACCTTTTACTTTTGTTTTTGCTTTATAGCTAACACACAAGACAGCTGAAGAAGTTCACTGCATAGAGAAGTTAGATCATTAACAAATCAGCTACAAGCCATTAATAATCAACTTTCACCAATTTTTAATTACAATTCTCAAAGATTTTTTTTTACTGGAAATTTCTCTCTCATCGAAATGACCAAAAAAAAAAAAAAAAACAAACCCAAAACAACCCACTAATCCCAAATCAAACTTTCAAAATCCAGTATTCTTAGTGGAAGATAAAATCCTTCAGGGTTAACAAATCTTTGCTGAGAATATTGGTAGTCCATAGAATCATAGAATAGTTTGGGCTGGAAAGGACCTTAAAGATCATCAAGTTCCAACCCCCCTGCCATAGGCAGGGACACCTCCCACTACATCAGGCTGCTCAGTGCCTTGTCCAGCCTGGCCTTAAACACCTCCAGAGAGGGGACATCCACAACCTCTCTGGGCAACCTGTTCCAGAGTTTCACTACCCTCACCATAAAGAATTTCCTTCTGATATCTAGCCTGAATATCCCCTTCTGCAATTTACACCCATTTTTTTTAGTCCACTAGTATCCCCTTAGGCAGAACTCAGCTGATAGACCTGTGGGAGCACTCCCACTGCAGTCTGTGGTTGGACACAGGGCTCAGCAATAAATGCAGAGAGGTACAAGCTTGTGTGCTTCTGTCTAGATACACCACAAGCTCAAAGAATGAGAGATTTGAGAGGTAAGAGGACATAAATGCTGTCATTGCTCCACTGCTTCTCAATAAGAAGGGGACATCTGATGTGGGTGGACACTCTGCTCTTAACCAAACATCTGCTGCCAAGCAAATTGCTACCCCTGGTTGGGCACAGAGCTGAGCCTGCTTTTGAGAATCAATTAAGCCCTGACTGTCATTAAGCCAATGTGTGTTCAAACTAAACCCTCCCAGGAGCAGAAACACAGCAGAGAGATCTGCACAGCAGGCATGAGAAGAAGTGCATGTGTCTGAGTGTGCACATGCTTGCACACTTATGGTGTAGGTAGCAGTGTGCAAAGGGAAATTTATTTCCTTTCTAAAGGGCAGCAAATACACCTGAGAGAAACAACACTCCCCAGAACGCTTCTCAGAAAATCACTGTAAAAAAGCAGCCTTTCTGGCTGATGGATATTGCCTCTGTTAAGGAGGCAGTACATCAGAATGAAATAATCCTCAGGCAGTGAGTAGCCACAGATTCCTGGCAGTGATCAATCCATAACTACAAACAAGAATATTATACAGTGACACATATGGACAAAGAACAATAATTTTACCTAAAAAAAAAAGAACATACAGTAAGAAATAAATCTCTGTAGGCTCTACATTCACAGCCTGAGAACAATTCACAACAACTTCTAACATGCAGCAAGTGTAAAGTGGTGAAATTTAAACATCTATAAAAACCACAGATTTGTAACTTGTGCTTATGTAAATACACAGCTTTCAAGCCTCGGCCATCCTGGCCATGGCTCTTCTGGGAAAAATGAAAAAATCCTGGCTGAGATTTTCAAGAGCAAGTGGTGATACTGAGTGCCTCCAGTTTTTTGGTGTCCAATCAGAAATACTTTTGAAGGCTTCATTTTTAACTCGTGCTACACACACCCTCTTCCAACCATGTCACTATAGGGAATATTTATCTTATGAAGCAAATAGGAAAAGAGCAGATACACACACACACATTATTTTGTTCATTCTACTCTCAATATTCTCTCTCTCTCATGAAGGTGCAATGTTGAAGCATTATCATACACAAAAAGCTAAAGAAAATACATTTAAAGACTGATTTTTTAATAGAGCTTTTCAAGTTAATTTAGAAAATTATGAACTGGAGGGATTTTGAAATATATGCATTGTGTCATCTGAAAAATCCTTCCTTATAGAATCATAGAATGGATTGGGCTGGAAGGGACCTTAAAGATCATCTAGTTCCAACCCCACTGCCATGGGCAGGGACACCTCCCACTAGACCTGGTTGCTCAGTGCCTCCTCCAGCCTGGCCTTAAACCCCTCCAGGGATTGAGGGGACATCCACAACATCTGTGGGCAACCTCTTCCAGTGTCTCACCACCCTCACCATAAAGAATTTCTCTTATATCTAGCCTGAATCCCCCCTCTTCCAAGTTACATCCATTATTCTTAGTCCTTCTGTCACATATCCTACCACAAAGGCCTACCCTTGCCTTTCTGTAGGCCCCCAATCCCTTCTTTCCCTCATCCCTTTACACAAAGCTTGTGCTTTTTGATGGGAGGTGGCAAATGTGCATTAAAACATAGTTGGTAAAGTATTTTTTTATCATTTAAATGAAATCACTTTTGAAGGGCTTTACCAAAAGTGTTCTGCCTGTAGACCTACTGTGAGCCTGCAGAGCAAGACTAATCTGGGCACTTGCTGATAGCTCATGAACATGAAAATGCTTGTCCACCATGGACTATGACTTTGCAGCAACTTTGAAAGAATCATGGCTAGAACATTGCAAGACTACTCATTTTGGTGTGTGAAAATCCCTTTGGTGTTTTAGAGTTAATAAGGATTAAAGGAGGGAAAAGATTAAAAAAAAAAAACCAGAATGTGGTGGGAAAAAAAATTATAGGGCTGCTTAAATCAGCCTCAGAGGAACATGGATTGAACAACCTTTGAAGTACCCAATTCTAAAATGAAATCATATGAGAAATTTTTAAAGCAATAAAAGTGAAGCCTCAGAAACAAGTGTAAGTTACAGCCTGAAGTGTTTTATCACAGCTCCACAAACCCTCTTCCATAAACCCTAGTTGTTTTAAAAGTTCATTTACTTCAGGGGAATAATTTAACTGATGGGGGGAGGAAAGAAAGGACAGAAGAGATCTATAGTTTCCAAAAGGTGTGTTGCAAATAAGGCATGTATTTTATGGTATTAAAATCATTTCAGAAGGAGAATTGTCTCCTGCAAGGAGCCACTTTCCACTCAGGGGTAAGAAGAACAAACACCAGTGCCTTGTGCACTTCTTCAACAAAACTCCTGCCCTCTGGAGAGCAAAGCCTTCAATTTAACTATACATAGGGGTAGGATTTTTTAATAGGATATATGATGGAAGGAATAGAAATAATGGATGTAAATTGGAAGAGGGGAGATTCAGGCTAGATACAAGAAAGAAATTCTTTATGGTGAGGGTAGTGAAACATTGGAAGAGGTTGCCCAGAGAGGTTGTGGATGCCCCCTCAATCCCTGGAGGTGTTTAAGGCCAGGCTGGAGGAGGCACTGAGCAGCTTGGTCTAATGGGAGGTGTCCCTGCCTATAGCAGGAGTGTTGCAACTAAATCATCTTTAAGGTCCCTTCCAAACCAAGCCATTCTATGATTCCATATAAATATCTCAAATTCATTTCTAACTGTTGCTTCAAAAAGTTATGCCTGCTCTCATGGTATGACTCTGCTGTTCCACAGAAAACATCTGAGCCGATTCTGAGGGAACATACATGTTTCATGTGGCACAGTGCAGAGACAGAAGCTCATGTTGTGGAAGTAATATCTGCACAATGTTGCTCTTGAGCTAATGAGCCATGTCTTTCAGTGAGACTGACTAATCCACACACACAACTCTGCTGATGCAGAGATCCCCTTTACAGATAGAAATCTACCACCTCACGCCAGTCCGAGTGGCTTCTGCATTTTGTGACATGCACATAATCAACTTGACTCCAAGCATCCTCAGCACCTTCACCTCAGTCAGTCGTGCCAAGCTTCCTCCATCATCAATGGAAAGAGACAGGCACATCGTCACTCCACTAAACATAAACATCCATATTCAGAGGAGAGGAATCATGCTCCCAAGCACAGACACAGGCTGGGTGGAGAGTGGCTTGAGTGCAGCTCTGTAGAGAAAGACTTGGGAGTGTCAGTTGATGACAAACTCAACATGAGCCAGCAGTGTGCACTCGCAGCCAAGAAGGCCAACCAAATCCTGGGTTGCATCAAGAGGAGTGTGACCAGCAGGTCCAGAGAGGTGATTTTGCCCCTCTACTCGGCACTGGTGAGACCCCACCTGGAATATTGCGTCCAGTTCTGGAGCCCTCAACACAGGAAGGATATTGAGCTATTGGAGAGGGTCCAGAGAAGGGCCACGAAGATGATCAAAGGGTTGGAGCAACTGCCCTATGAGGACAGGCTGAAGGAGTTGGGGTTGTTCAGCCTGGAGAAGAGAAGGCTCAGAGGGGACCTCAGAGTAACTTATCAGTACCTGAGGGGGTCCTACAGAAAGGCAGGGGAAGGAATTTTTAACATAATATCGGATGGGAGGACTAGAAACAATGGATATAAATTAGAGGGGGCAGGGCGTAGTCTTGACATAAGAAAGAAATTCTTTACAGTGAGGGAGAGGAAACACTGGAACAGGTTGCCCAGGGAGGATGTGGATGACCGCTTTCTGGAGGTGTTCAAGACCAGGCTGGACAAGGCACTGAGCAGCCTGATCTAGTGGGAGGTGTCCCTGCCTATGGCAGGGGGGTTGGAACTCGATGATCGTTGAGGTCCCTGCCAACCCAAGCTATTCTATGATTCTATGATTAGGAAGAATTGTAAATTCCCTTCTAGCAACTCCAGAAGAAGTCTGAAGGATTAGCTGAGGCATCATAGATGCCTGTATGTGGTCAGAAAAACCCATTCCTCTACGAACTAACCTACCAGAGCTGTTTGAGCTAGGGTAATGGTGACCGCTTCTCTGTATAGTGCTCCTAAACCCACAGGAGGCAGCCCACTAAAATTAAGAAAACATATTTGTTTTCTCATGTTATTACTCATGACATTCTTGCTATTCATATTCTTAAAGCACAGATTAGAGAGAAAGTAATACTTAAGTAAGCTTTCAAGATGGGTCACTTTATTTTTTGACCCCAGATCATGTTTTTCTGACACCAGAGCAGAAGACTGGCTCCCATCTCTATAATTCCATTCCCATGGCATTGCCTGTCTATAAGACAGGTTAGAATTAGCAAGAGGAAATATCCCACACCATCCCAAGGGAAAGGAGGGCTTCTCCCCATGCAGAGTGACCTGCCTGACTCTGTAAGAACAGCCCTCCAGCTGAGCATGAAGACCTTCCTTAGGTAGGAGCCAACCATGAGGCAGGTCCATGAGCTGCTGGAGTATCTCAGACTACGTAGACAATCCAGTAGAGACAGTAGAGACACTGTCTAAGCCACTGAAAATCAGTGCTCCCATCCTTCTTTCCCCAGGCTCCATCCATATTAAGATAACAGCTGCAATAGATATGCATCAAGCTTGCTTGTGTGCTATTACATACAGGAGCTCCTTTTAAATAGGTTAAAACAATAATACTATCAATACAACTGGTTTTGGAAAGCTGTAACAAATTCATAACATTTCACTTCTGTTTCCAGCCTTGTGGTTTAGCTGCCAACAGTTCAAGACCCAAATTTTGTACCTTAAACATGCAACTATTTGTTATAGACCTTCAAACTAATCCACAGGGGCCCTGGGAAGAAACACAACCAGGCAGGAGGAGGAGAGAAACTGCTCAGCTCAGAGACTTGCTCAGAGCCATTTAGAGATAGCTCTCTATTTTACAAATGAGATAAGAAGCACGGATTTTAAAATTATACAGATGCTGAGCCATTTGTTTGGGAAGATTTAGCAAAAAGAAGCCTTTAAATTCAATTCTACAAGTTCTAAAAGATCCCATCCAGGGCAGTTACTATGGTAGGTTGACTTCATCCTTTAAGGCAGCTTTTTCCCCTCTGTTCCTAAGCCCTGTAACACCCCAAGGGCACCCCTGCAGCAATCTTCAGAGAAAGAAAGACAGAGAGAGAAAGTTGTCCTTGGATTTATTTATCGAGGAAGAGGCCAAATCTAGGACAGGGAAAAAAAGTTTGCATAGAGTCAGAGCTCTTGTGGATTTGTAAAATCATCCACGCACATGGAATATATTGAACCTTGAACTTAAACTAAGGTCAAGCGAGTTTAAGGCTTGATACAGATGTTTCACAGAACTGGTAAATGAAGGTGAATGTTA